>WAAF01002665.1:133316-150876 GCA_013400475.1 Tricholaema leucomelas | reverse complement strand
GAGGCTGGATGTTAGGAGGAAGTTGTTGTCAGAGAGAGTGATTGGCATTGGAATGGGCTGCCCAGGGAGGTGGTGGAGTCTGTGTGGCTGGAGATGTTGAAGCCAAGCCTGGCTGGGGCACTTAGTGCCATGGTCTGGTTGGTTGGGCAGGGCTGGGTGCTAGGTTGGGCTGGAGGAGCTTGGAGCTCTCTTCCAACCTGCTTGGTTCTACGATTCTATGACCTGGGTTTGCTCTGCCTGGAGAAGAGGAGGCTCAAAGGTGACCTTCTTGATCTCCACAGCTTCCTGGAAGGAGGCTGCAGTGAGGTGGGACTTGGTCTTTTTCTCCCTAGTAACAAGTGATAAGGCAAGAGGAAGTGGCTTCAGGCTGCCCCAGGGGAGGTTTGGGTTGGACATCAGGAGAAACTTCTATGCTGGAAAGGTTCTCAAAGCCTGGCACAGGCTGCCCAGGGAGGTGACTGAATCCCTGGAGGTGTTTCAAGGTGGCAGGGATGTGGTGCTGAGGGCCATGGCTAAGCCCCAGCCCTGGTAGAGTGGCAGATGGGTTGGGCTTAGTGATCTCAAAGGTTTCTTCCAACCTAAAGGATTCTGTGAGTCTGTAGTGGAAAAACTCAAAGCACTCAGAAGAAAAAGAGGTGGGCAGAGATGCAAAGAGGCCTTTTCAGGCAGCATTGGTGCACACCCTGGGCCACGCTGAGCTGAGCAGGGGTGGGAGAAGGATGGGCAGGCAGCATAAGCAGTCTGGAGAGTGTGGGGAGGAAGAGTCTGACCTCGAAATGGGGAGTGAGCTGTGGTTGTTTTTACTGTTCTCTACCCAGGACAGTCCCTTTCCTGACTCACTGCTGGTTCCTAACAAAGAGCTTCCACAAAGCTACCCTCCGTGGCCTGAACTTCACCCCCCTGTGCTGCCCCTGCAGTGGGAAGAGAGCCCTCAGGGGAACCTGAGCCTTATTTTTTTCCCATTTAAGCCAAACCACAACTCTTCCACCTAAGAAAAGCCACCAGCAGGCAAACACCTTGGTGCTGCCCACCTCCAATGGCCACCTTTGTCCCATCCAGAGGGAAAAAAACACCCTGGCCTTTTTGGGACAGAGGTGGACTGGACAGAGGTTGTTTGCTGTGATGGGCAGGGGTCGAGTGCTGGTTAAAAAGAAATCAGGTTCATAAATCAGTAGGGTTTGGGGTTTTTGGAGGGGGTTACAATCCTGAGTGTGCCCAGGTGATGGCTGGGGTGTGACCTGCCTCCCCACACTCAGGAAAATCACCCAGGCTAGACTCAGTCGAGCTGGAAATTGAAGAATGAAGCTTTACATTTACAGCTTAGCACAATGCAGAGGCAGGTATCAAGATCCCCATGGCACAGCAATGTGCCCTGGTGGCCAATGGGATCCTGGGGTGGATTAGGAGGAGTGTGTCCAGCAGAGCAAGGGAGCTTCTCCTGCCCCTCTGCTCTGCCCTGCTGAGACCTCATCTTGAATACTTTGTTCAGCTTTGGGCTTGAAGAGAGACAGGGATCTGCTGGAGAGGGTCCAGTGGAGGGCTGTGAGGGTGATGAGGGGACTGGAGGGCATGGCTGATGAGGAGAGGCTGAGGGCCCTGGGGCTGCTTAGTCTGGAGAAGAGAAGACTGAGAGGGGATTGGATCAATGTCTGTAACTATCTGAGGGCTGGGGGTCAGGAGGGGGGGACAGGCTCTGCTCACTGCTCCCTGGGACAGGACAAGCAGCAATGGATGGAAGCTGCAGCACAGGAGGTTCCAGCTCAGCACAAGGAGAACTTCTTGGCTGGAAGGGTCCCAGAGCCCTGGCACAGACTGCCCAGAGAGGTTGTGGAGTCTCCTTCTGTGGATCCTTTCCAGGCCTGTCTGGATGTGTTGCTGTGTGCCCTGTGTTAGACACTATTCTGCTCTGGCAGGGGGTTGGACTCGATCTCCTTGGGTCCCTTCCAACCCCTGACACCTGTGAGCTGTGAGCTGTGATACTCACAATCTCTACAGCTATAGACAGAAATAGACAAGTTAAAGGTAACACAGACACACAGCAGCCCTGCCAGAAACCAGAGTCCCCAGGAGGGGCTCCCAACCACCCTTCCACCTTCTCCCCACCCCTCTACCATACCCCAGACTTAGCTTATGTTCAAGGTGAGTTTGGAGGGTCGGGCAGGGGGGGTAGGAAGCAGAAGGATTAGTCAGGCAGCAAGTTAGGTTAGAGAGGGAAGTGCAGCCCCAAAGACAGAGAGCAGACAACTGTTATCTATGGTTATGTTCTTGTCCTTATCCATCTCAGCAAGCCTAGGAGTGCAGCAGCCATCACCATTGGTTCCTTTTCACAGCCTAGCATCTAATCCTTCTCACCAAAATATCTCAGCTAGGCTCAAACTAGCAC
This sequence comes from Tricholaema leucomelas, assembly GCA_013400475.1. Lineage (NCBI taxonomy): Eukaryota > Metazoa > Chordata > Aves > Piciformes > Lybiidae > Tricholaema lacrymosa > Tricholaema leucomelas. The sequence goes on along the minus strand of WAAF01002665.1, from coordinate 148,493 downwards.
AGAGGTCAAGTGATGGTTAAAACCCAAATCAGGTTAAAAACTCAGTAGGGTTTGGGTTGTTTTTTTTTGGGGGGGTTGCAGTCTTGAACGTGCCCAAGTTTGGTCCTTTGTGGTGCAGGTTAAAAGCAACATTAGCATCCTGCTGCTGCTTTCCTGCCTTCCAGGGGATGCATCTTGCAAGGAGAGAATGTTTCTGATAGCAGAGGTGCTGGAGCCTCTCCCAGACGTGCTGGGTGCCTGTGCCCTTTCAGACTGGGAGGTGAGATTTTATTAAGTGCTTCTTTGCATCCCCAGGTGCAGAAGAGAGGAAGGAAGGTTGTAGATGGGTCAGGAAGAGGTGAGCTCCATAGCTGTGGTGAGGCTGCTGCTGGAATCTGAGGCACAGACACAAGAGCTGAGCTGTAAATGCTTTTTCCTCGCTGTGGCATAGAGTAAAAGAGAGATTCTGGAGGCAGCTTTTGCTTTTCATTAGGGTGCTTTTCACTTTGCACTTCTGCCCATGCTGCTGTGAGCTGTGTTTTATGACATGTCCATCCAACTGCTCTAGTCAGAGAATCATAGAATCAAGCAGGTTGGAAGAGAGCTCTAAGCTCATCCAGCCCAACCTAGCACCCAGCTCTGCCCAACCAACCAGATCATGGCACTAAGTGCCCCAGCCAGGCTTGGCTTCAACACCTCCAGCCACAGAGACTCCACCACCTCCCTGGGCAGCCCATTCCAATGCCAATCACTCTCTCTGACAACAACTTCCTCCTAACATCCAGCTTCAACCTGCCCTGACACAGCTTCAGGCTGTGTCCCCTTCTTCTGCCCCTGGCTGCCTGGCAGCAGAGGCCAACCCCAGCTGGCTACAGCCTCCCTGCAGGGAGCTGCAGACAGCAATGAGCTCTGCCCTGAGCCTCCTCTTCTGCAGGCTGCACACCCCCAGCTCCCTCAGCCTCTCCTCACAGGGCTGTGCTCCAGGCCCCTCCCCAGCCTTGCTGCCCTTCTCTGGAAGAAGCAAGTGGATGCCTTTGCCAGATCCAGTCCCTTCCATCCCCACAGTTCCCATTCAGTCGAGGTTGTACTAAGTGACAAACCTGCTCTTATGGCTCTTGGCCCATCAGAGCTGGTCCATGCAGAGCTCTGTATGGGATCTCCCATCTGGCCAGGAGCAAACTGGATGTTCAGCTGGGGCTGGAACCAGAGGCTGGGACAGAGCTGCTCTAATTGCAGCCAGTGGGATGTGGAAGCTGTCTGGAGGAGGAAGCACTGCCAGCTCCAGTGTTTGTCAAGTGAGGTTTGGGAGGGTAGAGGCCACTCCACGTGCACTGGTTGAGAGTCCTCGTGGGCCTGTTACCACATCCAGTGTCTGGCTGTGTCCAGGCAATCCCTTGAAGACCTTAAGCAACCACAGCTGCTTACACCAAGTGACTTGGGCTGAGGGGTGGGGATGTGTAGGGGGCAGAATGGGACCCAAATCAAACACATCCAACTGGGAAGCATTTTCCCATCACATTCTAATTCTCCTTTCTGTCTGAAATGTGAGAAGCTGCAACTGGGTGTGGAATGGAGCTACTGAGGAACTCGTTTGCTCATGGAAGTGTGGGTGTTACACAGCCTGATCTTGGGCTTACAGTCACAGACTGCATCAGGCTGGGAGGGGCTCTCAAAGGCCATCTCGTCCCTGCACTCAGCAGGGACTCCTCCAGCTACATCAGGCTGCTCAGGGACACATCGACTTTGACCTTGAATGTCCCCAGGGGCAGGGTCTCTGCCACCTCTCCGGGCAGCCTGTTCCAGTGTCTCTCCACCCTCACTGTGCAGAACTTCCTCCTGATGCCCAGCCTCAAGCTCCCCTGCTTCAGATTCAAACCATTGCCCTTGTCCTGCCCCACAGGCTCTTCTGAACAGTCCCTCCCCAACCCTCCTGCGAGGCCCCTTCAGATACTGAAATGCAGCTCTGAGGTCTCTCTGGAGCCTTCTCTTCAAGCTGAACAGTCCCAACTATCCCCACAGCAGAGTCTGTCCCCCAGTCTGTCTCCACAGCAGAGGTTCTCCAGCCCTCTGCAGCCTCATCCAGACCCACTCCAACAGGTTCATCTCCTTCTTGTGTTGGGGGTCCCACAGCTGACCCCAGCCCTGCAGGTTTGGTCTCCCCAGAGCAGAGCAGAGGGGCAGAATCTCCTCTCTCCAGCTCTGCCCACACTGCTTTGGATGCAGCCCAGGCTGCCCTTGGCCTTCTCTGCTGGCAGTGCCCGTTGCTGGCTCCTGTCCAGCTTCTCACCCACCAGTACCCCTAAGCCCATCTCTGCAGGCCTGGTGGATAAGGTTAACCCTCCAGGGGAGTAACCCTGAACCTGACCCTAGGTGGTCTTGACCACCCCCAGGGGTGGGTCTGAACACCATCACCTGGGGAGTGGTCAAGACCACCTAGGGTCACGTTCAGGGTTACTCCCCTGGAGGGTTAACCCTATCCACCTNAAGGTGAAGCAGCCAAGCAAAGGAGGGTAAGGTTAGAAAGCAAGATGGAGTCCAGGCAGCAGCCTCAGCTTCTCCCCAGCAGGCAAAGAGAAGAGCACAGCCCAGCACGAAGTGCAGAGCAGAAGTGACCTTATCTTTTGTTTTGGTTTTCTTCCTTACACATCTCAGCAAGACTGTGAGCGAAGTAGACCTCACCATTGTTTTCATTTCTCAGCCTATCATCTAGTTCTTCTCACCAAAACATTCTAGCTAGCTTCAAACTAGCACATGGTCTCAATCTCATCATCCCCCAGCTTGGTTGATCTCAAAGGTTGGCCCCACCAAGGTGCAGGACCTTGCACTTGGCCTCGTTAAGCCTCATGGGCTTAGCACCAAAAGCATTTTAGCACCAAAAGAGCATTTTGGGGATGCAGTTGACATGGAATTTGCTGTGGGGCTGGTTGGAAGCAGGCCAGACTGGTGTCCCAGTAGCAGGCTTGCAGTTGTAAACCCTCCTGCAAAGCAATGTGCTGTTTTCTGAGTGAAACAAGAACTCTGCTGATGTCCACCACCCCCCCCCAAAAGCACATCTTGCTAAGTCCATTTGGCTGCCAGCATAACTCTTCCCATCACATCATTGTTACTTCATCCTTGGGTAACTCCTTTTTTTGGCTCCAGCCTGACTTTGGAAAGTTTGGAATGTGTGGCCATGGCATTTGGGGACATGGTTTAGTGGCCGTGGTGGCGTTGGGTTGGTGCTTGGGTTGGCTTTTCCAACCCAAAGCACTCTGTGATTCTATAGGCTTGTTAATGGTGGCTTGGGGGATGTTTTTGGGGAGGTCTTGCTTTGTTTTCTTTGTAACTGTGATTTTTTCTGTGTGCAGCCTGCATTAGAAGAGGGAGCTTGAGGGGCAGTTTTGCTAGGATGGCTGTGCCAGCCATGGGGTAGAGCTGCTGGCACCACAGAGTGTTTTAACAGGGCCCCTGTGCAGTGACAATCTTTTATCAAGGACATAGCAATGGGTAAAATAAGTCATCTGGGCAAGAGTTCCCAGTTGGGGCAGTAAAATCCTGTCTACAACAGGGTCTGGTGACTCCAGAACCAGCACAACAGCTTTAGGGCAATGTGCACATGCACTTTAAATGTGAACACAGCCTGGGGTGCCAAGGCCACTCTTCTGCTTTCTTCTAAACCCTTGCTCCCAGATGCCTCTTCCTAGCTGCTTGGCAGCAAAGCCAGGGTCGCCTCTCTCTGTCCTCAGCTGGCAGAGCTGGGATCCTGCTCCGGAGCCGGCACAAGCATCCTTTGGCATCACCACGTGGAAAAGGAACTCTCTCGGTGGATCTCACTGCCAGAGAGGTTTGTTTTGCCTGCGGCCCTGGGAAGGAGCACTTTGTCTCCCCCTCTCAGCGCATGGGCTCGGGCTCTCGGTGTGCTCGGGCAGTGAGAACCGAGGGAGAAGGAGAGGGAGAAGGAGAGGGAGAAGGAGAGGGAGAAGGAGAGGGAGGAGGAGAGGGAGAAGGAGAGGGAGAAGGAGAGGGAGAACGAGAGGGAGAACGAGAGGGAGAACGAGAGGGAGAAAGAGCGAGGGGGGAAAGAAGGAAGTAATAATACACACAAAAATGAGAATAAAAAAGATGAAAAAGGAAAAGGCATAAAGGAAAAAGAAAGAAAAGGAAAGAGGTAAAGAGGAAAAGAGAAAAATGACTGTTTACAAGCAGATAAAGAGGGGAAAAATAAAAGGGATAAAAAGAAAAGCAAAGAAAGAAAAAAGTGTTTGGGGACCCCACCGAGCAGTTTCGGGCAGTGCAGGGTCCCTATCCGGCTGTGGCCGTGGATCTGACGGTGCCGAGCGCTGCTGCTGCTCCAGCTCCGCAGCCGCGGATCGCTCCGTGGCCGGCGGGGGCCGCGCCCGGGGAGCTCAGAGTGTCCCTGCGCAGGCAGCCCCGGCGGGAGCGGGCCGGCCCCGGCTCTGCCGTGCGGGGGCAGCTCGGAGGTCCCCAGCGGGGCACTCTCGGGTCCTCCCGGGACAAATTCCTTCTCTGGCCACGGCGGCTCCCCTCCCACTGCCAAGCCGCGGCCGGGCTTGCTCCCGACTTCCCCACGCCGCGCACGGTGCCGGCGGGAGGCTGCCGCTGGAAGCGCCTGGACCGGCGCCGGGAGGGGAGGGCGGGAAGAACCCGGACAGATGGGGAGGAGACGAGGAGGAGGAGGAAGAAGGGAAGGAGGCAGCGGGGCAAGCAGCGCTCTCCACCGCTGCCACCAGCCGTGTGTGTCCCTCCTTCCCCGAGCCCCGGCGCTGCCGGGCTCCCCCCTCCCGCCAGCTGCTGCAGGCAAGAAGCCGCTTTTGTGATGGAAAGCGCTGGCGTTTGGGGTGGCGAAGGGGGGGGAAGAGGACTATCTCCGACCCGCTGCTGCGCGTCCGCTCTTCGCTCCCCACCCCCTCGCCCCCCCCAGGCCCCTGCGTGGGCAGCCGGGAGCGGGCAGCGGGGGCTGAAGGATTCCCTTGTCCCTGGCCGGGGCCGCAGCAGCTGCTTGACAACAGGAAACAATGTGGAGTGAATGGAAAAAAGGGGGAGGCGCTGCCTGAACAACTTCCCTTGACATCACTGCCCAAATAAGGAGCTTGAAACCAACCTTTTCTATCGCAGCCCGNGGGGGTATTGCGTGTGGCCGTGGAGGGAGGGGGGGGGTGCTGAGGAGTGCGTGTGGCGCTTTACAATCGATGTGGCTATTAGCGAGTTATTGCTGGGGACAGCCCCGGTCGGTGCGCGGAGGGCAGAGCAGCCGACGAGCTGTAATTAAGAGCGGCGGTAGCGCAATTAAGAGCGGTGGTAGCGCACGGGCAGTGTCTCGCTTGATGAGGTCACTGCAGTGAGTAAACTGGGAGTTACTGGGTGTCGGGCTGCTGCTCCACACTGTAAACACGGAGAGGGGTTGTTGCTCTTGATCTGTCGCCAAACAGCCCGGGAGCCTGCGCTGGCACTGCCAGAAACTGCAGCTCCGCTCTTAATTGGCAGCCACCGCTAATTAAGGGTCCTGCGAGCTTGGGGACTTTCTCTGGCTGCAGCATGTCTGGCTGGCTGGCGGTCTGTCTGGGACGGATTTCCTCCTTATCACTTGCACAGGAAAGCAAGTGGGGAGCAGAGAGGTTGCTCTCGGGGCCACACGTGATGTGAGTAAAATCCCTGCCCGGGCTCCTGCTCCCTGCCCGCTCCCAGCCCGGAGCTCAGGCATCTGCTGGGCGGCTGCAGGCAGGTGAGGAGGGTGGACCTGCGGGATGCAGAGACGGAGGGTCAGTGCCTGGGGCTGACCCTTTGCGTGTTTAGCCCTCTTCAGTATTGCGGTGGTTGAGGTGGTGCTGGTTAGCACCTGCCCGTCGGAATGGAACCGAGGAAGCTTTAAAGATGCACAGAGTCTGGGTGGATGAGCGCTAGGGATTTAAGCTTCTTGATCTGGGCACAAGGTTGAACAGAAGCAGCTCCATCTAAACACGAGGAGGAACTTCTTTAAGGGTGACAGAGCACTCAGAGCAGGGTATCCGGAGAGGTGGTGGAGTCTCCTCCTCTGGAGACAGTCAAATCCCACCTGGATGTGTTCCTATGTGACCTTCTTTAAGTGAACCTGCTTTAGCAGAGAGATTGGACTTGATTATCTCTAACCGAGGTCATTTCCAGCTCCTACTATTCCTGTGCTCCTCCTCGATGGACATGAATAACCCGGGTGGGGGTGGGAGCAGGGGCACTGAGCTGCTCCATGCAAACACAGGGGTTGTTACCCTGGGGAAAGGCACTGTGCAAGGCTTGATTTTTCTCCTCCTCGTTCTTCACCTCTTTGGCCAACCACGGGGAAAGCTCTTGGCACTTTTACCCAGTGACACTGGTGGGTGGAAATGGCTGGGGCAGCTGACACAGTGATTGATGGTGTGAGCAATACAATCCAAACCCTGCTCAGTGGCAGGAGGAGAACCTGAAGCTTCCAGGCTTTTAGTTTTCCCTGCTGTTGAAAGGCTCAGCATGCGGGGCCAGTTTTAACCTTTGCTTTCTGGATGTCCCGAGAGCCTCCTGCCATAGCTCCAGCTTCAGTGGTCCCCTAGAAGCTGCTTGGGCTTGCTGAGGGCTGTCAGTATTTTTCTCACAGCTTCAGGAACTCTTCATTCCGATTCTTGCAGGGCAATGTTCTGAGTGGGTATCCCCAGTGAGGACAGGTGGGCTTGGTGAGGGGTGGGACGCTGTGATTCTTCCTTGGCTCACAGGTGCCAGGGGGCTCCAAAGTCCATGTGGTGAGTCTCCTTGTCCCCACCTCCCTTCTGGCCTGGGCAGACCCCCTTAAAGGGTCCCAGAGATATGATTTCTTTCATGTCTAGAGATGGATCAGGGGAGGATGTAGAGGTGTTAGTGCAGGAGATGGTGAGGGGTTGGTATGTGCTGTCCTGACTTGCTTCTGAGAAGAAAAGCCTCCTGCCTCCAAGGCTTGGTGTCAGGCTTCTCAGACTGGTGAAGGCTTCACTGCAGCCCCTCATAAGGAAAGAGAAAAGAAAATCTGTAGAGGACTTGTGTAAACTGTGCATCAAAGGAAAAGCTTCCAGGAGTTACTGGTTGATTAATTAATGAATGTGTTGCCACCAAACCGCTTGCAGCAGGTCTGGGCTTTGTGTGTCCTTTGGGACACATGCAGCACAGGCAGCAGTGTGGTGGTGCAGCCCCTGAGAACTGCCTTTGAGGAGCCCCCTGTTCTCCTGGGGATGCTCTGGCAACACAGAAGGAGGGAGATTTATTCCCTAGGGCTGACCATTTTCACCCTCATCCACGATGAGTGCTTGGAGTTTCTCCGGGCAGGACATCCCTCCACTTGCCAAAAGGTTTTTCTGTCCTGCCGCAGCTTCTCTGCTGCGCTTTCAGCATCTCAACGAGAGACCCTCCCAAGATTTCTCCCCCTCCCTGCCTTGCAGAGCACAAGCGGTGGAAAAAAAGCAGAGACAGGAGCACAGGCTCTGCTGGTTGGCCTTTCCCGGCCGAGCAGAAGCACGTTCTGGCAGGCAGGGCGGAGGGGAGAGCCGAGCAGGGTGCGAGCAAACCCAGCAGTGTTTGCAGTTCGCTCTTGCAAACCCCAGGGTAGAATGGCTCAGTGTTCGCAGGGGTGTGAGCACGGTCGGATGTGGGGGACTACCGAGGGGATCCGGTGGGGTGAGCGAGTCCCCGGGGAAACGGTTTCGCAAACAATATTTGTTCTGAAGCGAACAACAGAAGTGCTGTTGAGAAACCTCGGCCGCGCTGCGGGCGTCGGGCGGCGCTGACCCGGGCGGCTCAGCGCTAACCGGAGGCGGCAGGGAAGTGCAGCCGGGCTGGGGAAATCACCGCTGCTGTCCTCTTGATTAACGAGGGGCTCCTGGGAACTCCCTCTCCCTACGTCACTGGCATAGTCCCATGGCCACCACGGGTAGCTCCTTCTGCCCGGGGAAAGCAGCTTTAGCTGCGCCTTCCTCCGGCTCATCCTCATCGCCCAGCGCTCGGAGGAGCTCTGCCATCGGAGCTCCTGGCCGCGTTTGGCCGCGCACGGTGAACGCCAAAAGCGTTTCCACAGACTTCCCCGTTTCTAAGGCGCTTTAAAAGCCTTCGGTTTCTTGGCAGAGCTTAAAACTTAGGGAGAAAAAGGAAGGAAAAAAAAACCACCCAAAAAACAAAACCCAACCAAAACCCAACCCACAAAACCCAAACCCAAAGAACCCCCCCAAGAACCCTCTGGAAAGGAAAGCAATTTATTGGAGCTGTACATTCAGCAGCATTGTCTCCACCTTTCAAAAGGCTGCTTGTTAGTAGGTCTTTATAGCCCTGCTGGGAGCTGCAGGCAGTTGGGCCAGTTAGGATGCAGGGAAGTATTTCTTCTCTTTTCCATCCTGCCCATTACCCTTGCTGAATTCTTCCCACCTTCCCCTCCTTAATCCCGAACGATTTTGTCCCTGGTGCTCCCTCTCCTGGGCTCTCTGCTGAGACCACCTTGCAAGAGGACAGTTGTGATTAGAGCTCCTGCCGTGGCAGGGCTTGAATCCCAAGAAAATGCTCCTTTCCAGGCCACCTCTGCATGGTCAGCAGGGATCTAAGCCTCTGCCCTGGTGCAGGCAGCAGAATGGAGAGTTTGATCCTGCCCAGGTCTAATTAAGGTGCCTGCATAAGGTGAACCTCTTAATGAGCATCAAAAGACACATTGTGCGGTGGGGAGGGCCTGTGGCAGGGGGGTGAGGGGATTAGTCATTCAAAAAACACTGGGTGGAACTAAAGGTGCAATAAATCCTCCTCATCCTCCACACTGCCTCATTTTCTGTGCAAAGCCCTGGGCCAAGCCCAGCCCTCCTCCTTAGGAAGTCCCAGCAGTGAGTGCCTCATGCACTGCTGGTTCTCCCTGCTCCTCTGAGCTTTCTGAGGTGGTGGCCAAGGGTTGCAGTGCAGCAGGAGGAGGGGAGGAGATCAGCCCTGCACAGCTGGAGGAGGTGAGCAGAGCCATCCCAGTGTGGAAATCTCCCCAGCAGCCTTTTCCCTAGGAGGAATGGTGACTGACCCATTAAATCCTAGCATCGTGAAATGGGTTGGAAGAGATCACACAAAGCTCATCCAGTTCCAGCCCCCTCCCTGCCACGGGCAGGGGCAGCTCCAACCAGCCCAAGGTTGCTCAAGGCCTCATCCAACCTGGCCTTGAACACCTCCAAGGAGGGGGCATCCACAGCCTCCCTGGGCAACCTGTGCCAGTGTCTCACCACCCTTACTGGAAAGAATTTCTTCCTCGTCTCCACTCACTCTCCCCTCTCCCAGCTCAAAGCCATTGTCCCTCATCGTGGCACTCCCAGTCCTGGGCAAAAGTCCCTCCCCACCTCTCCTGGAGCTCCTTCAGGTACTGTGCTCCCCACCCTCTCCATTAAGAATTTCTTCCTAATCTCCAGCCTAAATCAAGCTTCAAATCCATTCCCTCTTGTCCTGTCACAACAAGCCCTTGTAGGAGCAGAGGGAATGGGTTGAAGCTTGAGCAGGGTAGATTTAGAGTGGATGCGAGATGCACCTGGAGGGGGTTTTTGTAACCCCCCTTTTTGTGTTGCTGCTGTCTGTGTGGACGTTTTGGGGGGCAGCTTCCTTCTGGGGACTTGCTCAGCTGTTTTTAACCAGGGGATAGCTAAGAGGAAAGCATGAGTGAGGTCAAGGTTTCCAGCCCTCCCCAAATGGACTTGCTGTAAGCCAAGGCTGCTGGTTCCTCATTGCCTGGGTACCGCCTGGTGTAGGAGCAAAGCTCTTGTAGGGCATCGCCAGCAGGAGGGCGCAGCCAAGGGTGCAAACCTCTTCAGCACTGTGGGAAACCTCATGGCACATCCATGTTCTCACCACCTCTTTTGTGCAGGTGAGGTTTTCAGTTTCAGCAGCTCCTCAGTCTCCAAATCTCAGGTTGCCATTTCAGCGCCGCCTATCCAGACCTTCCCTTGTCCCTCCCTCAGACTTTGGAGGGTCACCTGCTCATTAAAGTCTTATTCAGGCTTTGCAGCCCCAGGAGGCTTTGGGGTTTCAGCTGTTTTGTTCTGCTTCTCCATTAGACCCCCAGGCCTTAGGCAGGAAGGGGAAGTGTGTCCAAACCAGGCCAGATCCAGCTGAATTCAGACATGGGATTTGGGTTTCTCCACTAATGTTGCTCTTGGATGCTTGAGACCTGGAGGGGTTTGCTGAGCCTTCATTTGGTGGTGCACTTCAGAGGGGAAAACTCAGGAGAATCCAAGAAAATTGAGCCTGGCCTTTTTCCCAGCAAACCTGGGTTTGAGTGGAGTAGTTCCCTGAAGTCTTTTCTGACACACTCCTGTGTCCAAGTTGAAATGCAGTTCTGCATGGCTGAGGTGGCCTCTCCTGAAGAGCAGCTCCTGCCTTGCAGGACTCAAAAGGCACAAACAGGCTCAGCTGTTAATTCTCTAACCACCTACTGCTGCTTTCCATAACAGCTCCTAGCAGATGTAAGCCTCAGGTGTACATGGACTGACCTTCTTCGTCTTCTCAAGCAGGATTAGGTTGCCCAGGGAGGTGGTTGAGGCCCCATCCCTGGAAATAGTTAGGGTGAGGCTCAAGAGGGCTCTGTGCAGCCTGATCTAGTTGAGAATGCCCTTGCTGACTGCAGGGAGGTTGGATTGGATGAGCTTTAGAGGTTCTCTCCAGCTCAAACTATTCTATGGTTGATGTCTTGGTAGCCCTGCCCATTATGAGCATCTTTGATCCCATTCTGTGCTTCTGTGCTCCACAACCTCCCTGGGCAACCTGTGCCAGGGTCTCACCATCCTCATCCTGTGCCAGTCTCTCACCACCCTCACTGCAAACAACTTCTTCCTCACATCCACTTTCAATTTCCCTCTCACACTTCAAACCCATTCCTCCTCCTCCTCCTCTTGTCACCAGACCTTGTCAATAGTCCCTCCCCAGCCCTCCTGCAGCCCCCTGCAGATCCTGCAAGGCCACTCCAAGCTCTCCTGGAAGCCTTCTCCTCTGCAGGCTGCCACATCCACTTTCAATTTCCCTCTCACACTTCAAACCCATTCCTCCTCCTCCTCCTCCTCTTGTCACCAGACCTTGTCAATAGTCCCTCCCCAGCCCTCCTGCAGCCCCCTGCAGATCCTGCAAGGCCACTCCAAGCTCTCCTGGAAGCCTTCTCCTCTGCAGGCTGCAGAGCCCCAACTCTCTCAGCCTGTGCTCAGAGCAGAGCTGCTGCAGCCCTCTCAGCATCTTGGTGGCCTCCTCTGGACTGGCTCCAGCAGTTCCATGTCCTGCTTGTGCTGGGGGCTGCAGAACTGCACAGAGGACTCCAGGTGGGGTCTCACCTCCAGCCACCTCACCTGGCAAAGGTGATGGTTGTCAGGTGTTGGGGCAGAGGCTTCACAAAGCAGGTTGGAAAACTCAACACAGAGTCTCTAGCAGCTTTCAGAGGGGTTAGGAGGAGCACTCCTGGGCTTCTGTCTGCTTCCTTCTGCCTCCAGTTGTGGAGAGACGCCCAGGAGAAGGTGTCAGATAGAAAGTCTGTCCCTGTTGCCTGTGGTCAGGGTGAGGCAAGGAGGAGGCAGGGGCTGAGCCAGTGACCCGGGGCCAAGGCAGTGCTTTGTCACTGACGGGAACAGCTCAGAGTTTTCCATGAGCCACTGCTGGCTCCTGAAATAGCTGCCCACGGGTTTCCTGTCCTGCCTCCTGCCTTGATTCACTCCTTTTGGCTTTCTTTAGCCTGGGGCTGTTGAGCCTGGAGAAGAGCAGCCCCAGAGGGCATCTGAGCAAGTCTCAAGGGTGAGAGGGCAAGAGGATGGGGCCAGATTCTTGTCAGTGGTGCCCAGGGTCAGGAGAAGGAGCAATGGGCACCAAGTGGTACTCAGGAGGTTCCATGTGCACAGCAGGAGAAACTTGTTTGGTGTGAGGGTGCTGGAGGCCTGGAGCAGGCTGCCCAGAGAGGTTGTAGAGTCTCCCTGTCCAGACAGACCCCAATTCCCCCCTGGGCATTGTCCATCAATAGCTGAGGGGTGGCAGGCAGGGTGAAGGTGCCAGGCTCTTGTCAGTGGTGCTCAGGGACAGGACAAGGAGCAATGAGTACCAACTGGAACCCAGGAGGTTCCACCTCAAGAGGAGGAGAAACTGCTTTGGTGTGAGGGTGCTGAAGGCCTGGAGCAGGCTGCCCAGAGAGGTTGTGGAGTCTCCTTGTCTGGAGTGATTCCAGCCCCCCCCCGGCCATTGTCATCCTGGGCAAGCTGCTGTGGGTGCCCTGCTGGAGCAGGGAGGTTGGACTGGATGAGCTCCAGGGGTCCCTTCCAGTCTGGACCAGTCTGACATTCTCTGACTCTGTGATCAGTGCCTCAGTGTCTAATGAGTTTGCTACCCTGGGTCCCACCATTCCCAGCTGGGTCCAACCCATGGCTCCATCCCTCCCCCTGCTGGGATCTGGGGATTCTGTGTTCCCTTCTGGGGAGCTTTACTGGAGAGGTTTCTGGGGAGCTACAGAAAACCAATCAAACAAAAGCACAACCTGGAGGTGAGGCTAAAAGGAGTTTAAAAGGAGAAACTGAAAATGAGGAGGTTCCACAGGTTCAGGTGTTCCTGGGGTGGCTCCTGCCATCTGGGAAACAAGAGCAGCTGCTGGGCTGGGTGGAGTGGGGCTCAGCAACAGGCTGGTAACTTGCAGGTGCCACCCTTATTGCCACAGGGGGGTTAAGTCTGATGAAGTCCTTGCAGGCACTACAGGCACACAGTGAGGGTAGCTGTGGAGGAGCAAGTGAAGGGTGGTTTTAAGCTGGCTGGGTGTGAGGAGGTAGTGCCTGGTCCTTCAGGGCATGCATCCTGCAGGAGGATGAGCATTTCCTGCTGCTTCTGGAGTGAATCACAGAATCAAGCAGGATGGAAGAGAGCTCCAAGCTCAGCCAGCCCAACCTAGCACCCAGCCCTGCCCAACCAACCAGACCATGGCACTAAGTGCCCCAGCCAGGCTTGGCTTCAACACCTCCAGCCACAGAGACTCCACCACCTCCCTGGGCAGCCCATTCCAATGCCAATCACTCTCTCTATTTTGCTAGATGAAAAGCAGGAGCTGCCACGTGGGAAGGCCACTCTAGCAGACTTTGGAGATTCCTGTTTCAGTCCATGTTTCCTGGCTGTAAGACACCTGGTGTGAATCACTACACAGTGCTCTGCAGCCTGCAGGGCCAAGCAGAGCCTGGGCTGCAGCAGCAGAAGTGTGGCCAGCAGGGCCAGGGAGGTGATTCTCCTCCTCTGCTGTGCTCTGCTCTGCTCTGCTTTGCTCTGCTCTGCTCTGCTCTGCTCTGCTCTGCTCTGCTCTGCTGAGACCCCNGAGAGTGGTGAGAGGCTGGAATGGGTTGCCCAGGGAGGTGGTTGAGGCCCCATGGCTGGAGGTGTTTCAGGCCAGGCTGGCTGAGGCTGTGTGCAGCCTGCTCTAGGGTAGGGTGTCCCTGGGCATGGCAGGGGGGTTGGAACTGGCTGCTCCTTGTGGTCCCTTCCAACCCTGACTGGTTCTATCACTCTATGCTTTGACTAGGCTGTGAGCTGTTCCATCACTGCTCTGGAGCTGGCCTGTCCCCCCAGGCATAAGCAGAAGCTGTTCTTGCAGTGTTGCTAAGGCTGATGGAGCCTCATAGCTCTGGGCAGCACAAGGCAGCAGCACTTCAGTCTCAGCCAGCAAGTTGGAGATGTCTCTGCTGCCTGCAGGGTCGGACAGAATGCCCTTGGAGGGTCCCTTCCTTTGCAATCTGTGAGCCTGCAAAAAGAGGAAAGGAAAACTTTGGTTGCCTTTCAGATAAACCAAACCCCACAGCTTCATTTTGGGGATGCAGAGTGTGTGAGTGTGGAACAAAACAGTGCAAGGGGAGGTCAGGCTAGAATCAAGTGCAAAAATAGAGTAGTAGACACCTAGAGGAGAAGGTGAAGCTTCCCTGAGCTGGCAGGGAAGTGGAGCTGACTGTTTAATTACCTCCCACAGGCTTGCCCCTACTGCTCAGGTATTTCCTTCATGACTTTCTCAGGCTAAAATTAACCAAAACCCAAAGAGAAACCACTCTTGCCACTGCCTCACCTCTCTGCTGATCTGAGAGAGTTGGCTGGGACACAACAGTGTCACCAGTGTAGGCTGGAAGAAGTGGCCACTTCTTCTGGGGCTGAGGATCTCTGCTGGAAGTGGTCCCTGCCTGCATTCAGAAGTGCTTCTGGCCCGTGGCCTTCAGTGGAACAATGAGTGCCTCAGTTCCCACTTCTGTAAAATGGGGTTAAAAATATTCTTGCCCCTCCCAGCAGTGTTGCCACACTCCCCTCTGTAGCACTTTGGCAGACACCACCGAGGGTTGGGGTTGTGTTTTTCTTTCTCCCACCGCTGTGAAAGATGCTAAAGAAAGGTAAATTGATGCTCATTTGAAGTAGCATTTGAAGGGCTTCGGGCCAGAGCTGCGAGCAGGGATGGAAACTCCCAGGGTGGAGAGGCACAGTTCTGGGTCAGCAGCACTGAGGCAGGGGAAGCTTTGGCTTTTCAGCACTGATGGCCCAGCAGCCACTCCAGGCAATTCTTAGATGTCTTTAACCCATTCAGGTACTCTTTGAAGTCCTCCAAGTGCTCCATGGGCAGCCCTGCACGGGCTGGGGCTTCACGTTGGGCACCTGCAGCATCTCTGTGAGGAGCAAAGGCTGAGATCCCTGAGGCTGAGAGCCTGCAGAAGAGCAGCCCCAGAGGGGAGCTGAGCAATGCTTAGCAAGAGATAAAGAGTGGAGGACAAAAGGATGGGGCCAGGCTCTTGTCACTGGTGCCCAGAGCATGAGGCAGGAGCACTTCAGTCTCAGCAAGCAAGCTGGAGGTGTCTCTGCTGCATGCAGGGTCAGACAGGATGCCCTTGCAGGGTCCCTTCTGCCCCAGTGCAATCTGTGAGCCTGCAAAAAAGAGGAAAGGGAATTTCTGGTTGCCTTTAAAATAAAAATGGGCAGAAAGTGGTACTCAGGAGGTGCCATGTGCACAGCAGGAGGAACCTGTTTGGTGTCAGAGTGCTGGAGGCCTGGAGCAGGCTGCCCAGAGAGGTTGTGGAGTCTTCTTCTGTGGAGAGCTTCCAACATCCCCTGGGCATTGTGCTGCTGGGCAGGCTGCTGTGGGTGTCCTGCTTGAGCAGGAGAGGTTGGACTGGATGAGCTCCAGAGGTCACAGAATGATAGAATCAGTCAGGGGTGGAAGGGACCACAAGGAGCAGCCAG
>WAAF01002665.1:74476-101863 GCA_013400475.1 Tricholaema leucomelas | reverse complement strand
CAGGACTGCAGGTGGGGTCTGAGGAGAGCAGAGCCAAGGGGCAGAATCCCCTCCCTTGCCCTGCTGCCCACACTGCTCTTGCTGCAGCCCAGCACAGGGTTGCTGTCTGGGCTGCACTCACACTGCAGGCTCCTGTTGAGCTTTTCATCAGCCCAGATCCCCAGGTCCTGTTCCTCAGGGCTGCTCTCAGCCATTCCCCACCCAGCCTGGATGGGGAATGCACAAAGAATGGTTTAGGATGGAAGGGACCTCAAAGCTCATCCAGTTCCAACCCGGTTGCTGTCTGGGCTGTGTGCTAGCTGCACACCAGTTCAGACCTGGCATGCCAGAATCACCCCTGGAGCCCACAGAGCTCACAGCATTTGGTTTGTGAGCTGTGCAGAAGCTCAGGGTGAGAAGAACTGAGCTCTTGTGCAGCTGTGATGCAATTCCTGTAGCTCTGATTTAGCACTTTTTGCCTTCAGCCTTCACCTTCCCCCTTGGTTTTTGAGACGCTGGTAGTGGTGGTGGCTCTGGGACCTTTCTCCTCAGCTCCAGGTTTGGTTGTGAGCATTTGGTGTGTGAGCTGTGTGGAAGCTGAGGGTGAGAAGAAATGAGCTCTTGTGCAGCAGTCATGCAGCAGGTTTGATTGAGCACTTTTGCATCCATCCTTCACCTTCCCTCTTGGTATTTTGGGTGCTGGTGGCTCTGGGACCTTTCTCCTCAACTCCAGGTTTGGTTGTGAGAGTGGCAGGTCTGTTGTGGGAAGGATGAGGATCTGCCAAGCTGCAGATTTGAGGAGCAAACTAAACATCAAAGGGAAAACACAGAGCTTGTTTCTCTCTTCGTGGCTGTGTGGTCTGACTGCTGCCTGTCTGCCCAAGCATCCTCTCTCAGCACCCAGCGCAGAGCCATCTGAGCAGCTCTCCTCCCCCACAGTCCTGTGGATGAATGAATGCAAAGTGCTTAGAGAGGGCAATTTTACGAGGCAGAGAAGCAAGGTTGCCATTTCGGGTTCCTCAGAAGAGTGCTTCTCACCAGATGGCCAATTAATTGCTTGGGTTCCTTCACTTTTGGAGCCTGTTGGTTTTGGTTGAGCAGGTCTGGTAGGGGCTGAGGCTCTGTGAAGCTCGAAGGATGATTCAGCATCTTCCAGCCCAGCTCAGGTCAGGTTCTTAGGTCTGCACCATTCTTGCAGCACCACCTTCTGGTCTGCAGCCCTGGGCGGTGGAGGAGCAATGAGAGCTGCAGCAGGCGAGGTGGGGAGAGGAGTGCCCAGGAGCTCTTGGAGCTGCAGACTGAGAGTGGAGGATCACAAGATCAGAGATGACAGCTCACAGCTCACAGGATGTCAGGGGTTGCAAGGGACCCAAGGAGATCATCCAGTCCAACCCCCCTGCCAGAGCAGGACAATTCTATCTAACACAGATCACACAGAACACATCCAGACAGGCCTGCAAAGGCTCCACAGAAGGAGACTCCACAACCTCTCTGGGCAGCCTGTGCCAGGGCTCTGGGACCCTTCCAGGCAAGAAGTTGCCCTTGTGCTGAGCTGCAACCTCCTGTGCTGCAGCTTCCATCCATTGCTGCTTGTCCTATCCCAGGGAGCAGTGAGCAGAGCCTGTGCCCCTCTCCTGGACCCCAGCCCTCAGAGAGTTTTAAACACTGATTCGATCCCCTCTCAGTCTTCTCTTCTCCAGACTAAGCAGCCCCAGGGCCCTCAGCCTCTCCTCACTAGGAAGTGCTCCAGTTCCCTCCTCATCCTTGCAGCCCTCCGCTGGACTCTCTCCAGCAGATCCCTGTCCCTCTTCAACTGGAGGAGCTTGAGTGCTGTGTCCAGTTCTGGGCTCCTGAATTGCAGAGAGATGTTGAGGTGCTGGAAGGTGTTGAGAGAAGGGCAGCAAGGCTGGGGAGGGGCCTGGAGCACAGCCCTGTGAGGAGAGGCTGAGGGAGCTGGGGGTGTGCAGCCTGCAGAAGAGGAGGCTCAGGGCAGAGCTCATTGCTGTCTGCAGCTCCCTGCAGGGAGGCTGTAGCCAGGTGGGGTTGGGCTCTGCTGCCAGGCAGCCAGGGACAGAAGAAGGGGACACAGCCTGAAGCTGTGGCAGGGCAGGTTGAGGCTGGATGTGAGGAGGAAGTTGTTGGCAGAGAGTGATTGGCATTGGAATGGGCTGCCCAGGGAGGTGGTGGAGTCTCTGTGCCTGGAGGTGTCTAAGAGGAGGCTGCATGAGGTGCTTGGTGCCAGGGGTTAGTTGATGAGAAGATGTTGGGTGCTAGGTTGGGCTCGATGATCTCAGAGGTCTTTTCCAACCTGTTTCATTCTGTGTCTCTGAGCTGAGCTCCTGGGTGGCTTGGGGCCAGCTGCTGAGGTTGTGGTGAAGGAGTTGGGGGCAAATCTAAGCAACCTTCCTGCTGTGCTGTCCTGCAGGGTTCCTGAGCCCTCAAGGTGCTGAGCTGTGCCAGGGCTGCTGCAGGTTGAGCAGTGCTGAGCTGCTGTGCACAGGAGGTGTGGGCCCACATCCTGCCCTGCCCATGGGGCACACCCCAGGCACCCAGCACCGCAGGAAGCCTGCGGGGAGAAGAGCTGAGCTTGCAGGTCACTGAGTGTGCATGGGGGGAGCATGCAGCAGGGAGAAGATCTCCTACCTACCTAGAATCATAGAATGATAGAACCAGTCAGGGTTGGAAGGGACCACAAGGAGCAGCCAGTCCCAACCCCCTGCCATGCCCAGGGACACCCTACCCTAGAGCAGGCTGCACACAGCCTCAGCCAGCCTGGCCTGAAACACCTCCAGCCATGGGGCCTCAACCACCTCCCTGGGCAACCCATTCCAGCCTCTCACCACTCTCCTGCTCAACAACTTCCTCCTCACCTCCACCCTCACTCTCCCCACCTCCAGCTTTGCTCCATTCCCCCCAGGCCTGGCACTCCCTGACAGCCTCAAAAGTCCCTCCCCAGCTTTTTTGGAGCCCCCTTCAGATCCTGGCAGGCCACAAGAAGGTCCCCTGGGAGCCTCCTCTGCTCCAGCCTGCACAGCCCCAACTCTTTCAGTCTGTGCTCACAGCAGAGCTGCTGCAGCCCTCTCAGCATCCTCCTGGCCCTGCTCTGGACACTCTCCAGCATCTCCACATCCCTCTTGCCCCAGGGGCTCCACAACTGGATGCAGTACTCCAGGTGGGGTCTCAGCAGAGTGGAGCAGAGGGGGAGAATCCCCTCCCTGGCCCTGCTGCCCACACTGGCCTGCCCTCTTACACCAGCCCCGGGGGGTCTTGCCCATTGCTGATCCTTCTTTTCCCACCCCATGGTGTCAGAACTGCTTGTTTCTTGTCGTGGAATCACAGAATGGGTTTGGGTTGGAAGGGACCTCAAAGCTCAGCCAGTTCCAACCCCCCTTCCATGGGCAGGGACACCTCCCACCAGCAGAGCTTGGTCAAGGCCTCATCCAGCCTGGCTTTGAACACCTCCAGGGGGGTTGTGGAGCACAGAATCACCCAATGTCATCTTTGATTCTGAGCTCCACAGCCTCCCTGGGCAACCTGTGCCAGTGTCTAAAGTATTTCTCCCTCATCTGCACTCTCACTCTCCTCTCCCCCAGCCCAAAGCCATTTTCCCTCCCAGCCCTTGCCAAAAGTCCCCCCCAGCAGTCCTGGAGCCCCTTCTGGCACTGGTAGGCTGCTCTGAGGACTTGCTGGAGCCTTCTCTTCTCCATGATGAACATCCCCAACTCCCATTCTGTCCCCACATGGGAGCTTCTCCATCTCTCTGATCATCTTTGTGGCCTCCTCTGGACCCTCTCTAGCAGCTCCAGGTCCTTCTTGTGCTGGGGGCACCAGAACTGGAGGCAGTACCACGGGGGGGGCTCAGCAGAGCAGTTTCTTTCGGACACGTTTTGGTGTTGCAAACATTGCAGCATCATATGGACCAGCGACAGGGCTTCTCTAGCAGCTCCAGGTCCTTCTGGAAGCTGCTCTGCTGGCGGGGCTGGAAGCTCCTCTGGGTGTTTGCAGCCATCTCAGTTGGTCTGTTTAGAGCCCTGAACCCTCCTCCCGAGCTGCCTTCACTCTTTGCTCCGCTAAGGAGACGTCTCCGAGTTCCTCTCCTTAACAAGATGCGACTGACACCATCTGGTTGAGGCCATGCAGAAGCCCTGCCCAGCCCCTCCTTTGGACCTGTCCCCACTGTTTTATTTCTGTGCTGACACAACTTTCCTCTTCAGCTGCCAGCAGAGAAGAGACAACCTCTGCTGTCTGCTGCTTGCAGCCAGCCAGCAGCATCCACGGCGACAGCCACCAGCAGCCAGGCTGCAGCTGTACAGGAGAGCACTGCCTGGCACCTGTCAGGGCCTGTAGCTGCTTTGTTTCTTGCCTTCTAATGCTCAGCCATCAAGCAGGAATGCTTCTCAGAGGTAGTAGCTTTCTTTTCCTATACATACATATATATATATATATTGGTTTCAGCTTTCCTGAAGAGGCTGGAGGCAGTTTCAGACTTGCCTCGTCCACAGATGTCGTTTGACACATGGAGGGCAAGGCAGAGGCAGAGCTCTTCTCCCAGCACCTGGTGCTCCTGAGCTTTGAATCAGGCCCTGGCACCCAGCAAAACCAGCTTGCTGTGGAAGGTTGGAGTGGTCTTGGTGTTAAGGGGGCTTGTTTCCAGGAGCCTGTAGAGCAGGAGCTGCTGCTTGCAGGTTTAGTAGATGATACTGTGCAAAACATACAACTGCTTCTGCTCTGAGTTGCCCCAGGAGAGCACATCAGGAACCCAAAATTCCAGGCTGGGAGAGTTGGGCTGTTCAGCCTGGAGAAGGGAAGGCTCCAGGGAGAACTCAGAGTAGCCTTCCAGTACCTGAAGGAGCTGCAGGAGAGCTGGGGAGGGACTTTGGGCAAGGGCTGAGAGTGATAGGATGAGGGATAATGGATTTGAGCTGGAAGAGGGGAGACTGAGAGTGGAGATTGGGAAGAAGAGAGGGTGGTGAGACACTGGCACAGGTTGCCCAGGGAGGCTGTGGCTGCCCCCTGCCTGGAGGTGTTGAAGTCCAGGCTGGATGAGACCTTGAGCAACCTGTGCTGGTGGGAAGTGTCTAAATGATGTTTCTGGACCTGTTCCAGCTGTTCCCCAGCTTGCCCCAAATCAAAGGGAAAGGAATCTCCTGCTGGTCTAACCTTCCAGCAGCTCTTCAGCAGGAGCTGTACCTGCTGTTGTTGTAGCCCTGGGCTGGATAAATCACCCCAAGCTCTCCAGGCCCTGAGCAAAATGGCAGAGAATCACAGAATCATAGAATCAGGCAAGTTGGAAGAGAGCTCCAAGCTCCTCCAGCCCAACCTAGCACCCAGCCCTGGACAATCACCCAGACCATGGCACTAAGTGCCCCAGCCAGGATTGGCTTCAACACCTCCAGCCACAGCCACTCCACCACCTCCCTGGGCAGCCCATTCCAATGCCAATCACTCTCTCTGACAACAACTTCCTCCTCACATCCAGCCTCAACCTGCCCTGGCACAGCTTGAGGCTGTGTCCCCTTCTTCTGTCCCTGGCTGCCTGGCAGCAGAGCCCAACCCCAGCTGGCTACAGCCTCCCTGCAGGGAGCTGCAGACAGCAATGAGCTCTGCCCTGAGCCTCCTCTGCTGCAGGCTGCACACCCCCAGCTCCCTCTCTGCCTGGCTGCTCTCAGCCACTCTGGCCCCAGCCTGTAGTGCTGCTTGGGGTTGTTGTGGCCAAAGCGTAGAACCCTGCACTTGGCCTTGTTCAGTCTCATCCCCTTGGCCTCTGCCCACCCATCCAGCCTGGCCAGGTCCCTCTGCAGGGCTCTGCTACCCTCCAACAGCTCCACAGCTGCTCCTAGCGTGGGGTCATCTGCAAACTCACTGATGCTGGACTCAATCCCCTGCTCCAGATCATCAACAAAGACATTGAACAGGACTGTGCCCAGCACTGATCCCTGGGGCTCACCACTGGTGCCAGCTGCCAGCTGCATGTGGCATTTGGATGTCGCTCAGGAGAAGCAGGAGACTTGAGCCGCGCAGAGCTCTGCTTTCTGGTCCTGGCAGAGTCAGGGCATTGGTTTCTAATAGCTACTGAGTTAAGAATCAGCCAATTATGTGTACATTTATTGTCGTGCTTCTAATGGAATCAGGTGTGAGCTGGGGTCTAATTAGTAAGGAGCTCACACTGCTGGCCTGAGACACCTCCAGACATCCTTTGGCACTTCGCAGCTGAGCTCGTCAGGGCTGGCAGCTGGAGTGGCACTAAGGAAGTGCTGTGGAGGGCAACTGTTAATCAATTGGAGGCAAATAAATGTCTTTCAAAGCCTGATCTCACATCCCCAGCAAAGCAGATGGATTTCTGTCTGTGAGGAGTCAGCCAGGAGACCTGAGATCTTACAGCTCCTCTTAGCAGAGGGCTCAGCAGGAACCGCTTAGGCTCCAGCAGGTTTCTTTGCTGTGTTTTTAACAGGACTGAGATGTCTTTGGCAAGGGAAAAAGTGGAGCTTAGGATGGCTCAGGTTGGAAGGGACCTCAGAGCTCAGCTACTCCAACCTCTGTGCCACAGACAGGAACACCTCTCAGCTAGACTCAGCTGCTCAAGGTCTTATCTCCCTCCTGCTCAGGAACTCTTCCTCAGCTCAAATCTAACCCTACTTACCCTCAGCTTCCAACCATTGCCCCTTGCCCTGTCTCAAGACATCCTCAGGAAAAGTCTCTTCCTGCAGGAGCCCTTCAGGCACTCTGAGGTCCCCCTGGAGCCTTCTCCTCTCCAGGCTGCACCCCCCCAGCTCCCTCAGCCTGTGCTCACAGCAGAGCTGCTCCAGCCCTTGGAGCACCTTTGTGGCCCCTTCTGGACTCTCTCCAGCAGTTCTGTGTCCTTCTGCTGGGGACAGCAGAGCTGGAGGCAGGATTGGAGGTGAGGTCTGAGTAGAGCAGAGCCAAGGGGCACAATCTCCTCTCTGCCCTGCTGCCCACACTCCTCTGGCTGCATTCAGCACACAGCTGCCTGCAGGGCTGCATGAGAGCACTGCTGGCTCCTGGGGAGCTGCTCAGCACCCAACACCCCCAAGGCTCTTTCTTCAGGGCTGCTCTCAACCCACTCTGCACCCAGCCTGGATTTGTGCCTGAGGATGGCCTGACCCTCACACAGGTAAAAAGAATTTCTCTTTGCCCTGCTGCATCACTCAGTAAATTTGTGCTACTGTGAGCAACCTCCCTCATTTAAAACCACCTCAGGGGAGCCACAGCAGCCCTTTGGGAGCAGCAATATTTGGTCTAGCTGCATCCCTGTGTAGGAGATGAGGATGGGGAACGTTTGATTGATGCTTTAATCTGATCAGATTTCAGAGAGTGGAGACTGCTGCAGGGGAGATCAGTGCTGGGCCCCATTCTCTTTAACATCTTCATAGATGATCTGGATGAGGGCATTGAGTCAGTCATCAGCAAGTTTGCAGATGACACCAAGCTGGGGGCTGATGTGGCTGGGCTGGAGGGCAGAAGGGCTCTGCAGCAGGACCTTGACCGCCTGGACAGATGGGCAGAGTCCAAGGGGATGGCATTCAATGGCTCCAAGTGCCAGGGGCTGCACTTTGGCCACAACAACCCCATGCAGAGATACAGGCTGGGGTCAGAGTGGCTGAGAGCAGCCAAAGAGAAAGGGATCTTGGGGTGCTGATTGATACCCACCTGAACATGAGCCAGCAGTGTGCCCAGGTGGCCAAGAGAGCCAATGGCATCCTGGCCTGCATCAGGAATGGTGTGGCCAGCAGGAGCAGGGAGGTCATTCTGCCCCTGTACTCTGCACTGGTTAGACCACACCTTGAGTACTGTGTTCAGTTCTGGGCCCCCCAGTTTAGAAGGGACATTGAGATGCTTGAGCGTGTCCAGAGAAGGGCAACGAGGCTGGTGAGAGGCCTCGAGCACAGCCCTACGAGGAGAGGCTGAGGGAGCTGGGATTGTTTAGCCTGGAGAAGAGGAGGCTCAGGGGAGACCTTATTGCTGTCTACAACTACCTGAGGGGTGGTTGTGGCCAGGGGGAGGTTGCTCTCTTCTCTCAGGTGGCCAGCGCCAGAACGAGAGGACACAGCCTCAGGCTGCGCCAGGGGAAGTTTAGGCTTGAGGTGAGGAGAAAGTTCTTCACTGAGAGAGTCATTGGCTACTGGAATGGGCTGCCCAGGGAGGTGGTGGAGTCGCCGTCCCTGGAGCTGTTCAAGGCAGGACTGGACGTGGCACTTGGTGCCATGGTCTGGCCTTGAGCTCTGTGGTAAAGGGTTGGACTTGATGATCTGTGAGGTCTCTTCCAACCTTGGTGATACTGTGAGACTGTGAGACTGTGATCCTGCCTGGGGTGGGAAATCCTCTCTCATTCCCCACAGCGAGCCCTGGTGCTGTGGATTCCTCAGGAGCAGGTTTATGAGGGGAAAGGACCCAATGGCCAGGCAGGGAGCCCGAGGGGTCCCTAGGGAATTATTTGCCTTCATCTCCAAGAAGGATCTGCTAAGGAGAGGCCAAGCACCTGGAGATGAACCACAGCACTTTCTGCTTCTCATTAAGGGCTGCCTCAGTTCCCTGCCACAAGATGTGCTTTTGTCTGGGGGCACAAGGAGGGTTTGTGGAGCTTGTGATGACAGGGAGGCAAATGCTGTCCAGGCTTGAGTCTTCTCTCCCTACAAGCTAACAGCATTCCCTCCAAACTCGCTCATGTTTTCCCTTCCTTTCCTCTTAAACAGAGCTGTATCTTGACTGAAAACTGTTTCTGCTCTCTGTGACTTGGCTTGGCCTTTCCTGGCTGTGCAGGACCTGTAAAACCTGACATTTCACAGCATCCCAGAGTGTCAGGGGCTGGAAGGGACCTCTAGAGCTCAGCCAGTCCAAGCCCTGCCAGAGCAGGAGCACCCAGAGCAGATCCCACAGCAACACATCCAGGTGGGGGTTGAATATCTGCAGAGAGGGAGACTCCACAGCCCCCCTGGGCAGCCTGTGCCAGGCTCTGGCAGCCTCACAGGGAAAAATTCCTCCTCATGGTTAAATGAAACTTCCTCTGCCTCAGCTTCCAGCACTGCCCCTTGTGCTGGCACTGGCATCCCCCAGCAGAGCCTGGCCCCAGCCTCCTGCCACTCACCTGCACACATTGATAACCACTGCTGAGGTCACCTCTCAGGCTCCTCTTCTCCCAGCTCCCAGCCCCAGCTCCCTCAGGCTCTGCTCCTAACAGAGCTGTTCCATTCCCTTCAGCATCTTTGTGCCTCTGTGCTGGACACTCTCAAGCAGTTCTGTGTCCCTCTTGAACTGGGGGGCCCAGAACTGCACCAGAGGCTTCCAGCACTGTCCTGGCCTCACAGCCTCTGGAGCTGCTGGCACAGAGCTGTGCAGACCTCCTTTGGAGTCACTGAGGTACAGACCTGTGTGAGGGAGCAGACAGCTGCAGGGTGGGAGTCATCCTGTCCAGGTGAGGCTGGAGGGACATTGCTGGCTGCGTTAAGGACCTTCCAGGGAGGTTTTTTCTCTGGCTGCTCTGCCCTGGTGAAGCCACATTGGGAATATTCAGTGCAGTTCTGAGCTTCCCACTTCTAGAGGGGCAGGGAAGTACTGGAAAGAGTCCAGCAGAGGCTATGAAGATTTATGTTACTGAAATATGGTCAGGGATTGTAGCTGTGCTCTGCCCTGGTGAGGATGCATCTGGAGTACTGGGTCCAGTTCTGTGCTGCACAGCTCAAGAGGGACAGGAAGCTACTGGAAGGAGCCCAGCAGAGGCTATGAGGATGCTGAGGGGCCTGGAGCATCTCTGTGAGGAGCAAAGGCTGAAAGCCCTGGGGCTGAGAGCCTGGAGGAGAGCAGCCCCAAAGGGCACCTAAGCAATGCTCAGCAAGAGATAAAGGGTGAGGGGCAAGAGGCTGGGGCTGGGCTCTTGTCAGTGGTGCCCAGGGAAAGGACAGGAGGCAGTGGGCACAGACCCAAGAGGCTCCATCTGAACAGGAGGGAAAGGTTCTTCGGTGTGAAGGTGCTGGAGGCCTGGAGCAGGCTGCTCAGAGAGTTTGTGGAGTCTCCTCTGGAGTGATTCCACCTCCCCTGGCCATTGTGCTCCTGGGCAAGCTGCTGTGGGTGCCCTGCTTGATCAAGAGGCTTGGACCAGATGATCCCCAGAGGTCCCTTCCAACCTCCACCCTGTGGGATTCTGTGAAAGGAATTCTTCATCTGGGATTCTGGGAAGGAGGAATTGCAGGAGCTGCAGTGGGTGGGCAGAGCTGCTCCCCTCTGCCCAGCAGCCAGCACTCAGCCTCCCAGCAGCTCTGTGTTGCCTGAGAAAATATTGATCCTGAGAGAAGTTCTGTTAATTAAACTGCCTCTTCCTGCAGCTCTGCTGCCACAGAGCCAGCACACACAGCAAGGGCTTCACTGAGGAAGCTCTCAGGCTGAGGGTGGCACTGGGGACAGGCAGACACTTTGTGTGCCCAAGAAGGCCTCTTGGTTTATTTCCTCATTTCTGTTCTGTGACAAAAGAGAACTGAGCAAGGTCCTGCAGCTGGGTCGGGGCAATGTCAAGCACCAATCCAGGCTGGGCAGTGCCAGGCTGGAGAGCAGCCCTGAGGACAGGGACTTGGGGGTGCTGCTGGAGGAGAAGCTCAGCAGGAGCCAGCAGTGTGCACTTGCAGCCCAGAGAGCCAAGCAGAGCCTGGGCTGCAGCAGGAGAAGTGTGGCCAGCAGGGCCAGGGAGGTGATTCTCCTCCTCTGCTGTGCTCTGCTGAGACCCCACCTGGAGTACTGCATCCAGTTCTGGAGCCCCTGGGACAAGAGGGCTGTGGAGATGCTGGAGAGTGTCCAGAGCAGGGCCAGGAGGATGCTGAGAGGGCTGCAGCAGCTCTGCTGTGAGCACAGACTGAAAGAGTTGGGGCTGTGCAGGCTGGAGCAGAGGAGGCTCCCAGGTGACCTTCTTGTGGCCTTCCAGGATCTGAAGGGGGCTACAAAAAAGCTGGGGAGGGACTTTTGAGGCTGTCAGGGAGTGGCAGGAGTGGGGGGAATGGAGCAAAGCTGGAGGTGGGGAGAGTGAGGCTGGAGGTGAGGAGGAAGTTGTTGAGCAGGAGAGTGGTGAGAGGCTGGAATGGGTTGCCCAGGGAGGTGGTTGAGGCCCCATGGCTGGAGGTGTTTCAGGCCAGGCTGGCTGAGGCTGTGTGCAGCCTGCTCTAGGGTAGGGTGTCCCTGGGCATGGCAGGGGGTTGGGACTGGCTGATCCTTGTGGTCCCTTCCAACCCTGACTGCTTCTATGATTCTATGAGCTGCAGTTCATGCTCCTGATGAATCAAGGCTGCTTCAGTAACGAGGAGGTTTCCAGCCTGCTGACAGGATCAGAAGCTTGCAGGGAATAAAAGGACCTTTTTTGTCCTCTTTCTATCATCCTTGTGATCCCTTCCAACCCTGACTGATTCTATGATTCTATGATTCCTTTCATTGAGGGTAGGAAGAACCCCATTGTCTCTGCTCCTGAATCAGAGGGGGAAATTTCCCTTTTGAATTATTTCCACTGAGATTCCAGAGTGTTACTTTCCCCCCCCCCACACTGTCCCTTAGACAAGAATTCTTTCAGCATCTGCTCTTTGTGTTTGGTTAAATAAGATCCAGGCTGGCACAATGCACTCTTGTGTATTGATGCTGTGTCCAGAAAGAAACACACACAAGCTTTGGCAGGTCTGATTTATCATGGAGTGATAGAATGGGTTGGGGTGGAAGGGAACTTAAAGCTCAGCCAGTTCCAAACCCCCCCTGCAGAGACAGCTTCCACCAGCCCAGGGTGCTCAAGGCCTCATCCAACCTGATCCTGAACACCTCCAGGGAGGTTGTGGAGCACAGAAGCACAGAATGGGATCTTTGANACCTGTGCCAGTCTCTCACCACCCTCACTGCAAACAACTTCTTCCTAACATCCACTTTCAATCTCCCCTCTGCCACTTCAAACCCATTCCTCCTCCTCCTCTCATTACCAGACCTTGTCAAAAGTCCCTTTCCAGCTCTCCTGGAGCCCCTTCAGGTAGTGGAAGGCTGCTCTAAGGTCTGCCTGGAGCCTTTTCTTCTCCAGGCTGACCATCCCCAGCTCTCTCAGCCTGTCTCCACAGGGGAAGGTTCCCCAGCTCTCTGATCATCTTTGTAGCCTCTTCTGGACCCTCTCCAACAGTTTCATGTTGTGCAGGGGCCACCAGAACTGGAGGCAGTGTTCCAGGTGGGGGTCACTTTGTGTTTGTATGTTATCAGAGGCTGCAGACAGATGCTGTAATTCTCCCCTCTACATCCTGCTTTTGCATCATCCTAACCCAGGGAATTAATAATGTATTTGTCTCCCTAGAGCATCTTCTGTCCTTACTGTATCAGGGTGGTAGGAACTTGGTTCACATCTTCATAGATGATCTGGATGAGGGCATGGAGTCAGTCATCAGCAAGTTTGCAGATGACACCAAGCTGGGGGCTGATGTGGCTGGGCTGGAGGGCAGAAGGGCTCTGCAGCAGGACCTTGACCGCCTGGACAGATGGGCAGAGTCCGAGGGGATGGCATTCAATGGCTCCAAGTGCCAGGGGCTGCACTTTGGCCACAACAACCCCATGCAGAGATACAGGCTGGGGTCAGAGTGGCTGAGAGCAGCCAAAGAGAAAGGGATCTGGGGGTGCTGATTGATACCCACCTGAACATGAGCCAGCAGTGTGCCCAGGTGGCCAAGAGAGCCAATGGCATCCTGGCCTGCATCAGGAATGGTGTGGCCAGCAGGAGCAGGGAGGTCATTCTGCCCCTGTACTCTGCACTGCTTAGACCACACCTTGAGTACTGTGTCCAGTTCTGGGCCCCCCAGTTTAAGAGGGACATTGAGATGCTTGAACGTGTCCAGAGAAGGGCAACGAGGCTGGGGAGAGGCCTCGAGCACAGCCCTACGAGGAGAGGCTGAGGGAGCTGGGATTGGTTAGCCTGGAGAAGAGGAGGCTCAGGGCAGACCTCATTGCTGTCTACAGCTACCTGAGGGGTGGTTGTAGCCAGGAGGAGGTTGCTCTCTTCTCTCAGGCAGCCAGCACCAGAACAAGAGGACACAGCCTCAAGCTGTGCCAGGGGAAATTGAGGCTTGAGGTGAGGAGAAAGTTCTTCAGTGAGAGAGTCATTGGCTACTGGAATGGGCTGCCCAGGGAGGTGGTGGAGTCGCCGTCCCTGGAGCTGTTCAAGGCAGGACTGGACGTGGCACTTGGTGCCATGGTCTGGCCTTGAGCTCTGTGGTGAAGGGTTGGACTTGATGGTCTGTGAGGTCTCTTCCAACCTTGGTGATACTGTGAGACTGTGAGACTGTGAGACTCAGCTTCTGCTGCTGGGATACTGCTCATGGGCAGAGGGAAGCTGGACAAGAGCAGGCACTGACCTTGCCTGGTTCTGCTGAGCAGCAAGGGAAAGAAGACCTCCTGCCCAGCAGTGTGGGAATTTCAGGCTGTGGTTGCCCAGAAGGGTTTATGCTTTAATGCTCCAGCTTCAGATTTCAGTCACAAAGTCCCCTTCGTCCTCCCTGGAGCCACTGGCATAGCTGCTCCTCGTGGGCAGGGCAGTGTCAGTTGAATCTCTGCCTGGAGTTCCTTGCAGACCTTCTAGCAAAATGCCAGCACCTTCCAGCCCGTGGTGTGGCCACTGAGGTCTGCTAAGGTCATGGCCTGAAGTGATGCAAACGTTGCAGCAGCAGCAGCAGGGCTGCCCCAGCTGGCATGGCATGAGCTGGGGGGGTCGAGGCACAGAGCTGGAGCTTGCCCTTTGCTGGGTGGAGAAGAAAGCTGCTTCCTTCTGGCTCCAAGCCTCTGAGCCTGCAGCAGCTCTGCAGGCTGAGGCCCTCACCCTGGCTGCCATGGAAGTAGCACAGCTTCTGGGTGGCATGAGAAAGAGCTCAGCTCTGACAGAGCTGCCACAGGCGTTAGGGTAGTGCCAGACAGCAGGAGGCTGCAGTGCAAGCCTTGGCTCTGCCTGCCTCTGCCTGCCTCTGCCAGGCTCCTGCTCCCTGGGGGTAACTCAGTCCTGTGCTGGAGCCAGCAGCACACAACCCTCACTGACACTGCACAGACAGGGGAGGTTGTCTGCTGCTGTCTGCTCCCCATCACCGTGGATGTTGTGCAGGTGCACTGAGTGCCTGGGCAAGGGCTCTGCTTTATCAGAGACACAGACTGGGTTGGGCTGAAAGGACCTTTCAAGCTCATCCACTCCAACCCCCTGCAGTCAGCAGGGACCTCTGCAGCTGGAGCAGATTGCTCACAGCCCCAAACAACCTCACCTGGGATAGTTCCAGGGATGGGCATCTCCCACCTCTCTGGGCAACTTGGGCCAGGCTCTCCCCACTCTCAGTGTCAAACATTTCTCCCTTCTCTGCAGTCTCAATCTCCCTCTTTGGGTTCAAACCATCCCTTCTTGTCCTGCCACAACAGGCCCTGCCCCGAAGTCTGTCCCCAGCTTTCTGCTCAGCCCTTTAAGTACTGCAAGGCCACCAGAAGGTCTCCCTGCAGCCTTCTCTTCTCCAGGCTGAACATCCCCAAATCTCTCAGCCTGGCCTCCCAGCAGAGCCCTCCCAGCCCTGCCAGCACTGCTGTGGCCTCCTCTGTCCTTGCTCCAGCAGGTCCCTGTCTGTGCTGTGCTGAGGACTCCAGGGCTGGCCCCAGCACTGCAGGGTGGGGGTCTCAAAACACATCTCTGCAGCTGGTGGTGTTGATGTTTGGGCTTTGCTGAGGGCAGGGGATTCAGGACAGGTAGATTCATTCCCCCGTGCAGGACGTTGCAGTTTGTGGAGCAGAAGTGGCTTCTTTCTGCTCCCCTCTTGCATGCTCAGTGCCCTCCTCCTGCCACCTCCCTTCTGAGCATCCTGGGGCAGTGGCTGGGCAGGGCAGAGGCTGATTCAGCCCCAAGCTCCTCAGCTTTGCTCCTGGGTCAGCCTGGTGTTTTCTAAAGCCAGAGCAATGCCAAGTTTCATGGCAGGGGCACTCTGGCAGCCTGGATCTGTCTCTTCTTCGCTTGAGAGGGGAGAAGGGGAAAAAAGCAGCCCAACTCCTGGAGCTGAGAGGGCAAAGCTTTCCCTGCTTTCTGTGGAAGCTTTCTGCTGAGCATGTGTTGGCCTTGCTGGAGCTGCTGGGGGAGGGCAGGGGGAATGCTGTGGTGAGCAGGCTCATCACTCAGCCCTGCCAGGAGCTCTGGAGGTGGCAGCCTGAGTGTGCTTTGGGCTTCTTTCAGTATTGTCCAAGTCAAATGGACTACTCCAGAGTTTCCTGGCTGCCTTTCAAAAGCCTCTCACCTTTGCTGGCAGTCAGCTCTGGAAGGATGCAGCCCTTGGCACACCCCCAAGAATTTGCTAAAGCCTTGTGAGTTTGCTTTGTTTTCTCCAAGAGGGAAATGACAAAACCCCAGAGATATTTCATCATTTCTCTGGGTTTGGGTTTGGGTTTTTTTTTTTTAAGTGTAAAGCAGAAAACATTAAAAGTGGAAGAAAAAAAAAAAACAACCAACCCCCAAACCATTGCCAACCCCAACCCAGCAACAGTCTCTGTGCTGCCCAAAACAAAGGCTGAAGAGCAGAGCTGGGCTGTCGGTAAGCGGTGACAGAAGTCACCCTGCCACCCGTTGGTGAATGATGGCAGAGGTCCCCCTCTGTGCCATGCAGACAAGCTGTGAGATGCTGCATCTGCCAGCAGCAGGGCCCTGGCTCAGCAACAGCTGCTGCTGCCTCCAGCTCAGCTGCTCCCTGCTCTGTGTCCCCTGTGTCAGCCAGCAGTGGCTGTCAGAGCTGCTCCATCTGCTAACAGCAAAGGAACCGAGGCACAGATGTCCTTCTGTGTGTGCAGAGGGTGAGGGTGGGGGAGAAACAGAGCATCAGAGAATCGACCAGCTTGGAAGAGAGCTCCAAGCTCCTCCAGCCCAACCTAGCATCCAGCCCTGGCCAAGCAACCAGACCATGGCACTAAGTGCCCCAGCCAGGCTTGGCTTCAACACCTCCAGCCACAGAGACTCCACCACCTCCCTGGGCAGCCCATTCCAATGCCAATCACTCTCTCTGCCAACAACTTCCTCCTAACATCCAACCTAGACCTCCCCTGGCACAGCTTCAGGCTGTGTCCCCTTGTTCTGTTGCTGGCTGCCTGGCAGCAGAGCCCAACCCCAGCTGGCTACAGCCTCCCTGCAGGGAGCTGCAGACAGCAATGAGCTCTGCCCTGAGCCTCCTCTGCTGCAGGCTGCACACCCCCAGCTCCCTCAGCCTCTCCTCACAGGGCTGTGCTCCAGGCCCCTCCCCAGCCTTGCTGCCCTTCCTCCTATTGTCCATCTTGAACCTGCCCTGGCACAGCTTGAGCAGAGCAGGATTCATGTCTTAGAGCAGGCTCTTGGTTTGCCACCTCTGAGCTGCTCACCCTGCAGGGCAGTGCCAGGTGCAGTCTGCAGCCACACTCACAGCATCACAGCATCAGAGGATCACAGGGTGTCAGAGAGGGACCCTCTCTGTGGGCTTGCTCTGTGTTTCTGCTCAGAGATAAATGATCAGGGAGCCATTGTGGTTGGAGAAGACCTCCCTGATCATGGAGTCCAGCTGTTAATCACAGAATTGGTTTGATTAGTGAAGAGCTCTAAGGTCATCAAGTCTAACCATCAACAGAAGGACTTTTTTCCCTCTCCACACAACACTGAAGTACCTCTGGCCCTGGGCAGGCTGTTACAGTGCTTGAGAGCTACAGGGAAAATCTTCAGGTCTTCCAGACTTACAAACTCAAAGCCATCTTCATAGTAATGGCACAAAGCTGCTGCAGGCAGTGAGCATCTCCTGTGAGACCAGACTGAGGGAGCTGGGGCTGGGAGCAGAGCAGCCTGAGGGCTGCCCTCAGTGCTGTGCTAAAGATCAGAGGCTCACAGGATGTCAGGGGTTGGAAGAGACTCAGAGATCATCCAGTCCAACCCTCCTGGCAAAGCAGGACCACACAGTCTAGCTCAGGGCACACAGGAACACATTCAGACAGGCCTGGAAAGGCTCCACAGAAGGAGACTCCACAACCTCTCTGGGCAGCCTGTGCCAGGGCTCTGGGACCCTTCCAGGCAAGAAGTTCCCCTTGTGCTGAGCTGGAACCTCCTGTGCTGCAGCTTCCATCCATTGCTGCTTGTCCTGTCCCAGGGAGCAGTGAGCAGAGCCTGTCCCCCACTCCTGATCTCCAGCAGATGTTCAGGGATGGAGCCAGGATCTGCTCAGGGATGTCCAAGGACAGGATAAGGAGCACTGGGTGCCAGCTGGAGCAGAGAAGGTGCCACAGGAACAGAAGGGAAAACTTTGTCCTTGTGAGGGTGCTGGAGGCCTGCAGCAGGCTGCCCAGAGAGGTTGTGGAGTCTCCTTCTCTGAAGCCTTTCAAACCCCACCTGGATGTGTTCCTTTGGATGTGTTCCTGTGTGCTCTGCCCTGGGTGATCCTGCTCTGACAGGGGGTGGGGGTTAGACTGGAAGCTCTTTGGAGGTCTCTTCCAACCCTTCACATACTCTGATCCTGTAAACCCAACACCACCATGGCCACCAAACCCTGTCCCCAGGGTGCCATCCTTTTCTTGAACACCTCCAGGGATGGGGACTCCGCCACCTCCCTGGGCAGCCTGGGCCAACACCTGACCAAATACTAACGCAGCTCACAGCCACCTCCACTCCCAGGGAGAGAAGTTATTTGTGGAGTGACATTTCCTGGCTTTCTTCCTCTCCCCACTGCTGTATCCAAGGCAAGCTGGGAGCTTGGGGTGATGTCAGGTTGAGAGATCACTGCCACCATAGCAGGCTCGTACGATACTCCTGCAGGCTGAGTCCACTTCCTCTTGCTTATGTTTTACTGCATTTTGCTTAATTGCTTCTGCCTTCTTGGTAATGAGACCCAAAGCAGTTTGTGTAATAGCTCTCAGAGTAAAATTATCCAGGAGCAGAGATGGAATTTGCCTGTTCAAAGTTTCCTTTTATTGCTTTCGCTGTCTTAGGATTCCTCATTTGGTTAGGTTGGGTCCTACGACGCTGCTGTGCCCTGCAGGTGAGCTCCCTGCCCTGAGAGCATCCAAGGAGGAGCAGCTGAGGGTCAGCTCTGATATGAGGCAAGAACTGGTTGGAGGGCCAGGCCCAGAGAGTGGTGTGAATGGTTCCACATGCAGCTGGCAGCTGGCACCAGTGGTGTGCCCCAGGGATCAGTGCTGGGCACAGTCCTGTTCAATGTCTTTGTTGATGATCTGGAGCAGGGGATTGAGTCCAGCATCAGTGAGTTTGCAGATGACACCAAGCTAGGAGCAGCTGTGGAGCTGTTGGAGGGTAGCAGAGCCCTGCAGAGGGACCTGGCCAGGCTGGATGGGTGGGCAGAGGCCAATGGGATGAGACTGAACAAGGCCAAGTGCAGGGTTCTGCACTTTGGCCACAACAACCCCAAGCAGCACTACAGGCTGGGGCCAGAGTGGCTGAGAGCAGCCAGGCAGAGAGGGAGCTGGGGGTGCTGGGAGAGAGGAGCTGAAGAGGAGGCAGCAGTGCCCAGGTGGGCAGCAGAGCCAATGGCATCCTGGGCTGGCTCAGGAGCAGTGTGGGCAGCAGGACAAGGGAGGTTCTTCTGCCC
This sequence comes from Tricholaema leucomelas, assembly GCA_013400475.1. NCBI lineage: Eukaryota > Metazoa > Chordata > Aves > Piciformes > Lybiidae > Tricholaema lacrymosa > Tricholaema leucomelas. The sequence goes on along the minus strand of WAAF01002665.1, from coordinate 83,306 downwards.
CTGTGCTCAGCACTGCTCAGGCCACACCTTGAGTGCTGTGTCCAGTTCTGGGCTCCTCCATTGCAGAGAGATGTTGAGGTGCTGGAAGGTGTTGAGAGAAGGGCAGCAAGGCTGGGGAGGGGCCTGGAGCACAGCCCTGTGAGGAGAGGCTGAGGGAGCTGGGGGTGTGCAGCCTGCAGAAGAGGAGGCTCAGGGCAGAGCTCATTGCTGTCTGCAGCTCCCTGCAGGGAGGCTGTAGCCAGCTGGGGTTGGGCTCTGCTGCCAGGCAGCCAGGGACAGAAGAAGGGGCCAGAGGCTGAAGCTGTGTCAGGGCAGGTTGGGGCTGGATGTTAGGAGGAAGTTGTCAGAGAGAGTGATTGGCATTGGAATGGGCTGCCCAGGGAGGTGGTGGAGTCTGTGTGGCTGGAGGTGTTGAAGCCAAGCCTGGCTGGGGCACTTAGTGCCATGGTCTGGTTGCTTGTGCAGGGCTGGGTGCTAGGTTGGGCTGGAGGAGCTTAGAGCTCTCTTCCAACATGCTTGAGTCTATGATTCCATGAGTCTAAGGGAGGGTTGACCCTGGAGAAGAGGAGGCTGAGGGCAGAGCTCATTGCTCTCTACAGCTCCCTGAGGGAGGCTGCAGGGAGGTGGGGGTTGGGCTCTGCTCCCTAGTCCCAGGTGATAGATGCAAAGGAATGTCCTGTGATTGTGCCAGGATAGGTTCAGGTTGGAGATGAGGAAGATTTTCTTTGCTGCCAGAGTGGTCAGAGGTTGGCAGAGGCTGCCCAGAGGGGTGGTGGAGTCCTCTTCCTTGGAGGTGTTCCCGGATTGTGTGTCCATGACACCAGGGCCATGATTTAGTGGCCATGGTGGGGTAGGGTTGGTGGTTGACTGGATGATCTGAGAGGGCTTTTCTAACCAAAACAGAGAGAGGCTCCTGAAGGGCTGGGGAAGGACTATTGACAAGGTCTTGTAATGACAGGACAGGGAGGGATGGGTTTAAAGTGGCAGAGGGGAGACTGAAAGTGGATGTTAGGAAGAAGTCATTTGCAATGAGGGTGGTGAGACTGGCACAGGTTGAGGGTGGTTAGAGACTGATACAGGTTGAGGGTGTTGAGACCCTGGCACAGGTTGAGGGGGGTGAGAGACTGGCACAGGTTGAGGGTGGTAAGAACCTGGCACAGGTTGAGGGTGGTGAGAGACTGGCACAGGTTGAGGGTGGTTAGAGACTGGCACAGGTCGAGGGTGGTGAGAACCTGGCACAGGTTGCCCAGGGAGGTTGTGGAGCACAGAAGCACCCAATGTGATCAAAGGCTGACAGTTGTTCTGGATGATCTCAGAGGGCTTTTTTCCAGCCAAACCAATCCTATGTTTCTCTGAAACACAACCTGGGAAGGGAGTTGTAGCAGCTCAGCTGCTGAGCGCCACGCGAGGAGCTGGGAGATGCAGCCCTGTGCGGGGACTTACTCCTGCGTGGAGAGCTGTAGAATAGAAGGCTCCAGCAGTTAGTACCAGCTCCAGTCTCAGAGGAGCACAGTTGCCACCTTTTTTGAAGAGCTTCTTCTGTGTCCTTATGAAGGAGGACCACTGAGGAGTCAGTTGCACGGTGTGGTGTGGGCTCTAAATCCTGGGTGGTGATATCTGTCTGTCCAAAGCGCTGGAGAATGCTCTGCGAGGAGCTCTGACCTCTGCTCTGTCCTTCAGGCACCTTTTGCTCACTGAGTTCCTGACCATGGAAATCCTGTAGCTGCAGGCTTGCCTGCTGGGTAACCTCCTGCTCCATTCATTGTTCCTACAGGCTGCACACAGAGGTTGTGGAGTCTCCTTCTTTGCAGCCCTGTCTGGATGTATTCCTTTGCCACCTGTGCTAGATTCTGTCCCTGCTCTGGCAGGGGGTTGGACTGGAAGATCTCCAGAGGTCTCTTCCAACCCCTAGCATCCTGTGATCCTGTGATTCTCTTGAAGTCACTGGGAGAAGAGCTTCCAGACTGATCCCTTAAGGCCAACACCATCTACATGTGTGTGTGGAGGTTGCTGGAGCACTGGACCAGGCTGCTCAGAAAGGCTGTGGAGACTCACAGGATCACAGCTCACAGGATCACAGATGTCAGGGGTTTGAAGGGACCCAAAGAGCTCATCCAGTCCAACCCCCTGCCAGAGCAGGACCACACAATGTAGCTCAGGGCACACAGGAACACATCCAGACAGGCTCCAGAGAAGGAGACTCCACAACCTCTCTGGGCAGCCTGTGCCAGGGCTCTGGGACCCTTCCAGGCAAGAAGTTCTCCTTGTGCTGAGCTGGAACCTCCTGTGCTGCAGCTTCCATCCATTGCTGCTTGTCCTAGCCCAGGGAGCAGTGAGCAGAGCCTGTCCCCCCCTCCTGACCCCCAGCCCTCAGATAGTTATTGGCATTGATTCAATCCCTCTCAGTCTTCTCCAGTCTAAGCAGCCCCAGGGCCCTCAGCCTCTCCTCACCAGGCAGTGTCTCAATGTCCTCTGGAGGCTTTCAAAACCAGCCTGGATGCATTCCTGGGCAACCTGACCTGGGCAAACCTGGACTTAGATGATCTGCAGAGGTCACTTCCAGCCCCCACCATGCTGGGATTCTGTATCAGCCAGGAGCTGGCACTGGCTGTGTGCTGCTGCAGGGTCAGCAGGGTGCAGGAGGTGGTGGCACAGCCTCCTTTCCATTTTGTCAGCCTCCTTTCCATTTTGTCAGCCTCCTTTCCATTTTGGTAGCCTCCTTTCCATTTTGGTAGCCTCCTTTCCATTTTGGTAGCCTCCTTTCCATTTTGGTAGCTGATTTGGGCTCCGTTTTTCACGCTGAGTGCCAGGCTCAGGACTGTGTCCTTGAGATGCTTGTTTTGGTTCCCAGTACAGAGGAAGCCCTCAGCCTGCAGCAGGGCAGGCAGGGTTCTGGCTCTGCTATTTGCATAGGGCTGGAGGAGATGTGTGCAGTCAGCCCCAGCTCCTACACATGCAAAACAGCAACTCCACGACCTGTGCTCTGTCTGGCTTGCTGCAGGGCTGCAGAGCAGCCTGGCTGAGGGCTGCAGGGGATCTGGCTGGGACCCCTCCTGATCCCAGTGGCTGCTTACAGGTCTTGTCAAACCAGAGTTGCAAGCTATGAGTCAGCACTGGGGTCTGCTCTCTGAGAGTTGGCCTCTTATCTGTTCCTGAAGCCTTTGGCAGCCTGACCTCCACTATGGTTCATCTGTCTTTGCTCAGCTCCCTGTGGTGCACTTCCTTCTGCTTAGTCCCAGCCCTTGAGTTCATCAGGCAGTGAGAGGAATCAGTTCCTCAGGGCAGTGACTAACTGCAGATCAAACCCTCCACCCTCCAGCTCTGCAGCAACTGAAGGTACTCTCCTAGCAGTAATTACAAGGAGCTAGGATCAATTGCCTGACCCTGAGGGCCAGTGCCATGGAAGCAGCTCCTCCACCTCAGTGTCTAGGCTCTGTGTGTGCTCTCTGGAGAAGGGAGAGCTTCATCTTGAAGCAAGATTCTGCTTCTTGCCCAGCAAAATAGTCTGGGACACTCCTGTTTTGCATCACACCTCCACTGTCCACCACCCAGGTGGCTTTTGCAGCAGGCAAATGGAGCAGGCAGCAAGCAGCAGGCAGCAGGCAGTGTCTGCTGTGCTCAGCACCACTGCCGTTGCATGGCTGTGTGCATCCATGGGCAGCAGGCAAGGAAGGTTCTGAGGAGAGAGCCACAAAGATGATCCCAGGGCTGGAGCAGCTCTGCTGTGAGGGCAGCCTGAGGCAGCTGGGGATGTGCAGCCTGCAGAGGAGAAGGCCCCAGGGAGACCTTAGAGCTGCTGCCAGTGCCTGAAGGTGGCCAAGAGAGCCAGTGGCATCCTGGCCTGCATCAGCAATGGTGTGGCCAGCAGGAGCAGGGAGGTCATTCTGCCCCTGTACTCTGCACTGCTTAGACCACACCTTGAGTACTGTGTCCAGTTCTGGGCCCCCCAGTTTAAGAGGGACATTGAGATGCTTGAACGTGTCCAGAGAAGGGCAATGAGGCTGGGGAGAGGCCTGGAGCACAGCCCTACGAGGAGAGGCTGAGGGAGCTGGGATTGGTTAGCCTGGAGAAGAGGAGGCTCAGGGCAGACCTTATTGCTGTCTACAGCTACCTGAGGGGTGGTTGTAGCCAGGAGGAGGTTGCTCTCTTCTCTCAGGCAGCCAGCACCAGAACAAGAGGACACAGCCTCAAGCTGTGCCAGGGGAAATTTAGGCTTGAGGTGAGGAGAAAGTTCTTCACTGAGAGAGTCATTGGCTACTGGAATGGGCTGCCCAGGGAGGTGGTGGAGTCGCCGTCCCTGGAGCTGTTCAAGGCAGGATTGGACGTGGCACTTGGTGCCATGGTCTGGCCTTGAGCTCTGTGGTGAAGGGTTGGACTTGATCATCTGTGAGGTCTCTTCCAACCTTGGTGATACTGTGAGACTGTGAAGGGATCCTGCAGGAAGGCTGTGGAGGGACTGCATGAGGGTGTCTGAGACAGGCCAAGGGGGAATGGTTTGAAGCTGAGGCAGAGCAGAGTTAGAGTGGAGCTGAGGGAGAAGTTCTCAGGGAGTTGGAGACAGCACAAGGGGGAATGGCCTCAGGCTGAGGCTGGGGAGGTTTAGATTGGACGTTAGGGAAATGTTTTTTTCCTGGAGAGAGTGGTCAGGGACTGGAAGGAGCTGCCCAGGGAGGTGGTGCAGTCCCCAACCCTGGCTGTGTTTCAGGGTGGTTTGGATGTGGTGCTTGGGGCTATGGTTGAAGGTGAATCTTGCAGAGCAGGGCTCTATGTTGGGCTTGGTGCTCCTGAGGGGCTGTGCCAACCTGCATGGGGCTGTGAGGCTGTGACTTCAGTACAGGGGTGGTGAGAGTCTGCTCAGGGAGGTTGTGGCTGCCTCCCTCCTGGGGGTGTTCAAGGCCAGGCTGGATGAGGCCTTGAGCAGCTGAGGCTAGCTGAGAGCTGTCCCTGCCCCTGGCAGAGGGGTTGGAACAGATGATCTCTGAGCTCCCTTCCAACCTGAGCCATTCTGTGAGTCAGAAGAAGGTCAAGGGGGAAACCATTTCCAGCTGATCTATACACAGCTGCTGGCTGTGAGTGCAAGTCCTGTGGTGCTGATTAAAACCTCCTTCCCCAGCAGTTCATCCTGCAATTACATGGCTGAGCAGAGATCAGAAACTCCATCTGAACTCTGACTGTTCCTTCTTCTTTCTGCTTTCTTTCCCCTTCACTTCTGTGGCTGGAAGCTCTGTGGAAAAGCTTGGGAAGGTTTCTCAGTGCAGGAGTTCAGAGTCACAGAACATTAGAGGCTGGAAGGGACCTCCAGAGCTCATCCAGTCCAAGCTCTCTGCCAGAGCAGCATCACCCAGGGCAGGGCACACAGGAATGCATCCAGGAAGGGGTTGAAAGTCTCCAGAGAAGGAGACTCCACAACCTCTCTGGGCAGCCTGCTCCTGGCCTCCAGCACCCTCACTGCAAAGATTTTTTCTCCTCCTGTTGAGCTGAAACCTTCTCTGCTCCAGTTTGGATCCATTGCTCCTTGGCCTATTGCTGTGCACCACTGAGCAGAGCTTGGCCCCCTCCTCTTGCCCCCCACCCCTCAGCTATTTGTACACATTGCTCAGGTCCCCTCTCAGCCTTCTCCTCTCCAGACCAAGCAGCCCCAGGGCTCTCAGGCTCTCTCCAGAGGGGAGATGCTCAAGGCCCCCACTCACTCTCGTGGCTCTCTGCTGGACTCTCCCCAGCAGGTCTCTGTCTCTCCTGAACTGGGGAGCCCCAGACTGGACACAGTATTGCAGGTGTGGTCTCCCCAGGGCAGAGTAGAAAGTTGAACTGTGAGTCTCAGCAGGGTTAAAGTCCTCTGAGGGAAAGGCAATTCCTGCGCAGCTGTGCGCAAGGCACCGTTGCCTTGGAAGGAGTCACCACCAAGAGCTGGCTTCCCACTCCTGCTTTGGCAGGGCTGGAGGGGCTCAGTTCAGATGGATTCTGGAGGGATCATTACACAGCAGTAGCTTCCAAATATTAGTTTTCTAATGACTTCCTTGCAGCAGTGAGTTTGTGAGCAGGGAAAGCAGCAGAGGCTCTTACAGCCCCCCCGGGGCAGGCGTGCTGGAGGTGCACGGAAATCCCTCTGCACAGGCAGAGAGTGGAGTGGCCTTGAGGGTCCCTTTGAACCTTGGGAGAGAGCTTGGCTGTCCTGGGGGCTATGTGCAAGCAAACAGCATCAGTTCAGAATCAGTCAGAGTTGGAAGGGACCACAAGGAGCAGCCAGTCCCAACCCCCTGCCATGCCCAGGGACACCCTACCCTAGAGCAGGCTGCACACAGCCTCAGNTCCTGCCACTCCCTGACAGCCTCAGAAGTCCCTCCCCAGCTTTCCTGTAGCCCCCTTCAGATCCTGGAAGGTCACAATAAGGTCACCTGGGAGCCTTCTCCTCTCCAGACTGCACAGCCCCAACTCTTTCAGTCTGTGCTCACAGCAGAGCAGCTCCAGCCCTCTGCTCATCCTCCTGGCCCTTCTCTGGACCCCTTCCAGCACCTCTTGTCCCAGAGACTCCAGCACTGGATGCAGTACTCCAGGTGGGGTCCCACTAGTGGGGAGCAGAGGGGCAGGATCACTGCCCTGCCCTGCTGCCCACACTGCTCTTGCTGCAGCCCAGGCTCTGGTTGCTCTCTGGGCTGCCAGAGCACAGTGACAGCTCAGACTGAGCTTCTCATCCACCAGCACCCCCAGGTCCCTCTGCTCAGGGCTGCTCTGAAGCCAGGCACTGCCCAGCCTGGATTGGACCCAGATACAGGAGTAAAAAGCCAAACCCGAGAAGCCCTCTGGACAGTGAGTGGTGCATTGGCATGGTGTGAGTGTGGCCAGCAGGTGAGAGAAGAATTCTGCCACTTCAGCCTGATCTGCTGAGACTTCACCTGCAGTCCTGTGTCCAGCTCTGGGGCTCTCAGCACTGCAGTGACAGGGACCTGCTGGAGCAGGGCCATGGAGACGATCTGGGGCAGGAGCATCTCTGCTGTGGGGAGAGGCTGAGGGAGCTGGAGGTGTTCAGCCTGGAGAGGAGAAGGCTCTGGGGACACCTCAGAGCAGCCTTGCAGTAGGTGAGGAAGGCTACAAGAAGGCTGCAGAGAGACTGTTCCCAAAAGCCTGCAGGGACAGAACAAGGGCAATGGTTTGAAATGAGAGCAGAGCAGATTGAGGTTGGATGTGAGGAACAAGTTCTGCACCGTGAAGTTGCTGAAACGCTGGAGCAGGTTGCCCAGGGAGGTGGTGGAGGTCCTGCCCATGGAGGTATTCAAGTCAGGCTCAACAAGGCTCTGGGCAACCTACTCTAATGTCACAGAAACATTGATCATTGATCATTCATTCATAGAATCACAGAATCAAGCAGGTTGGAAGAGAGCTCCAAGCTCAGCCAGCCCAACCTAGCACCCAGCCCTGCCCAAGCAACCAGACCATGGCACTAAGTGCCCCAGCCAGGCTTGGCTTCAACACCTCCAGCCACAGAGACTCCACCACCTCCCTGGGCAGCCCATTCCAATGCCAATCACTCTCTCTGCCAACAACTTCCTCCTAACATCCAGCCTAGACCTGCCCTGGCACAGCTTCAGGCTGTGTCCCCTTCTTCTGCTGCTGGCTGCCTGGCAGCAGAGCCCAACCCCAGCTGGCTACAGCCTCCCTGCAGGGAGCTGCAGACAGCAATGAGCTCTGCCCTGAGCCTCCTCTGCTGCAGGCTGCACACCCCCAGCTCCCTCAGCCTCTCCTCACAGGGCTGTGCTCCAGGCCCCTCCCCAGCCTTGCTGCCCTTCTCCGGGCACCTTCCAGTATCTAAGTTCAGGCTGGCAAAGCCCCTCAGGAGCACCAAGCCCAACCCATACCCCTGCTCTGCAAGGTGCACCCTAAACCATAGCCCCAAGCACCACAGCCAAACGACTTTTAAACACCTCCAGGGTTGGCAGCTCAACCACCTCCCTGGGCAGCTCATTCCAATGCCTGACCAAACTTTCTGAGGGTGCCTCAGTCCCTTCCTCCATATCACTGCTGAAGTTATTACAGAGAACTTGTCCCAGTGCTGAGCCCTCAGGGCTCAGTATTGCTGGAACCATGTGGGGCAGAAGTGGAAGTTCCTGAGCACAGCTTTCAGTCTTAGGAGTTCTTTAATGAGCAGAGAGAGGCTCCTGGATCCCCTCCCAGCTGTTTCTATTGACTTGGATCCCTGTTTAGCTCTGTGGGTCTCTCCCTTCCTGTAGCACTGGAGGGCCTCAGAGCCATCAGGAGATGACTCACAACACATCTGTGCAAGAGGGAAGTCTCCGTGGTTGAGAGGAGGGTACCACCAGGGGCTGGGGGTGCTGTCTCTTGCCCAGTTTCACACAGGAAATGTGGAACCAAAGCGGGAACTGAGCCCCAGCAGGATTGCCTCTCCCTCCAGCATGTGCTCAGCAGCTGGGCAGGCCACAGCAACAGAGGATGGTTTGGCTTGGAGAGGACCTCTCAGATCATCCAATCCAACCATCAACCCAACAGCACTGTGGCCACGGACTCGTGTCCCAGAGTGCCATGGCCACAGCTCTCTTGGACATCTGCAGGGAGGGGACATCCACAGACACCCTGGGTGTGGATCCTGGGCCAAGGCAAAGAAGAGATCTCCTTTGTAGGCAGCAAGCACTGAGATGCCAGCAGGAAGGCATTGATACCCCTCCTGGGGGCATTGATACCCCTCCTGGGGGCATTGATACCCATCCTGGGGGGATTGATACCCCTCCTGGGGACATTGATACCCATCCTGGGGGCATTGATACCCATCCTGGGGGGATTGATACCCCTCCTGGGGACATTGATACCCATCCTGGGG
>WAAF01002665.1:53341-71349 GCA_013400475.1 Tricholaema leucomelas | reverse complement strand
TCTGTGCTCCACAACCTCCCTGGAGATGTTCAGGACCAGGTTGGATGAGACCTTGAACAACCTGTTCTAGTGGGAAGTGTCCCTGCCTATGGCACAGGGGGGGTTGGAACTGACTGAGCTTTGAGGTCCCTTCCAACTTAACCCATTCTGTGATTCTATAATGGTTGAAGTCTACGACCTTGAAGATGACCTTTGCAGGTCCCTTCCACCCCAAAGCACTCTGATGCTGTGATGATCATTGGTTAAATTTGGTTAAAATTAGCCAAATGGCTTAAAAGTCATCAGGAGGAAGAGGCAGGAAGGCTTTCTGGGTGCAGACCAGGCCTTCTGGCATAGGCCTGGCATCCTCAGAGCCAGGCTAGAAGCTGCTGTGTAGAGGACAATGCTGTTATGCTTGGAACAGCATTAGAGAGGGCAAGAGCTGTAAGAGCTTCCCACTAAGTCACACTGGATCTCCATCTGGCTGGGCCAGGGCCAAGCACCAAAGCAAATCCCTCCATCTGCTGGAGTACTGCAGGCAGCAGCTTTGCCACCAGCAGGGCTTTAAGGAGCCTCTCGAACAAGATGTTTCAGTGCCCTGGAAACAAAAGGCAAGTGACAGAAAGCCAAGCACTGCGTCTGCCACATGGCACTTGAAAGGAAGGGATTCTGCAGGCCAGCCAAAATGTAAATGAAGTCCTGATGCCCTCAAATGTCCTTCCAGTGATCTTCCCACCTGGAACTCAGGTGTCAGGTGAGACCTGCAGCATCTCTCCTACCACTCACAGGGGTCTCGGTCCCAAATGCAGTGGTAAAGAACTTTTCAGGGCACCTGGCTGCAGGATGAAGAGCTGGGCATAAGCCAGCCCTGTCCTGGGCTGTTCCCCAGCAAGGTGGGCAGCAGAAGCAGGGAGGGGATTCTGCCCCTCTGCTGTGCTCTGCTGAGACCCCCCCCCTGCAGTGCTGGGGCAGCTCTGGAGCCCTCAGCACAGCACAGACAGGGACCTGCTGGAGCAGGGCCAGAGAAGCCCCCAGCAGTGCTGGCGGGGCTGGAAGGGCTCTGCTGGGAGGTCAGGCTGGGAGAGTTGGGCTTGGTCAGCCTGGAGGAGAAAAGGCTCCAAAAAGACCTTCTGGTGGCCTTTGAGTGCTTAAAGTGGCTGAGCAGAAAGCTGGGGACAGGGTTTAGAGCAAGGCCTGTGGTGAGAGGACAAAAGGTGATGCTGTGAACTAAAAGAGGGAGATGCAGACTGGAGAGAAAGGAGAAAGGTTTGACTCCGAGGGTGGGGAGAGCCTGTCCCAGGTTGTCCTGAGAGGTGGGAGGTTCCCCATCCCTGGAACCATTCTGGGTCAGTTTGTCAGGGGCTGTGAACAACCTGCTCTGTCTGCAGATGTCTCTGCTGGCTGCAGGGGGTTGGACTGGATGAGCTTTGAAAGTCCCTTCCCACCCAAACCATTCTGCCAGTTCTCTCCCAGTCCTTGTTCCCCTGATCCCCTGTTGTTGGCAGAGAGGAGGGGGCTGGCAGGGGTCAGCCCTCCCACAGCTCCTCTGCACAGGTGGCTTCCCAGTGGCTCCTTTGGGAAATCCCTTGGGGCTCACAGACATAGGAAGCCCTCCTCTTCCTTCCTCTATTTCTGTTCTCTTTCCCTCAGTCAAAAGCTATCTTCAGACTTCAGCCTTGTCATCCTCGTGGCCCTTTCCCAGCACCCCCAGTTCTTCTCAGAACAGGCAGCTCTTTTGCTTTTACTTTCCTCTCCTCCTCCTCCTCTTCATGACCTGAGAAGCCTCTGATTTGGACAGCAGGAGGAAGTTCTTCACAGTGAGAGTGGTGAAACACTGGGAAGAGGTTGCCCAGAGAGATGTGGTGGAAGCCCCTTCCCTGGAGACGTTTGAGGTCAAACTTGCTGGAGCCCTGAGAGACCTGCTCTAGTTGGAGGTGTCCTTGCATGGGGGGTGGACAGGATGACCTTTGAGGGTCCCTTCCAACCCCTGCAATCTCTGAGTCATTGAATCATAGCATCACAGAATGGTTTAGGTAGGAAAGGACCTCAAAGCTCCCACNCCTTCTCAATAGTCCCTCCTCAGCCCTCCTGCAGCCTCCTTCAGATCCTGCAAGGCCACTCCAAGGGCTCCTGGAAGCCTTCTCCTCTGCAGGCTGCAGAGCCCCAACTCTCTCAGCCTGTGCTCAGAGCAGAGCTGCTGCAGCCCTCTCAGCATCTTGGTGGCCTCCTCTGCACTGGCTCCAACACTTCCGTGTCCTGCTTGTGCTGGGGGCTCCAGAGCTGCACCCAGGACTGCAGGTGGGGTCTGAGGAGAGCAGAGCCAAGGGGCAGAATCCCCTCCCTTGCCCTGCTGCCCACACTGCTCCTGCTGCAGCCCTCTGAGCATCTTGGAGGCCTCCTCTAGACTGGTTCCAGCAGTTCCATTCTCTCATGGTTTCTGCCTCTGCTGTGGTTGCCTCTCACTTGGCTCTGTGCAGAGCAGCAGGGTTGAGTGTAGCAGCGCAGGGCATTGGCACCACAGCAGCGCAGGGCATTGGCAACGCAGTAGCGCAAAGCATTGGCACCATAGCAGTGCAGGGCATTGGCAACGCAGCAGCGCAGTGCATTGGCACCTCTGCAGTGCATGGCATTGGCACCACAGCAGTGCAGGGCATTGGCAATGCAGTAGCGCAGAGCATTGGCACCATAGCAGTGCAGGGCGTTGGTACCACAGCAGCGCAGAGCATAGGCACTGCAGGAGCGCAGGGCATTGGTACCATAGCAGCGCAGGGCATTGGCACCACAGCAGCGCAGAGCATTGGCAACGCAGTAGCGCAGAGCATTGGCACCACAGCAGTGCAGGGCATTGACAACGCAGCAGCGCAGTGCATTGGCACCACAGCAGTGCAGGGCATTGGCACCGCAGCAGCGCAGGGCATTGGCACCACAGCAGCGCAGAGCATTGGCACCGCAGTAGCGCAGAGCATTGGCACCGCAGCAGCGCAGGGCATTGGCACCACAGCAGCAGACCTTTCAGGAATAAAAAGGCAGTGGGTGATGTGCCCCAAGGCTTGCAGCTGCTGGCAGTGCCAAGCACAGGGCAGTAGGAGTGGGGCCCACAGCCCTTAGTGCCACTCAGAGGTGGTTTCTTAGGCAGCGGCACACACAGGAGCCTGTGGCGGAAGCGAAGCCTCCCCCCGCCGGCATGACCCGCGGCAGCATTGCTTCTGCTGTTCCTGGCAGCAGCATTGCCCCCACAGCCTGGGCTGTGATGCTCAGAAGAGCTCCTCTGCAAGGTCCCAGTCGGTGGTGTTTTGGATGACTTTCTGGTGGCTGCAATGAACTCCTGCCTTGAGCCCCCAGCACACAGCTCCTTCCTACCCTGCACCTCGCCTAAGTCCTACTGAAAGGTTTGAAGAAGAGAGGAGTAAGCTTTAGGGTGGTCCCTCAGCGCCTGCGACTTATCTCCATCTGCTATAGAGTCACAGAATGGTTTGGGTGGGAAGGGACCTTTAAAGCTCATCCACTCAGCAGGGACACCTGCAGCTAGAGCAGGTTGCTCACAGCCCCAAACAACCTCGCCTGGGATGGTTCCAGAGATGAGCATCTCTGGAGCACAGCCCTGTGAGGAGAGGCTGAGGGAGCTGGGGGTGTGCAGCCTGCAGCAGAGGAGGCTCAGGGCAGAGCTCATTGCTGTCTGCAGCTCCCTGCAGGGAGGCTGTAGCCAGCTGGGGTTGGGCTCTTCTCCCAGGCAACCAGCAACAGGACAAGGGGACACAGTCTCAAGTTGTGCCAGGGCAGGTTGAGGCTGGATGTGAGGAGGAAGTTCTTCACAGAGAGAGTGATTGGCATTGGAATGGGCTGCCTAGGGAGGTGGTGGAGTCTCTGTGGCAGGAGGGGTTGAAGCCAAGCCTGGCTGGGGCACTTAGTGCCATGGTCTGGTTGGTTGGGCAGGGCTGGGTGCTAGGTTGGGCTGGCTGAGCTTGGAGCTCCCTTCCAACCTGCTTGATTCTATTCCATGATCTCCCACCTCTTCGGGCAACCTGGGACAGGCTCTCACCACCCTCAGTATCAAACAGTTTTTCCCTCTCTCCAGTCTGAATCTCCCTCTTGTAGTTCAAACCATCCTCTCTTGTCCTCTTTGGCCCTGCTCCAAAGTCTGTCCCCAACTTTCTTACACCCTTTGAGCACTGAAAGGCCACCTGAGGGTCTCCCTGAAGCCTTTAGTCCTCCAGTATGAACAACCTCAACTCTCCCAGCCTGGTCTCACAGCAGAGGGGATCGTTTCTGTCTCTGAGCTGATGTCCTGCAGTGAGCCATTCCTTAGCTGCTTTAGGTTGTATCTGTGCTGGGGACGCCAGTGTCAGACATCAGCTCCCAGCTTTTGGAAGCTCTCCTTGCCCTCCTTTGCCTAAGTTCAGACAGGAGAAGCTCTCCTGCACTTTGTAGCTAGGCAGGTTGCATTTTTTGGCCACTTTCTTTTGCACTGTTGAGTTTTCCTCAGAGAGCTCTCCCTGGGAGTCACTGCACTCAACCTGGGTTGTCTCCATTTCACTACTGCCATTCCAAGGGCCAATTCCAGCTGGAGTTGCTGCAGAGTGTCTGTGCTCGCTGCTGTAGGCAGCAGCTGCCCTTCATTGACCAGTTCTTTAAATGGTAATTGTGCAGAGCTCCTGAGGCACATCTGTTCATCAGGGCAGGGTGGGGGTGCCCTGAACCATTGGGGTGATAGTGAAGAGGAAGGGAAGGGACCTGAAAGCTCATCCAGTTCCAACCCCCTGCCATGAGCAGGAACACCTCTCACCAGCACAGGTTGGTCAAGGCCTCATCCAGCCTGGCCTTGAACACCACCAGGGAGGGGACATCCACAGCCTCCCTGGGGAACCTATGCCAAGGTCTCACCACCCTCACTCTCAACAATTTCTTCCTCGTCTCCACTCTCACTCTCCCCTCTCCCACCTCAAAGCCATTGTCCTGGCATTCCCAACCCTTGTCCAAAGTCCCTCCTCAGCTCCTCTGGAGCCCCTTCAGGTACTGGAAGGCTGCTCTAAAGTCTCTCTGGTGCCTTCTCTTCTCCAGGCTGAACAGCCCCAACTCTCCCAGCCTGTCCCCAGAGGGAGGTTCTCCAGCCCTCTGATCATTTTTGTGACCTCTCCAGCAGCTCCAGATCCTTCTTGTGCTGGGGACACAATAACCAGACAGTATTCCAGGCGAGGTCTGAGCAGAGCAGAGCAGAGCAGAGGGGCAGAATCCCCTCCCTGTGCTGCTGCTCTCCTTGCTCTGGCTGCAGCCAGCACACAGCTGGCTCTGGGCTGCCAGCGACCAGTGCTGGCTCCTGGGGAGTTTGACACCAACTGACAGTCCCAAGGCCTTCTCCTGCAGACTGCTCTCAAACCACTCTTCTCCCTGTCTATATCCTCTCAGGAAGGTTCCTCACAACCCTGTTTATGACACATTTAGAAGCAGGTTTGGAGCCTGTAGGAGAAACCACAACATTCATGTGTCTCAGGCAGTCTGGAGTTGGCAGATCTTGGATGTGAGTGTTTGAGCTCGTGGGAGGCAGCATTTGCTTTGCTCTTGCTGAGGAAGTCTCTGCTGAAATCCACTTCATCCAAGTTAATATTCTTGGTGTGTCATGAGTGGGGCAGAGAAGAGCATCTTGGGCAAAAGCAAGCAAAATTAGTCAGGTCCACAACTTGTCTTTGACACGAGCACAATGAATCAGGTCCAGAACTTGTGGTCTAACACAGACCATGGTCGGTGTGAGTCAGCACCAAGGAGCCACTACGCTCCAAAAGGGAGTTTCAAAGTGTCATTAATTGCTGCTCCTAGGAAAGTGCCCATCAACATGAGGCATCTTTCCTGGCAAGCTGAGGCAAGTGCAGGTGCTCTGCAGCTCCTGCTGGAGAGGAGCAGAATCTGTATATGGGGAAAAAGGAGGTGAAGTTAAATGGAGTTCAGTGAGGTTCATGAGATTCAAAGCTCATGAGGTTGGGTGTTCAAAGCTCATGAGGTTTTAGTCTGCAGAGGAGAAGGCTGAGAGGGGATCTGAGCAATGTCTGAAAATAGCTGAGGGCTGGGGGGGTCAGGAAGGAAGGGACAGGGACAGGCTCTGCTCACTTGTGCCCTGGGATAGAACAAGGGCAAAGGATGGAAATTGCAGCACAGGAGGCTCCACCTCCACATGAGGAAGAACTTCTTGACTGTAAAGGTCCCAGAGCCCTGGCACAGGCTGCCCAGAAGGGTTGTGGAGTCTCCTTCTCTGGAGCCTTCCCAGCCCTGCCCGGATGCATTCCTGTGTGACCTGTACTGGATTCTAAGGTCCTGCTCTGGCAGGGCTTGGACTCAATGATCTCTGGAGGTCCCTTCCAAGCCCTAACATCTGTGATCCTGTGATGAGGCCTTAAGTAACCTGTGCTGGTGAGAAGTGTCCCTGCCCGTGGCAGGGGGTTGGAACTGGATGATCTTCCATGTCCCTTCCAACCCAAACCCTTCTATGATTCTATGATTTTAACCCACTGCTCAGAACTGTCTCTTTGAAGTTCCTGCCTCTGGTCACTGCTGCAGAGCCAGGCTGTGTGTGGGGGTTAAACTGAGCAGGAGCCCTGAGCTTTGACTTAGTGCAATTTAGACTCACAGAATCATGGTATCACTTGGGTTGAAAGGGACCTCCAAAGGTCATCCAGTCCAAACCCCTCTGCACTCAGCAGGGACATCCTCAACTAGATCAGATTGCCCAGAGCCCAGTCCAGCCTCTCTACTCTGCACTGCTGAGACCCCACCTGGAGTACTGCATCCAGTTCTGGAGTCCCTATTACAAGAGGTTTATGGAGGTGCTGGAAGGTGTCCAGAGAAGGGCCACGAGGGTGAGTGGAGGGCAGGAACTGCTCTGCTGCAAGGAGAGACTGAGGGAATTTGGGCTGTTGAGGCTGGAGACAGAGAAGGCTCCCAGGTGACCTTATTGTGGCCTTGCAGTATCTGAGAGGGGCTACAAGAAAGTTGGGGAGGGACTTTTTAGGCTGTCAGGGAGTGATAGGACTGGGAGGAATGGAACAAAGCTGGAGGTGGTGAGAGTCAGACTGGGTGTTAGGAAGAAGTTGTTCAGCATGAGAGTGGTGAGAGCCTGGAAGGGGTTGCCCAGGGAGGTGGTGGAAGCCTCATCCCAGGAGATGTTTGAGGCCAGGCTGGCTGAGGCTGTGGGCAGCCTGATCTAGGGTAGGATGTCCCTGGGCATGGCAGGGGAGTTGGAACTGGCTGCTCCTTGTGGTCCCTTTCAACCCTGACTGATTCTATGATTCTATCTTCTGCCTCTCTGAGCAACCTGTTCCAGTGCTCTACCAGTTCCACTGGTGGTTACTGTGAGGAGCAGCATCCTGCGAGCGGCCAATGCTGCCTCAGTCACTCCGAACTCCTTTGGGGCAAAACGTTTGCTTTCATCCTTTGCAGAAGCAGCAGCATTTAACGACATAAACCCAACTGCTACAGTAATCCCCTCTTGTGTTTTGTTCTCTTTTCTGTCTGTTTTCTTTTGGCTGTAATCACAGAAATGTGGGAAACGCTTTTCCAAGGCTTTTGAACTCCGGAGTGGAACAGAAGGAAGACACAGGGGGACCTACACCGTTCAGTGTTGTTTTCCTTGCAGAGGAAAAGAGGGGGAAATAGAAAAGGCAAAAAGCTCCTGATGAGACGAGGGCTGAAGTCTCGAGTTCTCAAAGGTTTGCATAACAAACAAGAGACACATTGTGGGTTGCATCTTGACTTTGAAGGCTTGCCACTGTCAACGGAAACAAAATGGCAAGGTTTAAAGCCTTAACCAAGTTCACAAGGAAAATATTTGGACTAAAAGTTTTGGAAAGTTCTCTCCCTTTGAAGTAGTTTGTCATGTGTTACCAATGTGAACTTTATTGACCTTGAAAGCCTTTTTCTTTCTGGGGGGACTCCAATAGCAACTAGTGACACTTTAGTCAAATCTTAGACCGACAAGCGTCTCCTGGGGGCTCCGGCTTCGTAGCAAATGCAGGCAAAGCAGGGAATCTACAGCAGAGACCTTTCCTGTTCGTAAATGAAGCCTGCCAAAACCTTCCCGAAATAGCATTTCAAAGACCCTTTTAAGGTCATGGATCCTGAACAAAGCCAGAAGAGCACAAAAAAGGCTGAGGAAAGTCCAAGAAAGAGGCTTCCCAAAGGAGAGGCTTTCCAAGCCAGTATTTCATCCACTACTACGTACCAGAGCAGCTCTGCTTCTTCGCAAGGAACCCCTCTCCGAGATATCATTTCGCAGCAGCACTTTTCTGGGTCTGTGCCAGTTCCAAGAGAGGAGTCTCAGGAGAAGCCTGGACAGCAGAAGCAACCCAAACCTTCCTCCTTTGAACATCCTCCCCACGTTTCGCAGCTTCAGCAGCACGCACTGACACCAGCATTTATGTCTCCTGGGAAACCCGAGCACGTCCTTGAAGGTCCCACATGGCAGCTAGTTGATCCAGTCAGACCAGGTCCTTCCGGTTCCTTTTCATCCCCCGGGCTCCACTCTCACCACGGCCAGCTCTTACCTTCCCACTCGCCAATCGTTCCCGCCGAGGACATGCCGTCCGTCCAGAAGGTCTACATCCCTCGCTCCTCACAGGTCTCCTTAAAGCAGGCTGAGGAGGTGCACAAGAAGGAAAAGAAACCTCAGAAGCCAGGCAAGTACATTTGCCAGTACTGCAGCAGGCCCTGCGCGAAGCCCAGCGTGCTCCAGAAACACATCAGGTCGCACACGGGGGAGAGGCCCTACCCTTGCATCCCATGTGGCTTTTCTTTCAAGACCAAGAGCAATCTCTATAAGCATAGGAAGTCTCACGCTCATCGCATCAAAGCTGGGCTGGCCTCAGGGATCGGAGCAGAGATGTACCCCTCGAGCCTGGAGATGGAGAGGATCGGCGGGGAGGAGTTTGAAGAGCCAACGGAAGGAGAAAGCACAGATTCGGAGGAGGAAACGGGCGCCATGGCAGGGCACTCGGTGGAGCTCTCCCCCCGGCGCAAGCACGGCCTCTTGTCCAGCAGCTTGCTGAGCGGAGGGAGCCAAGGCTCCAGCCACGACCGCTGCTCGCTGTCTCACTCCAGCATGTCCCAGTCTCTGGAGGACAGCGCCCAGTTCGCAGAGCCGTCGCCAGAGCACGCTCTGAGCCACAAATCCGAGGACACCCACACCATCAAGCAGAAGCTGGCGCTGCGCCTGAGCGAGCGGAAGAAGGTGATAGACGAGCAGGCCTTCCTGAGCCCCGGCAGCAAGGGCAGCACCGAGTCGGGCTACTTCTCCAGGTCGGAGAGCGCCGAGCAGCAGATCAGCCCTCCCAACACCAACGCCAAATCTTACGCTGAAATTATCTTTGGGAAGTGTGGCAGAATCGGGCAACGGAGTGCAGCGTTAGCCACCAACACCACCCAGGGCTTTCCACACCTGTCTGCTGAAGAGAAACCCAGCATGGTCCCGTTGTCTGTGCCCAGGACACAGGTTATCGAGCACATCACTAAGCTAATTACGATTAACGAAGCTGTCGTGGACACCAGCGAAATAGACAGCGTTAAGCCTAGGAGAAGCTCTCTGTCTAGACGCAGCAGCATCGAATCTCCAAAGTCTGGTGTGTACAGAGAGCCCTTCCAGTTCGACATCAAGTCTGCTTCCGCTAGCCAGTTGGATGCTTCCAAAGCCTTGACATCCCACGGTGAAAAAATTAAGCCTGAACAATCATTGTTGTCGCTTCAGCAATCCCACAGTGCCACAGAGACAGTGCCTCTCCTAAGAAGCCACTCAATGCCTTCTGCTGCATGCACTATAAGCTCCCCACACACCTTTAGAGGTAGCTACTCGTTCGATGATCACATCATGGAGCCTGAAGTCTTAAGCCGCAGCCAAGCGTTCTCTTCCCATCCTCGAATGCTGAAGCGGCAGCCAGCGATCGAGCTGCCTTTGGGAGTGGAGTACCTCTCGGAAGAGGTTAGCTCTGCAAACAAAGAAGCTGCTTCCAAACCTCCTGAGGAGCCCGAAACCAAGGAAAGCGATCTTACCAAAAAGTCACGGAAGGGTCCCAAAGTCAAAGGCTTCCTGTACGAGTGCAGCGTCTGTGGCGCTCGCTACAAGAAAAGGGACAATTACGAAGCCCACAAGAAGTACTACTGCTCAGAGCTGCAGCTCGCAAAGCCTCGCTCTTCTGCTTCCCACACCCCTTCAGAGGCTGAGAAAAGCGCCGCGGATCCTGACGCCTGGCCCCAGGTGATGCATTACAAACTGGGGAGCAGCTTGGAGCTGACCCCGCTCCGAAAAAGGCGGAAGGAAAAGAGCCTGGGTGACGACGAGGAGCCTCCAGCTTTCGAGCTGTCGGACACTCCCTCCTCCAGTGCTGGGCCAGGCACTCAGTTTGCAAACCCAGCGTCATCTGATGTGGCTTTAAACCTAGCCCGTGAATCCATTAAGTCACCAGCAGACCCCGGGAAATCTGCACCTCCTGATGTCGGTGCCAGCTTCCATGCCAGGAGTACCAAAACTGCTTCAGGCGCAGAGGGCAAAGAGAGAAGAACAACCTCAAAGGAGATCTCGGTCATCCAGCACACCAGCTCCTTTGAGAAGTCTGACTCCATCGAGCAGGCGAGCATCTTGGAAGGAGAAGACAAGCCCTTGCCACAATACTCATCCCAGCCAGCACCCCAGCACAGCCGACCGCCTCACTCCTTGCAGCCCAAGCTGGTGCGCCAGCCCAACATCCAGGTGCCAGAGATCCTGGTCACAGAAGAGCCTGACAGACCAGAAACAGAGCCAGAGCCTCCTCCCAAAGAGCCGGAGAAAACAGAGGAATTTCAGTGGCCGCAGAGGAGCCAGACCCTTTCTCAGCTCCCTGCAGAGAAACTCCCACCAAAAAAGAAGAGGCTGCGGCTGGCAGAAATGGCTCAGTCCTCCGGAGAGTCCAGCTTTGA
Organism: Tricholaema leucomelas; assembly: GCA_013400475.1. NCBI lineage: Eukaryota > Metazoa > Chordata > Aves > Piciformes > Lybiidae > Tricholaema lacrymosa > Tricholaema leucomelas. The sequence continues at coordinate 60,441 of WAAF01002665.1, read as the reverse complement.
GTCGGTGTCCCTCACCCGCAGCCCGAGCCAGGAGAGCAGCGTGTCCCACGGCTCCAGCCACTCTGTCTCCTTCGATCGCGAAGATCACAGCAAGTCAGAGCCCCCCGGGCAGCCCTCTGAGCCCCAGCCCAAGCCTCCCGGCACTGGCTCGCACATGCTGATGGTGCCGAGCCACCACCATCATTCCAGGGAAATGCGCAGATCGGCTTCTGAGCAGACCCCCAACGTGTCCCATCCTTCCCAGATGTCAGAGACCCGCAGCAAATCGTTTGACTACGGGAGCTTGTCGTCCACCCCTGCCACCACCCCTGGCCCCTCTGCCTCCTCAGCTCCACAGGAGAGAAGGAAATGCTTCCTCGTCAGGCAGGCGTCCCTCACTAGACACCCAGAGCACGAGCCAGACTCGGCCCCAGCAGGCCGGCCAGAGGCAGAAGATCCAGTTCCTTCTTCAAGCAAATCTCCTTCGACAAGTTTGCCTCCTCAGCCGACCTCCTCCCCACCTGTGCCCGCTCATGGTACTTACCCCAGTGAAAAGAGTCAGCCAAAAGACAGCCCTCAGCCCGCGTACACCCAGCCGTACACAGAAGCTCTGCAGGTCTTTCACCACCCCATCCCGCAGCTAACGCTGCATGAGAAGCACTTCATGGCCCCCCAGGTTTCCATCTTTCCCTACCAGCATCTCCTGCCACAGCCAGGGCAGTCTGCAGAGCTTTTTGCTGCACACACCATGTCTGACCTCCTCTCTGCTCAGTTCTCCATGCCTCAGATTCCTCCTTCCATATTTCAGACCCCGCCGCTGCCTCTCCCACAGACACTCATCCACCCGGGCCCGCTCCATATCGCTCCTCCCCTGATGTCTCACCCAGCCGAGGTGCCCTTCAGGCAGCATCCTTCCTTCCTGCCCGTGCATTACCCTGTTTCCTCACCCATCCCTTCAGCCTTTTTTCTGCCTCTGCAGTCTCAGTTTGCTCTCCAGCTGCCAGGTGAAGCCGGTGGGCATTTGCCGCCACTCAAATCCAGTTTATTCCCAGCGGTGGAATCCTCCAGGCTTTCCCCCTGCACAGAGTACGACTCAGACAGCAGGCTGCATCCTCTGACCCGCACGACGAGTCCCTCAGTGTCTGCGTCTGCCTCCCAGCTGGCCATGCCCACGCGGCCAGAGCCGGTGGTGTCGCTGGTGGTCCCGGTCCGCATCCAGACGAACATGCCATCCTACGGCAGCGCCATGTACACCACGCTGTCCCAGATCCTGGTCACTCAGTCCCAGTGCAGTTCCTCTTCTATCCTTCTCCCCAAATTCGACGATCACCAACCCAAGGGCACCCTGGTCTGCAGTGCTGATGTTCACGGGCTGGGTTTCGATCTGGCGCAGATGATCACAGAGGATCAAAGGAGCATCTTCCAGAGCCCCTATCTGAGAGTGCCCTTACCCTTGCCGGAACGCAAAGGCTACATGCCGCTCACCTCCCCGTCAGACAGCATCCTCGGCCTGGAAGGAGGCTCCTCCACGGTCGGTGGAAGCAAAAGGATGCTCTCTCCGGCCGGTAGTTTGGAGCTGACGATGGAAACGCAGCAGCAGAAGCGAGTGAAAGAGGAGGAAGTGTCCGAAGCGGAAGAGAAGTTGGAAGTGGTGAAGCCCCCCAGTGCAATAGAGGAAGGGAAAAAGCAGGACGAATCTCAGTTTCTTGCAGACAGCCCAGGCGGGGTCGAGGTCGAAACGCCTCCAACTCTGTCCCTCGAGCAGTCGGAGCCAAAGGAAACCCCAAGGACTTTGCCGCAGGCTGAGTCTCCTTCAGGCTCTCCAAGTTTTGAGGCGCTGGAGGAGCATAAGCAGCCAGCTGGCAAACAGTTCCCCAGCAAGGCACCTTTGCAACCTGTGAAGAAAGAAGACTCCAAAGAAGCAGTGGAGCAGTCTCCACCAAACCCTCCCAGCCCTGCCCCTCTGGCTGAGGGCGCTCACAGTGCAATGAAGCCGCGCGAAGGTACAGACACGAAGAAGGTACTGCAGTTCCCCAGCCTCCACACAACCACTAATGTCAGTTGGTGCTATTTAAACTACATAAAGCCAAATCATATCCAGCAAGCTGATCGACGCTCCTCAGTCTATGCCAGCTGGTGCATCAGCTTGTATAATCCTAACCTTCCAGGTATATCCACTAAAGCAGCCCTGGCCCTCCTGAGGTCCAAGCAGAAAGTGAGCAAGGAGACCTACACCATGGCTACTGCTCCGCGCCCAGAGGCAGGCAGGCTTGTCCCGTCCAGCTCCAGGAAGCCCAAAATGACAGAGGTAATGCAGTCCTGTCTGTTTCTCCTCATCCATCTGGATACAGGGGAAGAGGGGGATGAGGGATGGGGAGTTGCTGTCCTTAGCCTCGTAGGAGTTCATTCATCCCTGCCTCGCTTTGCTAAGCGCTTGCTCTGGGTGAAGCTTTCAGAGTGAGGGAGCTAAACCCCACTGTCCTCAAGTCATCAGAGAGGAATGAGGAAAAGGCAGGCCTGCTCCAGGGCAATGTGCCACTTCCTCTTCCCCTGCTTGCCTTGGAAATCCAAGGAGCACGTAGGAATCACCACCACCACCCTGTGAGCTGCCACTGCTGCAGCGGCAGAGGATCAGACCTGATCTGCATTTGGCTGCCTGCTCCTAACAGCTTCACGGTTTCTTTTCTGTCTCCGTCTCTAAATGCTGCTCTAATTCCCTCCCCTTTTCCTTGCATGTGATAAATGGAGAAGGATTACCTCGGGGAAATGGGATTCTGCCAGCTTGTGCGTCTGCTGAGCTCACGTTAATCGGCGTGGGGAGGCACGCTTAGAAGTGTTTAAGGAAATTATTAAAGGGAGATTTGGAAGAGGTTTTAGGCTCCCAAAGAAGCTGAGAGGCATTCAGGGACGTCTAGAGAAGTGCCTGGCTAGGTTTTAGGCCTTGGAGCTTTGGGCTGTGCAGTTCACGTCCTTGGCAGTCCACCTGCTTTGCCAGGTACCTAAGGGTAGTTTCTAGCTGGGCTGTCGAGTTAAGAGGACAGAAGGCAGAAGGCTTCAGAGGGGCAGAGCTCACCAAAGACATTGCCCACACAGGCACAGAGGTCTTTAAGACACTTGTGGTAGCTGCTCAGTGTTCGATATCTCACTCTGAGGCCCAGACTCTGCCCAGCTTGGTTAATGCTGAACCACACAAGATCCCTTTAATCCAGCTCAGGTTCCTGCAGCTTGGCAAGCAGAATTTGCTGGGAAGGTTTTTGCAGTGTGATCTTCATCTCCAGTCAATTTCTATTGATGGATTAATCATTTTATTTCTGCATTGTGGAATGAAGCCTGAATATTAAGTGTATCATAATCACTGCTGGAGCTGCTGCTGATAAATATGCCTCAAAATACACAGTAGAGTCGCCTTGATCCAATAAATCTGTGCTTTCTGGTCAGCATCTCCATCCTTCTTCTGCAGAAGCCTGAACTCCTAGGGATGCAGGGGCAGATAATGGCCTGTGCAGTGCCATAACCAGCCTGAGGCTTGAGATTGATGCACTCTTCAAGAGGGGTTGTGTCAGAATGCAGCTGGACCATCCCTGATGGCATTCTCCAGGGGCAGTGCTCCTCTGAGCTTTGCTCTTTGACGTGGTGCTAAAGCATCCACCAAGTGTGTGCTTGAGAAAGAGAGAGCCTCATGCCCTGAAGCTAAAGGTTGAGCTCTAGGCAGGAGTGGTTCAGCTCTTTGTCGTCAAAAGACATATCTCAATGCATGCATTTAGTCTGCTCTGCTCTGCTGAGCCCCCCCCTGCAGTGCTGGGGCAGCTCTGCAGCCCTCAGCACAGCACAGACCTGGGAGAGCATGGCTGAAGGAAGCCACAGCAGGGATGGGAGGGCTGGAAGGGCTCTGCCAGGCCAGGCTGAGAGTTGGGGGTGTTCAGCCTGGAGAGGAGAAGGCTTCAGAGAGACCTTATGGTGGCCTTACAGCACTTAAAGATGCTGATCAGAAAGCTGGGGACAGACTTTTGAGCAGGGTCTGTTGTGACAGCACAAGAGGGGGTGGTTTGAAATGGAAAGAGGGAGATTCAGAGTGGAAAGCAGGAAGAAAAGGTTGACACTGAGTGTGGTGAGAGCCTGTTCCATGTTTCCCAGAGATGCCTCATGTAGATGTCCCATCTCTGGCACCATTTCAGGTCAGGTTGGTTGGGGCTCTGAGCAACCTGCTCTGGTTCCTCCAGTTGCATCAGAGAGATGATAAAGGGAATGGAACATCTCTCTTGCAAGGAGAGCCTGAGGGAGCTGGGACTGTGCTGCTTGGAAAAGAGGAGCCTGAGAGGTGACCTCAGCAATGGTTATAAAGATGTGCAGGGTGAGTGGCAGGAGGCTGGGGCCAGGCTCTGCTGGGGGATGCCAGTGCCAGCACAAGGGGCAGTGGTGGAAGCTGAGGCAGAGGAAGTTTCATTTAAACTTGAGGAGGATTTTTTACCCTGTGAGGGTGCCAGAGCCTGGCACAGGCTGCCCAGGGGGGCTGTGGAGTCTCCCTCTTTGGAGATATTCAAGAGCTGCCTGGATGTGTTCCTGTGTGATCTGCACTGGGTGCTCCTGCTCTGGCAGGGCTTGGGTCTGGCTGAGCTTTGAAGGTCCCTTCCAGCCCCTAACATTCTGGGATTCTATGACTTCAGCATCATTCCCAACAGTCACTTTGACTGCAGAGGACATCTCTGTCCTTGCTGTCACCCTTCCTTCCCCCCATCCTTATGGTCCATGACACTTGTAACCCCCAGTCCCTTCTCTCTACTGACTGGATTGGACTGGCTGAGCTTTGGAGGTGCCTTCCAGCCCCTGAGATTCTGGGATTCTATGATTCTATGTCCCTGCTGACTACAGGCAGGGTGGAGTAGGCAAATGTCCCTTCTAAAGTAAAGCATCCTCTGGATCTGTGGCAAGACTCCAAAACCTTGGAGAAAACCCCATGAGCTGCCTGGTGGCAAGAGCTGATCTTTTCCTGGTCCAATTTGTGAAAGTGAGAGTTTGTTCTGCCAAATTCACCTAAAAAAATGGTGCAGCCCAAATCTCATATGAAAACCTGCTGCTGGAGGAGTCTGTTTTGCTGGAGCTGTCACTGCCAGTGGAGAGGAACTGACCTTGTGCCAAACAGAGAAGTAATTCCTGATTAGAGGAGCAGTGGGAGTGAAACCTTCACTTTCATTTCTCCAATGGCACAGGTGAGGAAGGAGCTTTGCTGGGGACTCAGGAGGATGCAGTTCACAGGAGCTGCAGAGCAGCAGCAGCAGCAGCAATCCAAGGCTGAAAGCCCAACCTTCACTTAGTCCCTTAGATAGTTCCCTTCCACTCCAGCAGGGTGGTCTTGTGTCCCCCAAGACCACCACCCTGGGTTGAGCACTTCTAGGGGTGCTCTGACTTTGTGTAGGTCCTACAAGGCCAGGTTGAATGTGGCCTTGAGCAACCTGATCTAGTGGAAGCTGTCCTGAAGGATGCTGCAGGAGAACTGGGGAGGGACTTTTGACAAGGGCTTGTAGTGATCAAACATGAGAGGATGGATTTAAGGTGGAGGAGGAGAGATTGAGACTGGGGATGAGGAAGAAATTCTTTAGAGTGAGGGTGGTGAGACACTGGCACAGGTTAAGGGTGGTGAGACCCTGGCACAGGTTTCCCAGGGAGGTTGTGGAGCACAACCTCCCTGGAAGTGTTCCAGGCCAGGCTGGATGAGGCCTTGAGCAAGCTGTACTGGTAAGAGGTGTCCCTGCCCATGGCAGGGGTTTAGAACTGAATGATCTTTAAGGTCCCTCCCAACCCAAACCATTGCAGGGTTCTCTGTAGCTGGCAGCTGACACAGCGGAGAACCTGCAGCAGCTCTTTTGTGCACTTGTGCGTGCAGCAAGCTCCCTGCCAGCAGCAGTGCTCTGAGTCCTCCCTCTGCACATGGTCCTGGCATTTCCTGAGCAGATCAGCTCTGCAAGTGACTGATTCAGGCTCCAGGCTGTGTGTGTGTGGGGCTGGCTGGTGACACTGTATGGAGCTTGCACAGCTTTGTAGAGGGAGTGGGGTTCTGCGAGGGGGTAGCAGTGACTGTATCATGGTGGCTCTCTCCGGTTCCTTTCATCTGCCTCTGTTTTGTGCTTTCTGAAGCTGCAACAAATAAAGCTGATGCTACATCTAGAAAGTCAGCTGTGTTGTATTCCTCAGTCCATAAGGACCTGACCTGCCAAGGCCATCACAGCATTTCTGTGTGGCTCACATCAGTTTGTGAAGTCATAACAGACAAGGTTTCATTTTCAGAGGTGCTCAGTGTTGTTTCCTGCCACTGATCTCCTCCAAGCACAGACATCTCCATGCCCAGAGACAGCAGCTTGAGGCCATTTCTGCTGTTAAAGGGTTGCAGTGGTTCTTGGCACTCTTCTGTCTGCTCTGTCAAGCAATTTCCAAGCACATTTAGGGACAGGACAGGGACCATGCCCAGGAGGCATCTAGGAAGGCTGTGTGGGTCTGCTGGTGTGGATGTGGACACAAAGAGCTCTCCTGGGTGCACTGAATGCTCTGAGCGGAGCTCCTGAAGAGACTGGGAAAATCTGCAGTGTTTGAGCTCAGTTCTGCAAAGCTGCATTTGAGTGAGTCCATCTCTTCTCCTGCTGAGAGCCTGGGGCTAGTACCAGAGCACACTGCTGGGGAGCCTGGCTTGTAGCTCGTGGAATTGTGCCTGACACACTTGGAGACACTCTCTGGCTTCCCATGCACCACGGGAGACAAGGAGGCACCTCCTGAGTGATTCATTCCCCCTTAAGATGAGTGTCTAAAGGTAGAGCAGATGAATCACTCTTGAGAGCTGCCACTCTTCCCAGTAACTTTAAAGAGTCCAGCATGAGTCACAGAATCAAGCAGGTTGGAAGAGAGCTCCAAGCTCCTCCAGCCCAACCTAGCACCCAGCCCTGCCCAACCAACCAGACCATGGCACTAAGTGCCCCAGCCAGGCTTGGCTTCAACACCTCCAGCCACAGAGACTCCACCACCTCCCTGGGCAGCCCATTCCAATGCCAATCACTCTCTCTGACAACAACTTCCTCCTGACATCCAGCCTGAACCTGCCCTGGCACAGCTTGAGGCTGTGTCCCCTTCTTCTG
>WAAF01002665.1:27180-53095 GCA_013400475.1 Tricholaema leucomelas | reverse complement strand
CCAGCCTGGCAGGTCCTTCTGCAGGGCTCTGCTACCCTCCAACAGCTCCACAGCTGCTCCTAGCTTGGTGTCATCTGAGTCCAGACTCAATCCCCTGGTCCAGATCATCCATAAAGATACTGAACAGGACTGTGCCCAGCACTGATCCCTGGGGCACACCACTAGTACCAGCTGCCAGCTGGATGTGGATGAGCAGCTCTGCTTTAGACTGCTGCCAGTCCATTGGCTACATTCAGGCCAAAATCCCTCTCAGAGCTTTGCATTTCCATGACTTATATGAAGAGCAGGATCTGGGGAACTGAGGTTGGGCTTCAAAGACAGGAGAATCATAAGATGCTTTAGGTTGGGAGGGACCTCAAAGATCATCTAGTTCCAAACCCTTGCACTTGTGTACAAAGCACCCCTGGTAAAAGGAGTCTGCTGTCCTCTTCCAGAGCCTTGGACACTTCTCTTTCTTTGTCCTGTTAGGTTACAGGGTGGGCAACATCCCAAGACTTAATTCTGGGTGTGAGCATCTCCTTTTGCAGTGCAGGGAGCTGGAGGGAGGCAGCTGCAATGTTTAGGTGCACACAGCATAACAAATGGCATTAAACACTCTGGAGGAGCTGCTTAGACCTGGGTCTCACCAAGGGCTTCTGTCCCTATGGGTTTGTTAGAGGAGACCCAGGAGCCCTGAAACTATCACATAGGGGTTGCAAGTTTAACAGCTGGGGGGGGAAGACATATCAAATTTTACCTTGGGAACATCTAAGGAGGTTGAGGATTATTTTCTTTGAGGGCTTTTGCAGCTTTCTCTGTGCTGTACCCTTGGGCAAGAGGGCTTGGGTGAGAGGAAAGCACCTGAGAGCCTCAGCTGCAGAGGGAGTTATGGCAGGTGTAGGTGGCTGATGGCCAAATCCATGTGAGTGTTTGTGTGTCTACGTGGGAGAAACCCAAAGGCTGAGGTTAAAGAGATGAATTCTGCAGATGTCTCCACTCTAAACCTCTGGAGATGTACACAGCAGAGAGGATTAGCCAAGGGCAGAGCAGTGGACTCGGGAACAGAGGCTCCACCACACGCTCAGAGCCACCCCAGCCAAGACACTTCTCTTTATAGCATGGTTTAGGTTGGAAGGGACCTCAAAGCTCAGTCAGTGCCAACCCTCCTTGCCATGGGCAGGGACATCTCAGGCCTTGAACACCTTCAGGGAGGTTGTGGAGCACAGAAGCACCGAATGTGATCTTTGATCCCGTTCGGTGCTTCTGTGCTCCACAACCTCCCTGGGAAACCTGTGCCAGGGTCTCACCACCCTCAACCTGTGCCAGTCTCTCACCACCCTCACTGCAAACAACTTCTTCCTAACTTCTTTATGCCTCAGTTTTCCAGTTGCCAAGAGCTGAATGATTCACAGATTCACAGTCTGCATTGGGTTGGAAGAGAGAGACCTTCAAAGGTCCTCTTGTCCAGCCCTCCCTGCAGTCAGCAGAGACAGCTCCAACTACATCAGGCTGCTCAGGGCCACATCAAATCTGGTCTTGAACATCTCCAGGAGTGAAGCCTCAACCACCTCCCTGAGCAACCTGTTCCAGTGTCTTCCCACCCTTACCATGCAGAACTTGCTCCTCATGTCCGACCTAAGCCTCCCCTGCTCCAGTTTCGAACCATTGCTCCTTGTCCTATCATTCCAAGCCCTTCTTAACAGTTGCTCCCCAGCCTGCCTGTAGCTCCTTTGCAGAGATTGAAAAGTAGCTCTAAGGTCCCCCCAGATGTTCTCAAGCCCCCCAGATGCTGTAACAACTTAGAAGTGGCCACAGCAAGGAGAGCACAGCCAGCAGGGCTCCGAGGGCAGAAACAGAGGTCCTGTTTGTTAAGAGGATGTCCCAATGACTGCACTTAGCTGTCAGGAGCAGCCTGTGGTAGGTTTGCTGGCTCCTTCTGAGACTGTTTGGTCTGTGCCTGCCTTGGAGTGACTTTGTGTGTAATCATGGATTGTTTTGCTCTTTTGGGGAGATAGGTTCATTTGCCTTCGCTCCTTTCTAATGAAGGTCGAAAAGATATAACTAGAGCTGAGAAGGAAGAGGATAAAAGAGGAAAATCAGAAGAAGAGGCTCTTGTGACCAAAAGAGGGGAGCCAGTCAGGATCAAGATCTTCGAAGGAGGGTAAGTGTCTCCTTTTATTTCTCTTGCTGTGTGGCAGCTAACTGCTGGCGATGGTGGCCAGGCAGTGAAGGTGCCACGTGGAGGTGAGCAGAAGGCCAGAGACAGTTGGATTGCAGCTGTGAAAACCTGGCCCTGGAGATCAGTAGACACTCCAGACTGCATTCCTTGTCTTTCTTTGAGGTGTCTTTAAGTTAGCAAGCTCCTCAGCCTCTCTTCTGAGTGGGTGGTCGAGCCAAGATGGCTAAAGAGCGCTGACAGATTCGGTAGCTGTCTCTGATGGGACAGGGCTGTACTCCACATCTTCTGGATCCTGCTCCTGAAAGTGTTGTCCCTGATGCTTGTTACCATTAGAAGGATCTGGGAAGATCCCTTTCTTTTTTTTTTTTTTTTTGATGTCTGGGTTTTGGGTGGGAAGGGAGAAAAATGAAGGATTCTGTTGATGTGATTTGAATCCCACCCAACCAAAGCAGCCCAGAGCAGAATGGACGCGAGGTCTCGTTTGGATGTCTGTCTTAACTCTTGGCTCCAGGTGGTTCAGGGCACTCTTCTCTAACTCAGCACTGCTCTAATGCTGCTGTTCACCTTCTAATAAACAAATAACTCCACCCCAGCTGTTAAGTAGCATCTGTGGGACACAGTTCAAGGCCATCCCTCCTGTGTGTTGCTGAGGGGGTCAGAGAGATGGAAGAAAACCCTAGCAGGGTTCATCCGTTCTGCTCTTGCCATTGGGTGGTCTTGTTTTGGTGTGTCAGAAGAAGGCTTTAATTAGTCAGTGGTTGTGGTTTTTCTGCCCTCACCAGTGGAACTTTGCTTTTATCTTGAAACATTTCATCAGGAGATGATCAAAGTGGCTTAGCTGGATGAGTAAAGTAGTGCTTTGGGAAAGGCAACCTGCTCGTTTGCTCACCTCTCACCCAGACATAGGCACCCTGCGTCCAGCTCAGGTTTGGAGACATCAGCAGTGAGTAGTGAAGGTGGAGAGCTGCAGTGGTGGCAACCTGTAATGGTTATGACCTCAAGTGATGGAAGGAGGGATCCAGGGGGTGGCAAATAAGCGACAGACTGAGCCATGCGATGGGTTTGGTGAGTCGCCACCACCCCTGGCACTGGTGGGGTTTTGTTGCCCTAAAGCCGGTGAGAAGCCTCCATTCCCCTCAACCACCTTGTCCCAGAGCTGTGACTGTTTCAGAGGGACTCTGTTAAGAGGAATGCAAACCTCCCTGCCCCTGCCTGAGCAGCTCTGCAGAGGGTTTCTGGGGAGAGGTGCGGGGGTGCTGGCTGCTGCCCCCGCCGAGGCCAGCCGCGTCCCCGCGCCGGCACAGGGAGCCTGCCCGCGGCCCCCGGCCCGGCACAAGGGATGCAGAGTCACATTTGCTGAAGGACAGACACGAAATCGAGCAGCTTCTCCAGCGTCGTCTGTGGCAGCCACCATCAGGGGAGGTATTAGTCATGCTGAGCGTCTGCTCCGGTTTATTTTAGAGCTGCCGTGGCACCGGCTGAAGGCAGACATCCTCCCGGGTGGGAGACATGAATACAGGAGCTGATAATGGCAGCCACGGGCACGGGTGGAGCACAGCAGGCTGCAGGATGAGATGTGAGATCTGAGCTGCCCAGCACAGGCACTGCAAAGAGGTCAGGCAGGACAGGCTGTTCCCCCCAGGTGCTCGCTGCGTACCTGCTGCTCCTCCATGTCTCCTTCCCTCAGGGTTTCTGGTGTCCAAGCGCTCAGCCTCGACAGCTTCTGGCCACCAGGACGTTCTCTTGCAGGGAGGGGCTAAGCCTGCAGGGTGCTTTGTGCCAGGTGCTGAATGGCTCAGCCTCTTTCCTGGTCGTTCTCTGTGCCAGGTGCTGAATGGCTCAGCCTCTTTCCTGGTCGTTCTCTGTGCCAGGTGCTGAATGGCTCAGCCTCTTTCCTGGTCGTTCTCTGTGCCAGGTGCTGAATGGCTCAGCCTCTTTCCTGGTTGTTCTCTTGGCTCAGCCTCTTTCCTGGCCATCTCTGGAGAATACTCTACACAAAGTCCATCCAATCTCCAGACTCTCTTCCACTATCTTTCTTCCCCTCCCATAAAAACCTCCTCCTTGTCTCACTTCTGCCCTTGTTTTCTGGTTCCACATGGTCTGCTGCTGGCTGGACCCATCCTTTCACGGGGATGCAGCTGGGTTCAGGTCTCTGGGATCCATCCAGAGATGAAGCACCTCCAATGTTCCCACTAAAGGTGAACCTGCTTGCCCTCAGTTTTTGTTTCCTCTGAGCTCTTGCCTTTCTCACTGCCATGTTCAACACTTGCTCTTCCCTGTCTACAGTCTCCAGGCTTCCCCAGTCCCATTGCTGCCTTTCTCTCATTGCTACACTGGTTAAAGCCCTGCCAGGACCAGCTCTGCTGCTGTGCAGCCTTCCAGCTAGAGTCACATTTCTGGGCTATCAGAGGAGAGCAGGCAGGGCAGAGCTCATTCTTTGATCACACTCACTGCCCTTTTTATCCAGGAACAAGCCAAGGAAGCCAGCAGAGGCTGCTGGAGCACCTGGGGCAGGTTGTCTTCTTGTGAAGTGTCTGTGTTGAAGATGTCCCCTGCCAGGCTATGACCTTGGAGTGCTGCTGTGTTGTCTTTGCCCTCTGGGAAGTGCAGCTGCAGAGCCTTTCAGCCTTGAGGTGCACTCATGCTTGGCTTTGGGATCGAGGCTTAGTAATGCCATGCATCAGGTGTGTGTGGGTCCAGTTTCATCCCCCAGCACTCTTTCCATGAGTGCTGTCAGCTGTCCCCTGTGCTGCCATCCCAGGATGTGAGGTAGCAGTCGCTGGGGATGGGCTGGGTAGCAGTGCTCAGCTCCTGCTGGCTTGCTCAGCGTTTCAGCAGCTACCTCCCTTGGCAGAAGAGGATCTGCAGTCCCTTTGTGTTTCTGGTGCCTCAGGAACCACAGGAGGGATGTGTGTGGGGGGGGGTTCTGCTTTGACTGTTCCACAGAGGAGGGATCCAGGGAATTTCCTGCTGGGCTCTGGTTTAAAGAACAAATTCCTCGTGGAGAGCAAGCCTTAAGGTCCCTCCATAACTCCTTTCAGCAGGAGCTTTTGCTGGCAATCCTGACACTTCCTAAGACTGGATGCAGCTCCCCTGCACCCAGCATTCCCCCATCCTCCACCACACACTTCCTAAGACTGGATGCAGCTCCCCTGCACCCAGCATTCCCCCATCCTCCACCACACACTTCCTAAGACTGGATGCAGCTCCCCTGCACCCAGCATTCCCCCATCCTGCACCACACACACTTGGCTGCAAGGTGTGGGAGTTAACATCCCATGGCCAGGCTGGACACTGTGCAGCCTCCTGGGGGTGGGTTTGGGGAGGCTGTGCCATTAAGCAGCGTTTACACTCCTGAAGGAGCTGATAAAAATATCCATTGAGCTTCTCCTGAGAGATGTGGTGGTTTTGAGTAGGGAAAGTGATCCTTGAAGGTCAGGCTGGCCAGCAGCGCTCTGGCAGCATCGTGACTCCTTGGTGGCTCTGGGTCACCTTCATCAGTCTCTGCTCTGGGGCTCTGCAGGCACCAGCCCCATTCTGAAATCTGACATCATGAAACTGTAGATTGGTATCGACCTGATTTGAGAGTGAGGTCTGTGATGGCATCGTGGTCTGCTCGGGGAAGTATTGCCTGGTTATGGTGCATTAGCATTGCCAGGGGGAAATCTGATCCTGGTGGGGCAGGGCCAGTCAATAGCTCTTCTTCTTCTCTTCCCTGCCTGAACTCTCAGTGCTTTTCTGGGGCTTGTTGCAACTGGTAGGGAAAGCAGCACCAAGGGATAGGAGGTTAAAGACAACTAACCTTAACTGGTGTTCCCAGAGCAGTGTCATGTGAAAGGGACACTGGGGATGAGGGGACAGAGAGTCTGCTCAGCAAGTTTGCTGGTGACACCAAACTGGGAGGCTTGGCTGGATGCTGTGTGGGCATCCAGTGAGACCTGGGCAGAGCTGGGCACAGAGGAACCAAATGAGATTCCACAAGGACAAGTGCAGAGTCCTGCACCTGGGGAGGGATAACAAACTGCAGCAGTACAGGCTGGGAGGTGACTGCTGGGGAGCAGCCCTGTGGAGAGGGAGCTGGGAGTGCTGGGGGAGAACATCCATGGGGCAGCAATGTGCCCTGGGGGCCAAGAGGGCCAATGGGCCCCTGGGGGGCATTAAGCAGAGTGTGTCCAGCAGATCAAGGGAGGTTCTCCTCTACCTCTGAGACCTCATCTTGAGCACTGCCTTCAGTTCTGGGCTCCCCAGTTGGAGAGGGACAGGGATCTGCTGGAGAGTCCAAGGGAGGGCTACAAGGATGAGGAGGGGACTGCAGCACTGCCTGAGGAGGAGAGGCTGAGGGCCCTGGGGCTGCTTAGTCTAGAGAAGACTGAGAAGGGATTGAATCAATGTCTATGCTTATCTGAGGGCTGGGGGTCAGGAGAAAGCAGGGGACAGGCTCTGGGGGTCAGGAGTAGGGGACAGGCTCTGCTCACTGCTCCCTGGGCTAAGACAAGCAGCAATGGACGGAAGCTGCAGCACAGGAGGTTCCAGCTCAGCACAAGGGGAACTTCTTGCCTGGAAGGGCCCCAGAGCCCTGGCACAGCCTCTGCCAGAGCTTTGTCTCCATGCCATGAGGCTGCTCATGGGATTTTAGGCAGGTGGGCAGACCATGGAGCCAGACATCTGCCTGTCTAGTGAGAGCCCTTCCCCTGGGCTGGAGGAAACTGGAGAAGCCCTGGGGCTGGTTGATCAGCCTCCAACACGACTGCTGGTTACAGGATAAAAATAAACCCAAACAGCCTCCGGGGGCTGCTTTAGCTGGGGGCAAACCTCCCTTCCCCCAGCTCTTCTCCGGGTTCCTGCCCCTGTGGACTCGCTGGGATCTGCGGTGTGCTCCCCTGGGCTGACCTCCCTGCATTTCTCTGACCAGCCACAGGAGCTGCAGCCACTGACACACCTCGTGGAAAAGCCCTGGCACAGCAGCAGCAGAGTTTTGTTACCCCCAGCCCAGCCCCCGAGGAAGCCTCTCTGTTAGCCAGGCAAAGGTTCTCAGCATGTAACTCCAAACCCTTCCCTCGGACCCTTCCCTTCAGGGGATTTCCTTTGCTGCTCAGCTGAGGGCTGAGAATTCTCCAGGTTTATTTTGGAAGGAGCCATTTCTCCCCAGGACAGCAGCTTGGGCATGCTCCTGGAGCTGGGAAGGAGAATCTCAGCCAGCTGCTGTGTTCCACCAGTGTGAGCTCATTGACCTGCAGACCTGCTGGGGTCCTGCAGTGACCTCACTTCAGAGCCTCCCGAGGGTGTAGAGCTCTGTGCAGCTGGGCTGGTGTTGAAGAGCAATCTGCCAACATGGACCTGCTCCTGTGTGGCCTGCCCAAGGTGATCCTGTTTCAGCAGGGGGGTGAGATCCAACGACCTCTGGAGGTCACTGAATCACAGATCAGAGAATCATAGAATCACAGAATGGTTTAGGTTGGAAGGGACCTCAAGGATCATCCAGCTCCAAGCCCCTGCCATAGGCAGGGACACCTCCCACTAGAGCAGGTTGCTCAAGGCCTCATCCAGCCTGGCCTTGAACACCTCCAGGGAGGAAGCATCCACAACCTCCCTGGGCAACCTGTGCCAGTGTCTCACCACCCTCACTGTAAAGAACTTCCTCCTAACATCCAGTCTAAATCTCCCCTCTGCCAGTTCAAACCCATTCCCCCTCGTCCTGACATTCCCAGACCTTGTCAATAGTCCCTCCCCAGCCTTCCTGTAGGCTCCCTTCAGATACTGCAAAGCCACTCTAAGGTCTCCTCGAAGCCTTCTCTTCTCCAGGCTGCAGAGCCCCAACTCTCTCAGCCTGTCCTCATAGCAGAGCTGCTGCAGCCCTCTGAGCATCTTCGTGGCTCTCCTCTGGACTGGCTCCAGCAGTTCCATGTCCTTCTTGTGCTGGGGGCTCCAGAACTGCACCCAGGACTGCAGGTGGGGTCTGAGGAGAGCAGAGCCAAGGGGCAGAATCCCCTCCCTTGCCCTGCTGCCCACACTGCTCTTGCTGCAGCCCAGCACAGGGTTGCTGTCTGGGCTGCACTCACACTGCAGGCTCCTGTAGAGCTTTTCATCAGCCCAGACCCCCAGGTCCTTCTCCTCAGGGCTGCTCTCAGCCATTCCCCACCCAGCCTGGAGCTGTGCCTGGGGTTGCACCGACCCAGATGCAGGACCTTACACTTGGCCTTGTTAAACGTCATGAGGTTGGCCTGGGCACAGCTCTGCAGCCTGTCCAGGTCCCTCTGGATGCCATCCCTGCCCGCCAGCAAGTCAACTGTGCCACACAGCTTGGTGTCATATGAGAATCAGAGAATTAGAGACTCAAGCAGGTTGGAAGAGAGCTCCAAGCTCATCAGCCCAACCTAGCACTCAGCCCTGGCCAATCACCCAGACCATGGCACTAAGTGCCCCAGCCAGGCTTTGACTGAACATTCTGTGCTTCTGTGCTCCACAACCTCCCTGGAGGTGTTCAAGGCCAGGTTGGATGAGTCCTTGAGCAAGCTATGCTGGTGGGAGGTGTCCCTGCCCATGGCATGGGGTTGGAATTGGATGAGCTTTAAGGTCCCTTCCAAACCACCCCAGTCTGTGTTTCTGTGACTTGAAGCAAATGTTTTTGTTCTCCCCATAATAGGTCTGCTTGAAACTTTAGATAACTTTTCTTGATAATTTTGGCTTTAATTGGAAGGAAAAAAAGTCCCCTGGCAACTGGAGAGGCAACCAAAGTGAACAATGAATCCTTCCTGCCTTTCTGTCCAGGGAATTTTTGCTTGGATCAAGAGCAGCAAAGCAGAGAGCAGGAATCAGTGCATGGAAGAGGAGGAGAGTGAGAAGCTTGCAGGGGGAGTCACACAGAGTCCCAGGATGCCAGGTCGGAAGAGATCCCAAGGATCATCTGCTCCAACCTTTCCTGGTGGTGGTGCAGCTGGAATGGGCTGCCCCAGCACCCTGCCAGGCTGACTCTGAAAACTGCCCAGTGCAGAGGACTCCACTGCTGCCCCTGGGCAAGCATTTTCTTGTGGAGCCCAATGGGAATGTCCCCAGCAGTAGCTTGTCCCCATCACTCCTTGGCTTTCCCGTGGGGCTCCTTGTGAAAAGAGATTCTCCACCCTCCTGGCAGCCTCCCTTTATGCACTGGTTCACAGTGATAAGGTCTCCCCCGAGCCTTCTCTTCTCCAGGCTGAACAAAGTCAGCTCTCAGCCTTCCCCCAGGCCTCTGAGCGTTCCTGTGGCAGTGCAGAGAGCAGCAAAGCACAGGTGTGAGTGGTTTGACTCCCTCTTTGGACACCTCAGCCTGTCTGCGTGCTTGGAGCTGCTGCTGAGATGTGTTAGATAAGAGCTGGTGTGTCTGGGAGAGCTGACAGATTTCCTTTCAGAGGGAAGGAGTGGGATGGCTCTGTCACAGTGCCAGTTCCTGGACCTGCCACTCAGCAGATGGTGCCATGTGCCAGGAGCTCTTGTATAAGTAACCTTGTATAATATAGAAGTAACCTCGGGTTATTAACTTTAAAACAGGGTATTAATTCCTGTTGGGAGCAGCTTCTGGTTGTGTAACCACCAGGGAAGCATCCTGCAAGTGTTGTGTCTTTGGAAGAGAGCTCAGAGCTCAGCACATCTTATTGTCCCTGGGTTTATGATAAGTACCTGCAAACTGGGAGCTGAGACTTCCTCTGGAGCCTTTCTCCAGGCTCTGTGCAGTACAAGTTTTAGTGCTTTGGTTGGGAGAGACCTTTAAGATTATCTGATCCAACTGTTAACACTGCCTGCTCCACCACTAAGCCTCAGCACCACATCTGTACTGTACTGTTTCTCAGGTCCTTCAGGCCACACCTTGAGTTCTGTGTCCAGTTCTGGGCTCCTGAGTTGAAGAGAGATGTTGAGGTGCTGGAAGGTGTTGAGAGAAGGGCAGCAAGGCTGGGGAGGGGCCTGGAGCACAGCCCTGTGAGGAGAGGCTGAGGGAGCTGGGGGTGTGCAGCCTGCAGCAGAGGAGGCTCAGGGCAGAGCTCATTGCTGTCTGCAGCTCCCTGCAGGGAGGCTGTAGCCAGGTGGGGTTGGGCTCTGCTGCCAGGCAGCCAGCAACAGAAGAAGAGGACAGGGGAGGTTGAGGCTGGATGTTAGGAGGAAGTAAGAGGCAGTGCTCCAGTCCCTTCCTCATCCTCATAGCCCTCCACTGGACCCTCTCTAACAGATCTTAAACACCTCCGGGGATGGCCACTCCACCACCTCCCTGGGCAGCCCATTCCAATGCCAATCACTCTCTCTGACAACAACTTCCTCCTAACATCCAGCCTCAACCTGCCCTGACACAGCTTCAGCCTCTGGCCCCTTCTTCTGTCCCTGGCTGCCTGGCAGCAGAGCCCAACCCCAGCTGGCTACAGCCTCCCTGCAGGGAGCTGCAGACAGCAATGAGCTCTGCCCTGAGCCTCCTCTGCTGCAGGCTGCACACCCCCAGCTCCCTCTCTGCCTGCCTGCTGGTTTACTCTGCAGCTTATCCTGGTTTTCCCAGGAGACTTGCCAAGCACAGAAGGATTTAGTCTAGTTTGTTGTCTGCTTTTCCTTCTCATCTTCCCATGAGGGATTCTTGCCTCTCCCTCCCCAGCCCACTTCCCTGACACTTCCTGCTGGCAGGCCCTTGCAGTGCAGCCTGATGCTGATTTCCCACAGGCAGTCCTCACCAATCATTAGCTCCAGTTTCCTGTCTGACCTTGTGTGGGATGCTGAACTCTCTGCAGGAATTTCTTTCCTCCTGAAGTCAAGATCCCTGTCAGCATCCTGCCAGCCAGCCCATGAACTTCCCCAGCCTGACCCTGCAGTGATGAGGCTGAGTTTGCTGCTTTGGTGCTGCTCTTCCTAAGCCCAGCATTCCCAGCAGGGTTTTCCCAGCTTCTTGTCCCACTCAGCATGACTTTCATCTTCTCTGTGTTACACAAAGAGAAGAATTCCCATTTGCTTTCCATCCAGATCACTACAAATGCAAACTTAGGGGCAGTAGCAAGCAAGAAAATGTCTTTGATGCTTTGCACAGCTGCTTGGGGTTACCTGACTGAGGGAAACCAGGAGAGAAGAGCAATGAAGGTGGTGAAGGGTCTGGAGAACAGGGATGGGGAGAGGCAGATGGGAGCTGGGGGTGTTTAGTCTGGAGAAGATGACCTGGGCTACCAGGGGACCCTGGCTGTGGTCTGGAGAACTCCTGCTGGTGCTGTAGAACAAAACCAACAAAGCATTGCCCTGCATGCAGCCTCTCCTCACCAGGCAGTGCTGCAGTCCCCTCATCATCCTCATAGCCCTCTGCTGGGCTCTCTCCAGCAGATCCCTGTCCCTCTTCGACTGGGGAGGCCAAAACTGAAGGCACTACTCAAAATGAGGTCTCAGAAGGGCAGAGTAGAGGGGCAGGAGAACCTTCCTTGATCTGCTGGACACACTCTGCTTAATGCCCCCAGGATCCCATTGGCCTCTTGGCCCCCAGGGCACATTGCTGCCCCATGGATGTTCTCCCCCAGCACTCCCAGCTCCCTCTCCACAGGGCTGCTCCCCAGCAGTCACCTCCCAGCCTGTTCTGCTGCAGTTTGTTACCCCTCCTCAGGTGCAGGACTCTGCACTTGTCCTTGTGGAACCTCATTTGGTTCCTCTGTGCCCAGCTCTGCCCAGGTCTCACTGGAGGCTGCAAGCCTGCAGCTGGATCAGCCAAGTCCAACCCCTGCCAGAGCAGGAGCAGAGGATCCAGCACAGGTCACACAGGAACACATCCAGACAGGGCTGGAAAAGCTCCAGAGAAAGAGGCTCCACAACCTCTGTGTGCAGCCTGCTCCAGGGCCCCAGCACCCTCACACCAAAGAAGCTTCTTCTCCTCTTCAGAGGGCACCTCCTGGCTTCCAGACTGTGCCCAGAGCCCTTTGTGCTGAGCTCTTCACTGATTCAGCCTCTCCAGCTCTGCAATCTCTTAGGTGGGAAAGCTGCAGAAAGAAACTTTTTGAGCAGCTTCCCTTAGGCTCAGCCAGTTCTTAGCATCTGCACCTCCAGGCAGCCTCTCCTGCATGGAGCTGGAATTTCTAGAAGCTCTTGAAGAGATCCCAAGGGCTGTGCAAGCAGTTAGAACCCTGATGGTCAAACAGAGCCAGGCCTGACTGCTGCTGACTCAGTCTGTGGCTGGAAGATGACTCTGAGGGTATGATTCTGAACTGGCTTTTGGGGACTTCCTTCTCTGTCCCTTTTTAGTGATGGAAAAAAAAAGGACTTTGGAGGAGGCAGAGCTCTTCTGAAGGCAGGTGTCAGGCTGCTTCCTCTTTGATGGGGGCTTTTTGGGGTGGTTTATTTAGTCTTAATAGAGTCATAGAGTGATTAAGGCTGGGAAAGTCCTCTAAGGTCATCAAGTCCAACCTGGTGTTCAGTTCTCTTGCGTAGCAACTGCCACAGAATCCTGCTGCTGCCAGGTGGGATGGAAAAAGCTTGGGAACATTCTGCATGAAGGGAATGGCAGAGGTCTGAGAGCTCTCAGATCTTCCATACACCTGCTTTTAGCAGGGGGTTGGACTTGGTGATCTCCAGAGGTCACTTCCAAGCCCCCACCAAGCTGGGATTCTGGGATCTGGGAGCATGAATCCTATGAAATCCATCTACTGGATAGGTATTTCCCTTCCAACCCCCATCAAGCTGGGATTCTGGGATCTGGGAGCATGATTCCTATGAGATCCATCTACTGGATAGGTATTTCCCTTCCAACCCACACCAAGCTGGGATTCTGGGATCTGGGAGCATGAATCCTATGAGATCCATCTACTGGATAGGTATTTCCCTTCCAACCCACACCAAGCTGGGATTCTGGGATCTGGGAGCATGATTCCTGTTAAAACTATCCACTGACTATGTACTTCCCTTCCAACCCCCCACCAAGCTGAGATTCTGGGATGTGGGAGCATGATTCCTATGAAATCCACCCACTGACTATGTGTTTCCCCTAGAGAGGGACCTACCTTCTCCCTGAGCCCAGGAGTGAAGCACTCCCACTCCCACTCCCACTCCCACTCCCAGTTTGGCTTCCAAACGTTTGCCCTTGGCAGAGCTGGAGCTCCTTGCATAATGTGGCTGTGAGCACACAAAGTCGTGCTGAGAGCACTTGTAAGAGCTGAGTAGAGCCTGCTCCATCCTCCAGCAGTGGCACTCCCAGATGCTACAGTCAAGACAGATTTCCCAGTCCTTCCTGGCTTGTTGCTGGGAGGGAGCAGCTCAGTCTCTGTGCCTTGTCCTGAGGTAGCCTGATGATGTCATTGGAGCTGTGATGGGTCTGAACAGCATCCTTCATCTGCACCAGGCAAGGGGGTGCAATGCCCTGGAAGGAAGGTGAGGTCATTCCTCCCCCTGGGACACCACTGGGCTTGCTCAAGGAGCGGGGAGAGAGGTTTGAGAGGCTGTGGGATGTGGCAGGAGCAGATGGGGAGAAGAGCAGAGGGACCTGGTGATTAGGGGGCTGGAGGGCATGGCTGATGGGGAGAGGCTGAGAGACTTGGGGCTGCTTAGTCTGGAGAAGAGAAGACTGAGAGGGGATTTGATAAATGTCTATAACCCTCTGAGGGCTGGGGACAGGAAGGGGGGACAGGCTCTGCTCACTGCTCCCTGGGACAGGACAAGCAGCAATGGATGGAAGCTGCAGCACAGGAGGTTCCAGCTCAGCACAAGGGCAACTTCTTGCCTGGAAGGGTCCCAGAGCCCTGGCACAGGCTGCCCAGAGAGGTTGTGGAGTCTCCTTCCCTGGAGCCTTCCCAGCCCTGTCTGGATGTGTTCCTGTGTGCCTTGAGCTCGATTGGATGGTCCTGCTCTGGCAGGGGTTGGACTGGATGATCTCCTCGGGTCCCTTCCAACCCTTAACATCTGTGAGCCTGTGACCAGAGTCTGCTGGAGGCAAGGATCCAGCTGCAAGGATGAGGTGGGCAGGGCTGCAGAGAAACCTTAATTTCTCCTTTCAATATTCCCTCTCCCCAAGCTGCTTCTCACTAGTTAGGAGCTGTGCTGCCAGGAGGTTAATACAAAACCTCTTTACCCAACTTTTAGTTCAGTTGTCTTCCTTTTTTTCCCTGAGGAGAAGCTCCCTGGGGCCATGGTGCAGGCAGATGCAGTTAAACCTGTAGCCAATCTGAGTCCCATGATCTCTGGGTCATAGAAGTGCTACAAGGCAGCTTCCAGCCCAGCTCAGTTTCCCTGGGATGGAGCAGTGGGGGAGAGCTGTGTCTGCTCACTGCAAGTGTTCCAAGTCCTTTCCTTGTCCTGAAGGAGCTGCTGCTGCTCAGCTGTCACACATTGCAGCTGAGGGCCAAGGCAGGGTGGGATCATAGAATCATAGCATCATAGAGGCATTTTTCACAGTCATTTTGGTTGCAAGAGACCTTTAAGCTCATCCAGTCCAACACCACCAGGTCACCACTAAAGTGTGGCCCTCAGCATAACATCCACACAGCTTTGAAACCTCTCCAGCAATGGGGACTCCAGCACTGCCCTGGGCAGCCTGGGCATGAAGTCACCAAGCAAACATACAGATACTGGACAGATCTGCAGTGGAAATTCATCAGTGGTTGTCAAGGTGAGTGGCAGGAGGCTGGAGCCAGGCTCTGCTGGGTGATGACCAGTGACAGCACAAGGGACAATCACAGCATCACAGAATCAAGCAGGTTGGAAGAGAGCTCCAAGCTCAGCCAGCCCAACCTAGCACCCAGCCCTGCCCAATCAACCAGACCATGGCACTAAGTGCCCCAGCCAGGCTTGGCTTCAACACCTCCAGCCACAGAGACTCCACCACCTCCCTGGGCAGCCCATTCCAATGCCAATCACTCTCTCTGCCAACAACTTCCTCCTAACATCCAGCCCCAACCTGCCCTGCCACAGCTTCAGGCTGTGTCCCCTTCTTCAGTTGCTGTCTGCCTGGCAGCAGAGCCCAACCCCAGCTGGATGTGGTGTCCTTCTTCAGAACCACGTGAGAAATCCATGGAGTGGGTCCAGGGAAGGGCAGCAAAGCTGGAGAGGAGTCTAAAGCACAAGTCTGAGGAGGAGCTGAGGTTGGTCAGCCTGGAGAAAAGGAGGTGAAGCTTGTAGAGTAGGGTTAGAGGTTGGACTTGGTGATCCTGAGAGGCTTTGCCAACCTGCATGGTTCTGTGGTTCTGTGAAAGGAGGTCAGAGCCAGGCCTGGGTTGGTTTCTTCTCCATAGTAACAAGTGATAAGAGGAAATGGCCTCAGATTGCACCAGGGGAGGTTTGGCTTGGACATGAGGAACAATCTCTTCCTCAAAATGGTTGTCAAGGCTGCCCACAGCTGTGCTGGAGTGCCCCTGGAGGGGTTTCAAAGATGTGATGCTGAGGGCCATGGTTTAGAGGCGACCTGGCAGTGCTGGGTTCATTTTTGGCCTGGGTGATCTGAAAGGTCTCTTCTAACCAAAACGATTCTGTGATCCTAAGCAGCTCACAGGGAAGATGGGAAAGGCTGAGCCAGGTGAAGGGAGCCTGTTCACACTGGGCTGGGCTCAGCAGGCTCTCTGCAGAGGCTTTTCTTCTCTGGTCTGCCCTGGAGGGAGCTGGGATCTGGAGCTCTGGATGGTGCTGCTGGAGCAGCCTTTGGGATGTTGATTCTGGTGCCAGTGCAGAATGCAGAGAAATGAAAGAGAGCAGGAAAATTGCCCAAAGCTCTGGCAAACCTGGGACTGCTCAGCCTGTGCTTGACAAGGGGCAGAGATCTGAAAGGTCTCTTCCAACCCACACTGTTCTGTGATTCCATGGGAAGTGTTGGCAAACACAGATCCAGACTGCCCCCAACCATCTGCTCCTGTGAGTGCAGAACCTCCCACCAAAGGCAAGGGGACCCTGGCAGGTATTTGTGCTGCTTGTGCTGGTGTAGAGATAGGGGCAAAGAAGGAAAGATGTTTAAAACCTTGAAGGAGGAGAGATAGAGGCAGGGGCTTGGCAAACCCTGCTGGTGGTGGTCACTGCAGAAATGGCACAGGCTGCCCAGGGAGGTGGTGGAGTCACCATGCCTGGAGGGGTTTAAAAGCTGCAGGTTGGTGTCAGGGAAGTTTTGAGCTGCTCTTATCTCTCAGTTTTATTCAGGACTTTGTATCACAAAACCACAGGACATTAGAAGTTGGAAGGGACCTCCAGAGCTCATCCAGTCCAAGCTCCCTGCCAGAGCAGCATCACCCAGGGCAGGGCACACAGGAATGCATCCAGGAGGGGGTTGAAAGCCTCCAGAGAAGGAGACTCCACAACCTCTCTGGGCAGCCTGCTCCAGGGCTCTGCCACTCTCACACCAAAGAAGTTTCTCCTCCTGTTGAGCTGAAACCTTCTCTGCTCCAGTTTGGATCCACTGCTCCTTGGCCTATTGCTATGCACCACTGAGCAGAGCTTGGCCCCCTCCTCTTGCCCCCCACCCCCCAGCTATTTGTACACATTGCTCAGATCCCCTCTCAGCCTTCTCCTGGGCTCTCAGCCTCTCTCCTCTGGAAAAGTTGCATCTGGAGTTAAAAAGGTTGGGCTGAACACTGAGCCCAGGGAAGGGCTTCACCTTCAAGGTGCTGAGCAATGGGCAGAGCTCATTCTGATCGTTGAGGACTGTGGGTGCAAACTGGACCTTTGTGGGATGTCACTGAGCTCACTCAGAGCACCCAAGAGGGAGAACTGTGGCCCTGCTGCGTGGTGGCACCGTTGATGCTGTTGGTAAATTAAGAAGGTGCTAATCCATCACCAAGGGCACTTGCAGGCAGCAGCAGGCTACAAAAATAGAAGAGCTCTGGGAGATGCCAGTCCTGGACTGGGAATGTTTTCAATCTGCAGCTCGACTTTCCCAGCAGAGAAAGTCTCTGTAGCTCCTGCCCCTGCAGTGCTGGGCCATAGACCCATTGAGTGGTAGAATGGGTTGGGTTGGGAGAGACCTCAAAGTTCATTTAGTTACAGCTGCCCTGCCATGGGCAGGGACACCTCTCACCAGCACAGGTTGCTCAAGGCCTCATCCAGACCCATTCTGTGCTTCTGTGCTCCACAATCTCCCTGGGAAACCTGTGCCAGGGTCTCAGCACCCTCAACCTGTGCCAGGGTCTCACCACCCTCAACCTGTGCCAGGGTCTCACCACCCTCACTCTCAAGCATTTCTTCCTCATCTCCACTCTCACTCTCACCCTGTCCCAGGGTCATGTCACTCCCAGCCCTTGTCAGAATCTCCCCTGCTCTCATTTCAAACCCTTGCTTCTCACCCTGGCACCACAGGCTCTTAGAAATAGTCCCTCCCCAGCTCTCCTGGAGCCCCTTCAGGTACTGGAAAGCTGCTCTAAGGTCTCCCTGAAGCCTTCTCTTCTCCAGGCTGAACAGCTCCAGCTCCCTCAGCCTGTCCCTGTAGGGGAGGTTCCCTCTGATCATCTTTATGCCTTCCTCTGAACCCTCTCCACCAGCTCAGGTCCTTCTTGTGCTGGGGCCTGGACTGGAAGCAGTGCTGCAGGTGGGCTCTGAGCAGAGCAGAGCAGAGGGGCAGAATCCCCTGCCTTGACCTGCTGGCCAAGCCTCTTTGGATGGAGCCCAGGACCTCTTTGGGCTGCCAGTGACCCTTGCTGGCTCCTGTCCAGCAGGGCCATAGTGCATCTCTGTTGTGCAGCACAGCAGCTCTCCAGTGCCTCTCTGCATGGCCACCTTTGGGTCTCTCTGCTGAAGCTTAGGGAGGTTTTGTTGCTTGCAGTGAAGAGCAGAGAGTTAAAATAGTTTCTAACTCTGACTTCTCCCTTACCCTTCTTCAGAAGAGGACTTCCATGTCACAGTTGTGATGGTTTGGGAGTTACCCCCCCCTACACACACAGTCTCACAGTATCACCAAGGTTGGAAGAGACCTCACAGACCATCAAGTCCAAACCTTCACCACAGAGCTCAAGGCCAGACCATGGCACCAAGTGCCACGTCCAATCCTGCCTTGAACAGCTCCAGGGATGGCGACTCCACCACCTCCCTGGGCAGCCCATTCCAGTAGCCAATGACTCTCTCAGGGAAGAACTTTCTCCTCACCTCAAGCCTAAACTTCCCCTGGCACAGCTTGAGGCTGTGTCCTCTTGTTCTGGTGCTGGCTGCCTGAGAGAAGAGAGCAACCTCCTCCTGGCCACAACCACCCCTCAGGTAGCTGTAGACAGCAATGAGGTCTGCCCTGAGCCTCCTCTTCTCCAGGCTAACCAATCCCAGCTCCCTCAGCCTCTCCTCGTAGGGCTGTGCTCGAGGCCTCTCCCCAGCCTCGTTGCCCTTCTCTGGACACGTTCAAGCATCTCAATGTCCCTCTTAAACTGGGGGGCCCAGAACTGGACACAGTACTCAAGGTGTGGTCTAACCAGTGCAGAGTACAGGGGCAGAATGACCTCCCTGCTCCTGCTGGCCACACCATTCCTGATGCAGGCCAGGATGCCATTGGCTCTCTTGGCCACCTGGGCACACTGCTGGCTCATGTTCAGGCGGGTATCAATCAGCACCCCCAGATCCCTCTCTGTCTGGCTGCTCTCCAGCCACTCTGACCCCAGCCTGTATCTCTGCATGGGGTTGTTGTGGCCAAAGTGCAGCCCCTGGCACTTGGAGCCATTGAACACCATCCCCTTGGACTCTGCCCATCTGTCCAGGTGGTCAAGGTCCCGCTGCAGAGCCCTTCTGCCCTCCAGCCCAGCCACATCTGCCCCCAGCTTGGTGTCATCTGCAAACTTGCTGATGACTGACTCAATGCCCTCATCCAGATCATCAATGAAGATGTTAAAGAGGATGGGGCCCAGCACTGATCCCTGAGGGACACCACGATGATATCACCCAGACTAGACTCAGCTGGGCTGGCAGGTAGGGTCTGGAGCTTTCTGTTCCCAGCTTAGCACAACAGAGAAGCAGAGAGTTACAATTCTTACAGCTGCAGGCAGAAATAGACAAGTTAAAAGTGCCACAGACACCCAACAGCCCTGCCAGAAACCAGAGTCCCCATGAGGGGCTCCCAACCACCCTTCCACCTTCTCTCCACCCCTCTACCTTCTCCCAACCCCTCTACCTTATCCCAGACTTTACCTTTACATTCAAGGTGAGGTTGGAGGGTTAGAAGCAGAAGGATTAGTTACACAGAAGCAGCCCAGGGAGAAACACAGACTCTGACAGGCAGAGGCACACTGGCACTGTCTTATCTATGTGTTCTTGCTCTTAGACCTCTCAGCAAGCCTCTGAGTGCAGCAGCCATCAGCATTGATCTTTTCACAGCCTAGCATCTCATTTTTCCCATCCAAATATTCCACCTAGCCTCGAACCAGCACAGCACTTCTCCCCTTCTGCACAGCCCAGCAGTGCTGGAGAGCAGAGGCCATGGCAGCAGTGACAGCAGGCAGCTGGCTTTGCACAGACAGTCCCTGCCATGGCTTCACAAGGCTGAGTCCTGCCACCAGAGCAGCTGAAGCCTCCAGCAGCTGAGGTCACTTCTGGAGCAGTGCGTTCATGAACTCTGCCTGGGATCAGATGGCTTCAAATTCCTCTGCAGATGGCCCCCATCAAGGGAGCTCCCAGCTGGGTGGTGATCCCAGGAGCTGCTGCTGGTTGTTGGCAGCCTCCTAGCGCTTGATGTTTATCTAAGAGAGGGTTTGAGGAGGACTCAGCTTGGATTCTTGCAGGGGTTAGTGTCCCTTCTCTTCAGGCAGCAGCACTGCGGCCAGCAGAGCCTTGGCTGGAGGCAAGCCCATGTGAAGGCATGGAGATGAGACCCCCAGAAGCCTGCTTGTCCCTGCCTGGCATGGAGATGAGACCTTCAGAAACCTGCTTGTGCCTGCCTGGCATAGAGATGAGACCCTCTGAAGCCTCCTTGTCCCTCCCAGGCATAGAGATGAGACCCTCAGAAGCCTGCTTGTCCCTCTCTGGCATGGAGATGAGACCCTCTGAAGCCTGCTAGTCCCTCCCGGCATGGAGATGAGACCCTCTGAAGCCTGCTAGTCCCTCCCGGCATGGAGATGAGACCCTCTGAAGCCTGCTAGTCCCTCTCTGGCTTAGAGATGAGACCCTCAGAAGCCTGCTTGTCCCTGCCAGGCATGGAGATGAGACCCTCAAAAGCCTGCTTGTCCCTCTCTGGCATGGAGATGAGACCCTCTGAAGCCTCCTTGTCCCTGCCAGGCATGGAGATGAGACCCTCTGAAGCCTGCTTGTCCCTGCCAGGCATGGAGATGAGACCCTCTGAGGCCTGCTTGTCCCTCCCTGGCTTGGGAAAAGTGCCACAGTCATAGGATAAAGCAGGATCAGTGAGTTATGACTTGCTGGAGAGAAAAGGGAGTTTATTTTGGTCTCAGCAGAAGTGCACACCATGTCCTGGTGCCTCTGACAGGCACAAGAAAAACAGAGAGGATGAACTCTGGGCAGGGAGTGCTGTGCTGTTCCAGTCTTGTTCTTTTAAAGGGAACTACCCTCAAGTGCTAGTGCAGAAAGTGGCTTCCTGAAGTGCCTGAGAATGGGCTACACCCCCCTGGGCTGGCTCAGGAGCAGTGTGGGCAGCAGGACAAGGGAGGTTCTTCTGCCCCTGTGCTCAGCACTGCTCAGGACACACCTGGAGTGCTGTGTCCAGTTCTGGGCTCCTCCATTGCAGAGAGATGTTGAGGTGCTGGAAGGTGTTGAGAGAAGGGCAGCAAGGCTGGGGAGGGGCCTGGAGCACAGCCCTGTGAGGAGAGGCTGAGGGAGCTGGGGGTGTGCAGCCTGCAGCAGAGGAGGCTCAGGGCAGAGCTCNTTTGACTGAACACCTCTAGGGATGGGGACTCCACCACCTCCCTGGGCAGCCCATTCCAATGCCAATCACTCTCTCTGACAACTTCCTCCTCACATCCAGCCTCAACCTGCCCTGACACAGCTTCAGCCTCTGGCCCCTTCTTCTTTCCCTGGCTGCCTGGCAGCAGAGCCCAACCCCAGCTGGCTACAGCCTCCCTGCAGGGAGCTGCAGACAGCAATGAGCTCTGCCCTGAGCCTCCTCTTCTGCAGGCTGCACACCCCCAGCTCCCTCAGCCTCTCCTCACAGGGCTGTGCCCCAGCCCCTATGTGCACACACAGCCACGGACATGTTTTCCTCTGTGAGGTTTCCATGGGAAACTTTCCAAGGAGAACTTCTTTCACAGTCCCCTTTCAGCCCCCAGGGGAGGCGATCAGAGCCTTGGCATTCCCCGGCAGTGCCCTGGGAGCTGCTCTCCTCCTCCCCCCAGCCCCACGTTCTTTGCCGACATCCCCACGCCGCCGGTGCGCGGCCGTGCCGGGGACCCAGGGGCTGCATCCCGGCTCCTTTCCCAGCTGCTTGCCTGCTTCTGTCTCTGCCCTGAGCGTGACACAGCCTCTGGGAACGACAGGAGCTGCGGGATCCCGTGGCCCTCGCAGGAATCCGGGGCGGGGGGATGTGCGCTGGGAGCTGCCCACCGGCGTGCGGAGACCTGCGGCGGGCGATGGAGCCGAGCGCTGGTGCCGTGGGAGCCTCCCGGCAGCTGCTGGGAGCGCTTCTGGCATGCAGCTGCCAGCTGCAAACCTCCCCCGGCAGGGCTGCAACCGGTTCTAAAGCCAGCAGGATGCGGGAGGCTAGCAGGAGCTTCTGCACAGAGCCCAGCAGAGGCTAGGAAGATGCTGAGGGATCTGGAGCATCTCTGTGAGGAGGTTGAGAGCCCTGGGTCCATTTCTGGGCTCCCCAGTTGAAAAGAGACAGGGAACTAGTGGAGAGGGTCCCACAGAGGCTGCAAAGCTGCTGAGGGATCTGGAGCATCTCTGTGAGGAGGTTGAGAGCCCTGGGTCCATTTCTGGGCTCCCCAGTTGAAAAGAGACAGGGAACTAGTGGAGAGAGTCCAGCAGAGGCTGCAAAGCTGCTGAGGGGCCTGGAGCATCTCCATGAGGAGCAAAGGCTGGATGTTAGGGAGAAGTTCTACATAGAAAGAGTGATTGGCATTGGAATGGGCTGCCCAGGGAGGTGGTGGAGTCCCCATCCCTGAAGGTGTTTAAGAGGAGGCTGCATGAGGCACTTGGTGCCATGGGTCAGTTAATGAGAAGGTGTTGGGTGCTAGGTTGGACTCCATAATCCTGGAGTCCTTTTCCAACCTGGTTCATTCTGTGATTCTGTGAAAGGCTGAGAGCTCTGGGGGCTGCTTGAGCCTGCAGAAGAGCAGTCCCAGAGGGGATCTGAGCAATGCTCAACAAGAGTTAAAGGGTGGGGGGCAAGAGGCTGAGGCCAGGCTCTTGTCAGTGATGCCTTTTGACATCACTTGATTCAGAAGTACCAATATTTGGTGCTCCCCTAACTCCACCTCTTCAGTTCTCTAAGCAAGATCAATCAGTTCTGGCAGGTTTTAAGAGCAGATAAAGGATGTCCTTGACTGGGGCCTCTCCCAACGAGGGCAGGTTGGGTTTCCATCCCCTTAGAATAGCTTCTGCAGCTGTTCCATGGCTCCTGAGAAGTGGCAGACATTGGGGAGCTGCTCTGTGGGTGGGTAGGCATGAAGAAGAAATCTCAGCAGGTCCAGAAGTGGTCACACAGGGAAGCTCCCAGATGTGAGTTTGTGAAGAGGTTCCCACTTCATGGAGTAAAGGAAATCTGGGACAGAGGCTGGGGCCAGACTCTTCTCAGTAGTGGCCAGCAACAGGAGAAAGGGCACTGGGGACACACTGGAACCCAGGAGGTTCCATCTGAACAGGAGGAGAAAGTTGTTTGATGTGAGCATGCACCTGGAGTACTGGGACCAGCTCTGTGCTGCACAGCTCCAGAGGGACAGGAAGCTACTGCAGAGAGTCCAGCAGAGGCTGTGAGGATGCTGAGGGGCCTGGAGCATCTGTGAGGAGCAAAGGCTGAGAGCCCTGGGGCTGAGAGCCTGGAGGAGAGCAGCCCAGGGAGGATCTGAGCAATGCTCAGCAAGAGCTAAAGGGTGAGGGGCAAGAGAATGGGGCCAGACTTATCTCACTGGTGCCCAGGGACAGGACAGGGGGCAATGGGCACAAACTGGAACCCAGGAGGTTCCATTTGAATAGGAGGGAAAGATTCTTTGATGTGAGGGTGCTGGAAGGGACCCCTTGGAAGGGAGATCCTGCAGGTTGCCCAGAGAGGTTGTGGAGTCTCCTTCTCTGAAGAGCTTCTGCCCCCCCGGCCTTGGTGCTCCTGGGCAAGCTGCTGTGAGTGCCC
The DNA here is from genome assembly GCA_013400475.1 of Tricholaema leucomelas. Taxonomy (NCBI): domain Eukaryota; kingdom Metazoa; phylum Chordata; class Aves; order Piciformes; family Lybiidae; genus Tricholaema lacrymosa; species Tricholaema leucomelas. The sequence goes on along the minus strand of WAAF01002665.1, from coordinate 29,783 downwards.
AGCTTTAGAATCATAGAGTCACAGAATCAAGCAGGCTGGAAGAGAGCTCCAAGCTCAGCCAGCCCAACCTAGCACCCAGCCCTGCCCAACCAACCAGACCATGGCACTAAGTGCCCCAGCCAGGCTTGGCTTCAACACCTCCAGCCACAGAGACTCCACCACCTCCCTGGGCAGCCCATTCCAATGCCAATCACTCTCTCTGCCAACAACTTCCTCCTAACATCCAGCCTAGACCTGCCCTGGCACAGCTTGAGGCTGTGTCCCCTTCTTCTGTTGCTGGCTGCCTGGCAGCAGAGCCCAACCCCAGCTGGCTACAGCCTCCCTGCAGGGAGCTGCAGACAGCAATGAGCTCTGCCCTGAGCCTCCTCTGCTGCAGGCTGCACACCCCCAGCTCCCTCAGCCTCTCCTCACAGGGCTGTGCTCCAGGCCCCTCCCCAGCCTTGCTGCCCTTCTCTCAACACCTTCCAGCACCTCAACATCTCTCTGCAATGGAGGAGCCCACAACTGGACACAGCACTCCAGGGCTGGCCTGAGCAGTGCTGAGCACAGGGGCAGAAGAACCTCCCTTGTCCTGCTGCCCACACTGCTCCTGAGCCAGCCCAGGATGCCATTGGCTCTGCTGCCCACCTGGGCACTGCTGCCTCCTCTTCAGCTCCTCTCTCCCAGCACCCCCAGCTCCCTCTCTGCCTGGCTGCTCTCAGCCACTCTGGCCCCAGCCTGTAGTGCTGCTTGGGGTTGTTGTGGCCAAAGTGCAGAACCCTGCACTTGGCCTTGTTCAGTCTCATCCCCTTGGCCTCTGCCCACCCATCCAGCCTGGCCAGGTCCCTCTGCAGGGCTCTGCTACCCTCCAACAGCTCCACAGCTGCTCCTAGCTTGGTGTCATCTGCAAACTTACTGCTGCTGGACTCAATCCCCTGCTCCAGATCATCAATAAGGACATTGAACAGGACTGTGCCCAGCACTGATCCCTGGGGCACACCACTGGTGCCAGCTGCATGTGGCACCATTCACCACCACTCTCTGGGCCCAGCCCTCCAGCCAGTTCTTGACCCATATCAGAGTGAACCTGTCCAAGCCAGGAGCTGCCAGCTGTGCCAGGAGCTTGTTGTGGCAGATGGTGCCAAAGGCTTTGCTGAAGAGGTGTTGGCCTGGCTGATGTCCAGAGGTCTCTTCCAACCCCTCCATGCTGGGATTTGGGGTCTCTGTAGGTGACACCATCCATGGCTGCAGAACTGACTTCCAGAACAACTTCCTTAGGGCATGCCTGGATCCTGCTGCAGCTCCAGAGGAGCCTGCTCTGGGCATGATCCCAGCTTTATGGTTATGATAACCATTCTGCACAGCAATTATCTGCTGTGCCAGCTAAGAGCAGATGCTGAGGAGAGAGGTGGGCTGGGGTTGGGTTCTTTCTTTGTTTTTCATTCTTGTAAATCCAATTGCAGAAAAATGGCTGAGGAAAGACCATCATGGCCTTTCCAGGGGCCTTTTGCTCCACAGTTGTGGTATCTGATGTGCTTTTTGGTACCAACTTAAAAGAGGAAGAGTTTTGTTTTTAACTGTGGGTCCTGCGAGCGCAGCTTTGGCTCTGCTCAGCTCCTCACACATCATCATGGGTAATGAAGGCTCTACCCCTACTTACCCTCCTGCTGCCCTGCTTCCTTCCACTGCTCTGCTTCCTTCCACTGCTCTGCATGTGTGGTGGAGCTGCCTAAATCATTGGCTTGATGATGTGCAAGAGAGAACAGGATCCAGCTCCCTCTCTCTGGGCTGCCTTGGGTTTAGCAGCAAGAGCAGAAGAGGGAAATCAGAAACCTTCCTTAGCAGCAGGGGTCAGAAGTTCTGCCTCTGAGGCTGCCCTGGGGAGGAGCAGTGAGGTGGGCAGGGGCACTTCCAGAGGAGCTCCTCTGTCCCTGTGGTGTGTGGCCTTGGAAAGCCCCAGGACTGTTGAAACTTGGCTGAAGACCATGTGGCTGACAGAGGATGGTCCTTAGGGATGTCTGATTGTGTGCAGATGTGGGAATGGCACTCACCAAACCCCTGCAGAGTGCCTGGGCTGCAGGAGAGAGCTGCCTGCTTGCCAGCTGCTTGGTCAGCCCTGGATTTGTGACACATGGCCCCAGTCTGTACTGTCTGAAACAAACCTCTGCTCGACCCTGCCTGCAGCCCATGCCCAGGTCCTCCCAGTGACACGAGGGCAGGTCAGACTGGGGCCCATATGTTGGCTGGAGAAACACTGAAAGAGCTTTCTGCTGTTCCTTGACTCAGGTCTTAGTGCTTGCCAAGTGCTGCACACCACAGGACCTCCTCAGCATTAGGCAAGCAGAGCTTGAGATCTTGTCATCTGCAAACTTACTGCTGCTGGACTCAGTCCCCTCATCCAGATCATCAGTAAAGATATGGATGATCTGGAGCAGGGGATTGAGTCCAGCAGCAGTAAGTTTGCAGATGACACCAAGCTAGGAGCAGCTGTGGAGCTGTTGGAGGGTAGCAGAGCCCTGCAGAGGGACCTGGCCAGGCTGGATGGGTGGGCAGAGGCCAAGGGGATGAGACTGAACAAGGCCAAGTGCAGGGTTCTGCACTTTGGCCACAACAACCCCAAGCAG
>WAAF01002665.1:0-20173 GCA_013400475.1 Tricholaema leucomelas | reverse complement strand
ACTGGCACAGGTTGCCCAGGGAGGTTGTGGATGCTTCCTCCCTGGAGGTGTTTAAGGCCAGGCTGGATGAGGCCTTGAGCAACCTGCTCTAGTGGGAGGTGTCCCTGCCTATGGCAGGGGGTTGGAGCTGGATGATCCTTGAGGTCCCTTCCAACCTAAACCATTCTGTGATTCTATCATTCTATGTCTGGCAGGCAGAAGGAAATCCTGACAAGTGAAATCTTCTGGACCATCCTTGCAGGAGACCCAGAGGTGCTGAGTGTCCTCTGCCTATCCCACTTAGAATAGAATGGAATAGAATAGAATAGAATAGAATAGAATAGAATAGAATAGAATAGAATAGAATAGAATCAATCAGGTTGGAAGAGACCTCCAAGATCATCCAGTCCAACCTAGCACCCAGCCCTATCCAGTCAACTAAACCATGGCAGGTTTACTTGGAGCAGGAGGGGATTGAAAGCCAAATACCCTCCAAAATTCATGCATGAATGGAATAAACTTTGAGTCACTGGGAAGCATCATGCCAGGAAGCAGACTTTTGTGGCAGAATATTGCTGTTGAGAGACTTTCACATCCCAGAGCTGCTTAATCCTGTAGTGTGTGCACTCCAGCAGCTAACAAATGGACTAATTAGAGACTGAAGCATTAGCTCTGTTTGCTCCTGTAACTAATAACTGCCTCAGATCAAGGCCACTGTAAGGAATGGACCTGTGCTGGAAGGTGTTGAGAGAAGGGCAGCAAGGCTGGGGAGGGGCCTGGAGCACAGCCCTGTGAGGAGAGGCTGAGGGAGCTGGGGGTGTGCAGCCTGCAGCAGAGGAGGCTCAGGGCAGAGCTCATTGCTGTCTGCAGCTCCCTGCAGGGAGGCTGTAGCCAGCTGGGGTTGGGCTCTGCTGCCAGGCAGCCAGGGACAGAAGAAGGGGCCAGAGGCTGAAGCTGTGTCAGGGCAGGTTGAGGCTGGATGTGAGGAGGAAGTTGTTGTCAGAGAGAGTGATTGGCATTGGAATGGGCTGCCCAGGGAGGTGGTGGAGTCTCTGTGGCTGGAGGTGTTGAAGCCAAGCCTGGCTGGGGCACTGAGTGCCATGGTCTGGTGGATTGGCCAGGGCTGGGTGCTAGGTTGGGCTGGAGGAGCTTGGAGCTCTCTTCCAACCTGTGACCTGTGATTCTGTGATTCTGTGACCCTCCCAAGGACTGGGTTTCTGCTGGGCTAAGTTGAGCTTCTCAAGTGAAAATAAGACAGCAAATGTAAAAGCTGCTCATAAACAGCATCAACCTTTCAGTAAATCACAGTTCTGTGCTTCTGTGCTCCACAACCTCCCTGGGCAACCTGTGCCAGTCTCTCCCCACCCTCACTCTCCAGAATCTCTTCCTCCTCTCCACTCTCACTCTCCCCTCTTCCAGCTCCATCTCCCCTCTCCCCTCTCCCCTCTCTCATCTTATCACTCCCAGCCTTGTCCAAAGTTCCCCCCCAGCTCTTCTTGAGCCCCTTCAGGCACTGGAAGTCTGCTCTAAGGTCTCCCTATAGCCCCCTCCACTCCAGGCTGAACAACCCCAACTCTCCCAGCCCATCCCCATAGGGGAGATTTTGCAGCCCTCTGATGATCTTTTTGGCCTCCTCTGGACCTCTCCAGCAGCCCTGCTGGGAGACAGCCACAGCAGAGAGGCTGTTAAGCAGAGTTCTTCCTCCTGGCAGTGAGAAGCAGCAGCATGGGGAGGTGACAACCTGTAACTGATGCACCCATGGCAGCCAGAGCCATGCCCAGCACTCAGCAGAAGAGCTGCAGGAGAAGCTGTGGTGGGAAGAAGAGGAATGGGAGTCAGATGGGAGTCACTTGGAGCCAGACAGAGTCCTTCATGCCAGCCTCTCTGGAAATTGATTAATCAACCCTGATGGAGGCAGAGGAGGAAGGAGTGGGGTTGAGGCAGGATCTTCTGTGGGGATTTCCATGGGAGGCTTTGGCCATGAATGTTGTATGAATCAGCTGGATGGGGCTGTGCAGGCTGGGAGGAGGCCACCAAGATGCTGAGAGGGCTGCAGCAGCTCTGCTCTGAGCACAGGCTGAGAGAGTTGGGGCTCTGCAGCCTGCAGAGGAGAAGGCTTCCAGGAGAGCTTGGAGTGGCCTTGCAGGATCTGCAGGGGGCTGCAGGAGGGCTGGGGAGGGACTATTGAGAAGGTCTGGGAATGAGAGGAGAAAGAGGAATGGGTTTGAAGTGTGAGAGGGGAGATTGAAAGTGGATGTTAGGAAGAAGTTGTTTGCGGTGAGGGTGGTGAGAGACTGGCACAGGTTGAGGGTGGTGAGACCTTGGTACAGGTTTCCCAGGGAGGTTGTGGAGCACAGAAGCACAGAATGGGATCAAAGATCCTATTCTGTGTTTCTGTGCTCCACAACCTCCCTGGAGGTGTTCAGGACCAGTCTGGATGAGGCCTTGAGCAACCTGCTGTAGTGGGAGGTGTCCCTGCCTATGGCACAGAGGGGTTGGAACTGGCTGAGCTTTGAGCTCCCTTCCCACCTAACCCATTCTGTGATTCTATGATTCTTTCTTTTGCTCTGTTTGGATCTGATCTCCAAAAGCCAAAGCTGCTGCTGCTGGAGCAGAGCCCTGGGAGTATTCTGTCTGCTCTCCCCTGGGGACTTCTCTGTGCTAGTTCTTTGGTGGCCTTGGTGTCTCTGCTGGCTCAGGTGCCCAGGTGAGGTCTCAGCAATGCTGTGGCCAGCAGGAGCAGGGAACTGATTGTGTCCCTGTGCCTGGGTCTGTAGTAAAGCTCCAGGGGCTGGAGCACATCCAGAGAAGGGCAATGGAACTGGTGAGGAAAGGTTTGGAGAGCAGGGCTGGTGAGGAGAGGGCTTTGAGCTGTGTTCCAACCAGATCTATTCTGTCCTCCTGTGTAACTCAAGTCCCATGCTCTGCCTTGCCCACACCACACTGCTCAAGGGGCAGCTTCGGGCTCAGGGCTCAGATGTGGCTGTTGGTGGAGCAATCCTCTCGGTGCAGACCACCTCAGGCAATTGCAGATCTTCTTCTCCCTGTAGCCCACAGCACTTCTTCAGTCAAAACAGACTCTGTTAGCAAAAGGATTTGCTTTTGCTGCTGGTGAAATGCCACTAAAAGTCATTCTCTGGCCTGGGCTTCTATGGCAGCAAAAGCTTCTTGTGTGGGTTTGGGTTGTTTCTGCCTGTTGTCTGTCTTGCCTTCACTCTGGCTCTTTGTCCACCTCTGCAGAGCTTTACACTTTGTTTTGGTCAGCTCTTCCAGTGAAAGCAAGGAGCTGTGTGAAGCAAGAAAGGGCTTTAAAGGCTGAACATGCAGGATCAGATGATCAGAGGATCACAGGATGTTGGGAGGGACCCAAAGGGCTCCTCCAGTCCAGCCCCCTGCCAGAGCAGGACCATCCAGTCTAGCTCAGGGCACACAGGAACACATCCAGGCAGGCCTGCAAAGGCTCCAGAGAAGGAGACTCCACAACCTCTCTGGGCAGCCTGTGCCAGGGCTCTGGGACCCTTACAGCCAGGAAGTTGCCCCTTGTGCTGAGCTGGAACCTCCTGTGCTGCAGCTTCCATCCATTGCTGCTTGTCCTGCTCCTGGCTCTGGAACCCTTCCAGGCAAGAAGTTCTCCTTGTGCTGAGCTGGAACCTCCTGTGCTGCAGCTTCCATCCACTGCTGCTTGTCCTCAGCTGGAGGTGTGGTACTGCTCACATCCATGCCATGGTTCTGTGCATGCCTGAGGCCATTGCCCATCTGCTCTCATCCTTACCTTGCATTGGCCACTCGTTGCTTTCACTCTCTAGTTGCCAGGAGCTCTGTCAGGAGCTGTGTCCAGTTTGGGCACTGCAGTCTAAGGAAGACATTGAGGGGCTGGAGTGGGTCCAGAGAAGGGCAACCAAGCTGGTGAGGGGTGTGGAGAGCAGGGCTGGGGAGGAGCAGCTGAGGGAGCTGGAGGTGTCCAGCCTGGAGAAGAGGAGGCTGAGAGGAGACCTCGTTGCTCTCTGCAGCTCCCTGAGAGGAGGCTGCAGTGAGGTGAGGGTTGGGCTCTGTTCCCTAAGATCAGGAGACTGAAGGAGAGGAAATTGTGCCAGGGGAGGGTTAGGTTGGAGGTGAGGAAGAATTTCTTTGCTGCAAGAGTGGCCTGGGACTGGCAGAGGCTACCCAGGGAGGTGGTGGAGTCTTCATCCCAGGAGGTGTTCAAAAACCATGCAGCTGTGGCATTCTGGGATGTGGTGTGGTGGTCATGGAGGTGTTGGGTAGAAGGTTGGACCTGATGGTCTTTTCCAACTGGAACAATGCAATGATTCTGTGACTCCCAATCAATGTCCCTCTGTCCTGACCATCATGCACACCTTCCCAGATCACTTCCTTGCCCCTAGACCACTCTCTGTGGTTCAGTAGCATGTTTGCAGCACACTTTTGGAGTCCTTTCCTCCCTAATCCATCTTTGAGCTCATCCTTTCCACCAGAGGTGTCCTTCCATTCCCTTTCCTTTCTTGTTTGCTGGCACCAGTTGAGTTTTGAAACTCAGAAGCTTGGNCCAAGCCTGGCTGGGGCACTTAGTGCCATGGTCTGGTTGGTTGGGCAGGGCTGGGTGCTAGGTTGGGCTGGCTGAGCTTGGAGCTCTCTTCCAACCTGGTTCATTCTGTGATTACCTCAAAATCCTGGGCACAGCTCCTAGCTGTGATCACACTGAGAGAGGTTTCCTTTGCCTTGGTGTTCCTGCACTCACCTCCCCCTGTCCCTGTGGCCTGGCTGCCTCCTCACAGGGCACTGCTGTAGGAAGCAGCTCCTGTGGCTTCTTGCAGTGATGTTATTTTTGTTCCTTGCAGGCAAGCTGAAGGTTCTCTGGTCTGCTTTTGGCCACTGCTTTGCCCACCCATGGTGCTAGCAGCACTTCTGAAGCAGCTGGCGTGTCCCAGGCAGCACCAATGCCACCAAGGTCGTGCTGCCAGAGCTGTGATCAGGAGGAGCACCCCGTGGGGCTACACCCACTTATTGTTTGCCCTTCAGAGAGATGTGGAAAATGGCCTTAGGTGACAGCCACATGAGAGCTGCCTGCTGGGGACCCACCAGGGATGTTAGAAAAAGCAGAAAGGGTAACTTAAGCCTGAGCTGTGCTGTGTGATCAGAGCAGCTTCAGCAGGGCCAGGAAATTCCTGCTCCTCCAATCAATGCTGAGATTGCCACAGAGAGGAAATCACAGAATCAGAGAATGGTTTAGGTGGAAAGGACCTCAAAGCTCAGCCAGTTCCAACCCCTCTGTGCCATAGGCAGGGACACCTCCTGCTAGAACAGGTTGCTCAAGGCCTCATCCAGCCTGGTCCTGAACACCTCAACATCTCTCTTGAATTCAGGAGCCCAGAACTGGACACAGCACTCAAGGAGTGACCTGAGCAGTGCTGAGCACAGGGGCAGAAGAACCTCCCTTTGCTGCCAGAGTGATCAGGGACTGGCACAGGCTGCTCAAGGAGGTGGTGGAGTCCCCATCCCTGGAGGTGTTCAAGTAAGGTGTGGCCATGGCACTTGGTTTAGTGGCCATGGTGGTGCTGTGTTGGTCTGAATGATCTTGGAGGCCTCTTCCAACCCAAAGAGTTGTATGATTCAATGATCTCCTTGCACAGAGAGCAGTTCTCCTGGGCAGTGCTGCTGTCCCTCAGAGCAAAACATCCCCTTGGCCTGACAGCACTGCTGATCACCACCACTGCAGAGCACAAGGGTAGCTCAGCAAGAAACTCTACAGGCACCTGCAGGAACCAANTGACAAGGTCTGGGAATGAGAGGCTGAGGAGGAGGAGGAATGGGTTTGAAGTGTGAGAGGGGAGATTGAAAGTGGATGTGAGGAAGAAGTTGTTTGCAGTGAGGGTGGTGAGAGACTGGCACAGGTTTCCCAGGGAAAACCTGGGAAGTTTTCAGGTGGTGCCAGGGCAGGTCGAGGCTGGATGTTAGGAGGAAGTTGTTGTCAGAGAGAGTGATTGGCATTGGAATGGGCTGCCCAGGGAGGTGCTGGAGTGCCCAGCCCTGGAGGTATTGAAGAGGAGGCTGCATGAGGCACTTAGTGCCATGGGTTAGGTAATGAGATAGAAGGTGTTGGGTGCTAGGATCATTCTGTGAGTCTATGATTGACTCTGACAGCTTCACTCCAGCCTTTTGTCTGCATCTGGGGTGGTGAAGTCTCTCTGAGCTCAGACTTTTGCCTCCTGCAGTTTCCCTGGAGGTTGGCAAGTGCTGCTTGCAAAAGCTCCTCTGCTTTAGAGTGGGCAGAGGGCATTTGCCTGCCAGGTTCTGCCATCCCATAGCCAGCTCTTGCTCTGTGTCTTGCTGTGGTTGGTTGTTTGTCTGGGTGCAGTGTCCCTGTCTGCCAACCTGGGATGCTGGAATCCCAGAATTGGAAGTGGCCTCAAGGATCAGGTTTTGTGATGCTTTTAGAAACCTGGAAATGACATTGTCTGGTCTGGGCTTGGGAGGAAATCAATCTGTTTGTGCTGCTGTAGCTTGGCTTGGGTTGAGGGAGAGTTCATAGTGACTGTCTGGTCCTAAGGACACAGCTGTGTGTGTGGTGATGCTTGCCATGGGCTGCAGCTCTCCCACCCTGGGCTTCCTTTGGCTGTGAGGTGAGTGAGAGCAAAGACTTCTGCACATGCAGGCTCAGAGGGTCTCAGTGTTCTGTCTACAGCTCCCTGAAGGGACACTGTGGAGAGGCTGCTGCTGGGCTCTGCTCACAGGTAGCTGGAGACAGCACAAGGGGGAATGGCCTCAGGCTGAGGCTGAGGAGGTTTAGATTGGACATTAGGAAGCAGTTTTTTCCTGCAGAGAGTGGTCAGGGACTGGAAGGAGCTGCCCAGGGAGGTGGTGCAGTCCCCAACCCTGGCTGTGTTTCAGGGTGGTTTGGATGTGGTGCTTGGGGCTATGGTTGGAGGTGAATCCTGTAGAGCAGAGTTCTAGGCTGGGCTTGGTGCTCCTGAGGGGCTGTGCCAGCCTAGGTGGTTCTGTGATGCTGTGAGTGGGGTTGCAGTGTCCCTGTGGGAGAAGTGGTCTGGTTGTGTAGTGGGGAGCTGTGGGAAGGGTCTAGCAAGGAGACACTCTGAGAGCCACCCACAGAATCATAGAATCAGTCAGGGTTGGAAGGGACCACAAGGATCAGCCATTCCCAACCCCCCCTGCCCCAGAGCAGGCTGCCCAGATATCCACTGCTGCCTTGGCAAACCCTGCAGGCAGCACTGAACCCACAAACCACAGCAGGTAATGCCAGGGCAGGCTGTCAGGGACCTCCACGGGCTTCAGCCAAGCCAGAGGAGTGGGCAGCCTGATCACAACTCCACTGTGCCATCAGTCAAACCAGAGGACTTCCACCAAAGACAACAACTGTCAGGGCTCTCTTCCCTTAGAATCACAGAATCACAGAATCAGGCAGGTTGGAAGAGAGCTCCAAGCTCCTCCAGCCCAACCTAGCACCCAGCCCTGGCCAAGCAACCAGACCATGGCACTAAGTGCCCCAGCCAGGCTTGGCTTCAACACCTCCAGCCACAGAGACTCCACCACCTCCCTGGGCAGCCCATTCCAATGCCAATCACTCTCTCTGCCAACAACTTCCTCCTAACATCCAGCCTCAACCTGCCCTGACACAGCTTCAGCCTCTGGCCCCTTCTTCTGTCCCTGGCTGCCTGGCAGCAGAGCCCAACCCCAGCTGGCTACAGCTTCCCTGCAGGGAGCTGCAGACAGCAATGAGCTCTGCCCTGAGCCTCCTCTCCTGCAGGCTGCACCCCCCCAGCTCCCTGTGGGACAAAGTTCAGGGAGCAGATCTCTGACTGCTGGGACCAGGCACCTGCAATTCCAAAGAGCAACCAAGAGCCTTGAACAAATGGCAAAAGCAGCCCAGGAAATGCTTGTCCCCTTGCTGCAAACCTCACCAGTGGTGTAACCTTCCCTGTGACACCTTCTGGAGCTCCAGATGCTGGCAGGTCACAGAATCTGGCTGCAAAGAGAAGTGGAGCTGCCATGCTGGGGCTGTGGGCAGCAAGGGCACAGCAGCAAAGGCTTTGTAAGACAGAGGTGAATTCTTGGGGGTTGTAGAAGGCAGGGGAGAAGAGGGGATGCATAGAATCATGGAATGGTCTGGGTTGGAAGGGAGCTCCAAAGCTCATCCAGTCCAACCCCTCTCTGCACTCAGCAGAGACATTCCCCCACAAGATCAGGTTGCTCAGAGCCTTGTTGAGTCTCACCTTGAGTATCTCCAGGGATGGGGCCTCAAATCCCTCTCTGGGCAACCTGTGGCAGTGTTCCAGCAGCCTCATGGTGCAGAACTCATTCCTCACATCCAATCTCAATCTGCTCTGCTCTCATTTGAAACCATTGTCCCTCATCCTGTCACTTCCAGCCCTTGCCAGAAGTCCCTCCCCAGCTCTCCTGGAGCCCCTTCAGGTACTGGAAGGCTGCTCTAAGGTCTGTCTGGAGCCTTCTCTTCTCCAGGCTGAACAACCCCAGCTCCCTCAGCCTGCCCTTGTAGCAGAGGTGCTCCAGCCCCCAAGAACATCTTTGTGGCCTCCTCTGGACCAGCTCCATCAGGTCCATGTCCTTCCTGTGTTGAGAGCTCCAGACCTAGATGCAGCAGTCCAGATCAGGTCTCACCAGAGCAGAGTGAAGTGGAAGTGCAGCCCAACCATGCCTCTTAGTGAAGCAATGAGCTCCCCAGAAACCTGCTCTCCTTCCCTGCCTGTGACCCACCAAACCTCCTCCCCTCTCTGCTCTCCAAGGTTTTATTGTGTGGTTTTCAGCCACATGAAGGTTTTGGATGTGGCTCAGAGTGCTGGGGGAAAGAGAAAACAATGTGTCTGTGGCTAAAAAAGGAGACTCAGATATTTCTAACAGCAAATGTTAAGAGCTAAGCCTCCTAAAGCCTGCAAAGGAATAAATGGTTCATGGCTTAAGTTCCAGCTCAGTTTAAGGGAAAGAGCTGAGACAAAACTTTCTCCAGGTTCATGTTTGCTCATTGTTGGGCTTCTTGTGACTCCTGACAGTGATGTCCTGCTCTGGGGGCCATCAAGTCTCTCAGTCTTCATTCATTCAATCCAGAGAATTGATTGAAGCTTCAGGATAAGTTTAGACTGGAGATTAGGAGGAAATTCTTTCCAGTGAGACCCTGGCACAGCTTGCCCAGGGAGGTTGTGGATCTCCCCTCCTTGGAGCTGTTCAAGGCCAAGCTGGATGAGGCCTTGGGCTACCTGGGCTGGTGGAATGGGGGTTGGAACTAGATGATCTCTAAGTCCCTTCCAACCCAACCCAACCCAACCTACCCCACTCTATGGCTGAATCTGGCACTGCCTTCAGTAGCACTGATGCTGCCACAGCCCTGCCAGTTCCTCTTGGGCTTCTAGAGGCTGGACACAACTCATCAGGACTCATCCAAATCCATGCCTTTGTGAGCAGAACACAGCAATTAACCAGCCAAGAGTGCAGAAGACAACTGAGATTGTGTTACTGGATGTGCCTGCCTGGATTGTTCTCTGAGCTCGTCATGACCATTTAGCCTCCTGGGTTGCAAAGCATCTCGGTGCAGGGTCCTACATCTGGGGGGGAATAACAGCAGGCACCAGTACAGGTTGGGCCTGCCCTGCTGGAGAGCAGATCTGTGGAGAAAGACCTTGAGGTGCTGCTGGGCAGCAAGATCTGATGGGCAGCAATGTGCCCTTGGGCCAAAAGAGCCAATGGCAGCTTGGGGGGGCATCAGGAGAAGAGTGGCCAGCAGGGCTAGGGAGGTTCTGCTCCCCCTCTGCCACATCTGCAATGCTGTGTCCAGTTTGGGGCCCCCAGTTCAGGAGAGACAGAGACCTGCTGGGGAGAGTCCAGCAGAGAGCCACTAGGGTGAGTGGGGGCCTTGAGCATCTCCCCTCTGGAGAGAGCCTGAGAGCCCTGGGGCTGCTTAGTCTGGGGAGGAGAAGGCTGAGAGGGGATCTGAGCAATGTGTGCAAATAGCTGGGGGGTGGGGGGCAAGAGGAGGGGGCCAAGCTCTGCTCAGTGGTGCACAGCAATAGGCCAAGGAGCAATGGATCCAAACTGGAGCAGAGAAGGTTTCAGCTCAACAGGAGGAGAAAGTTCTTTGGTGTGAGGGTGCTGGAGGCCAGGAGCAGGCTGCCCAGAGAGGTTGTGGAGTCTCCTTCTCTGGAGACTTTCAACCCCCTCCTGGATGCATTCCTGTGTGCCCTGCCCTGGGTGATGCTGCTCTGGCAGGGAGCTTGGACTGGATGAGCTCTGGAGGTCCCTTCCAGCCTCTAAGGTTCTGTGACTGTGATTCTGTCAGATGGAGGCTGTGACACTGCAGGAGGTGTGGAAGTTGCTCACTGCAGGATCATGAATTCCACATTGAAGGGAGAAGAAGCCCAGATTTGCTCCAGCTGTGGATGTTAGAGGGATCTGGTTACATCCAACCTTACAGAGCAGGAAGATCCTTTGCCCAGGGTCAGTCTTCATGGGAAGTCAGCTGTCATTGAGGTGTCTGTCAGATGCACATCATACAAGTGGGTCAGATCCACAGAGAAACCAGGGCCATGTTGAAGTCATGATCTACATAAACATGGAATCATAGAACTGGTTTAGTTGGAGGAGACCCCTAGGATCATCCAGTCCAACCTTCAACCCAGCACCACCACAGCCGCTAAACCGTGGCTCAGGTGCCACACCTTTCTTCAGCACCTCCAGGCATGGGCACTCCAACACCTTCCTGGGCAGCCTCTGCCAATCTCTTGCAACAAAGAGATTGGACCTCTGCAACCTAACCCTCCCCTGGCACAATTTCAGGCCATCTCCTCTCCTTCTATCACCTGATCCTAGGGAGCAGAGCCCAACCCCCACCTCCCTGCAGCCTCTTCTCAGGGAGCTGTAGAGAGCAATGAGTTCTCCCTCAGCCTCTTCTTCTCCAGACTGACCCCCAGCTCCCTCAGCTGCTCCTCCCCAGCTCTGTTTTCCAGACCCTTCCCCAGCTTGGTTGCCCTTCTCTGGACACACTCCAGGAGCTCAGTGCCTCTGCTTTAGCCTTCAGCATAGGCAGCTTTGCTGCAGCCTTCTCTGTGCTGTGGCAGTTTCACCTCCTTTGTCTTCTTGTTTGGTTTGGTGTTTCTTTGGGTTTCCTTCCTTCTGCTTCTCAAGAAAAGTGTGTCCAGAGAGGGTCTCCTACCCCTCTACTCTGCCCTGCTGAGACCACACCTGGAAGACTGGTTTGGGTCCCCCAGTTAGAGACAGACAGGGATCTGCTGGAGAGAGTCCAGTGGAGAGCTACAAGGATGGTTGTGGGACTGGAAGGTCTCTGCTGTGAGGAAGGCTGAGAACCCTGGGGCTGGTTAGTGTGGAGAGGAGGCTGAGAGAGGATCTGATCAGTCTCTAAATATCTGAGGGGTGGGTGTCAAGATAGAGGTGCCAGGCTCCTTTTGGTGGTGCCCAGGGGTAGGATAAGGAGCAATGGACACAAACTGGAACCCAGCAGGTTCCACCTCAACACGAGGAGAAAATTCTTTGGTGTGAGGCTGCTGGAGGCCTGGAGCAGGCTGCCCAGAGAGGTTGTGGAGTCTCCTTCTCTGGAGACCTTTAAGAGCCACCAGGATGTGTTGCTGTGTGATGCTGCTCTGGCAGGGCAGTTGGACTGGATGCTGTCCTGAGGGCTGCCCTCAGTGCTGTGCTAAGGATGCGCAGGGCAGTGTCAGGAGGACACAGCCAGGCTCTGCCCAGGGGTGGCCAAGGGCAGCACAAGGGGCACTGGGTGCCAGCTGCAGCAGAGGAGGTGCCATGGGAGCAGGAGGGGAAACTCTGTCCCTGTGAGGGTGCTGGAGCCTGGAGCAGGCTGCCCAGAGAGGTTGTGGAGTCTCTTCTGGAGACTTTCCAAACCCACCTGGATGTGTTCCTGCTTGGCCTGCCCTTGGTGACCCTGCTTTGGCAGGGGGCTTGGACTCACTGACCTCCTGAGGTCCCTTCCCATGCTGTGGTGCTGTGATTCTGTCATTCTCTCTGTGGTCTCCAGGGAGCTGTGGAGCAGTCTCAGTGCTGAAGGAGGGCTCAGGCTCGCAGTGTCAGATCAGTGGCAGGGTCTCATTTCGGCTCACGTCCCCTGTCCCTTTTCATCCTGCGAAAGCCAGCTCCTGATAGCTCTAATGAGGCTGATGAAGAGACTGTTGGACACAAAGAGCTTCCTTCCAGATTTCCACGTGAGAGTAATTAAGGGCAGTGCAAGCACAGGGCTGATAAAGGAGCAATTTGAGCTTTGAAGTGGTGAGGTGATTAGCAGCACAGGGCCAGAAAGGGAGAGGGAAGGAAGCTTCCAACACAGATCTGAACAGTAGCAGAGAAAGCAGCACTCCTGGATTCCTGTGCTCCTTTTGCTCCTTCAGAGTTAAGTCACTGATTGAAGATAAGAAATTGTCCAACCCTGACAATTCACAGAGTCACAGAAGGAACCAGGTTGGAAAAGACCTCTGAGATCACTGAGTCCAACCTAGCACCTGACACCTTCTCATTAAGTAACCCCTGGCACTAAGTGCCTCATGCAGCCTCCTTTAAACACCTCCAGGGATGGGGACTCCACCACCTCCCTGGGCAGCCCATTCCAGTGCCAATCACTCTTGCTGGGAAGAACTTCCCTCGAACATCCAGCCTGAACCTGCCCTGGCACAGCTTGAGGCTGTGTCCCCTTCTTCTGTCNGGCCCCAGAACTGGACACAGTACCCAAGGTGTGGCCTGAGCAATGCTGAGTGCAGGGGCAGAAGGACTGCCCTGGTCCTGCTGGCCACACTGCTCCTGAGCCAGGGCATTACATGCACCTTGGTGTCTGAGTGGTTAGATGGAGATACTGCACACACTGGGGTGGAGGCTGTGCTCTGCAGACAGCAGCTCACAGATTGCATCAGGTTGGAAAGGACCCTCAAAGGTCATCCTGTCCAACCTCCCTGCAGTCAGCAGGGACATCTCCAACTAGATCAGGCTGCCACAGCAAGTCTGCTCTTGAGTGTCTCCAGGGATGGAGTCTCCACTGCATCTCCGGGCAGCCTATGCCAGGATTTCTCCTCTTCCTCCTGATGTCCAACCTCAGCTGTCCCCTCTGCAGAACCTTGTGATGAAGGAGTTTTGGTGCTGGGGTTTTTTAAGAGGGCAAGACATGGAGAAGGCAGATTTGCTCTGCTCTCAGTTCCAGGAGGAAAGACATGGAGAAGGCAGCTTTGCTCTGCTCTCAGTTCCAGGAGGTAGAACAGAGGACCTGGGCTACCAGGGCACCCTGGCTGTGCTCTGCAGAGCTCCTGCTGGTGCAGTAGGACAAAACCAACAAAGTATTGCCCTGCATGCAGCTGTTGGACACCAAGGCCTGGTTATGGGAGTGCTGACAGCACTTCAGCTTGGATTGGGGCTATCTGGACACTCTTCTTCCCTCTCTCTCCTCTAGTCTGTGTCTGAACTTGCAAAGGGGATCTGTGACTTTAGCTTAATGCATGGCAGCTCAGCATCCTTCAAGCAGCTGCTCACATCTCTCCTAGGAAGCAACTGAGTGGCTCAGCTGCCTCTTACAGATGAGCCCTTGAGACAGAGAGAGCAGGTCTTGGCAGGAGAGGAAGACTTTAGTCCAGAACATGCAGCAGATGGCACCCAGGAAGATTACTGTAGTAGGTCCCTTAAACAGCCAGCTGGGACTGAAACTGCCCAAAGGAATGAGAGAAACTGAGCCCAGGCCAGGTGCATCCTGCCTGGAGAAGAGGAAGCTGAGGGCAGACCTCATTGCTCTCTACAGCTCCCTGAAAGGAAGCTGCAGGGAGATGGGGGTTGGGCTCTGCTCCCTAGGATCAGGTGATAGAAGGAGAGGAAATGGCCTGAAATTGTGCCAGGGAAGGGTTAGGTTGGAGAGGAGGAACAATTTCTTTGCTGCAAGAGTGGTCAGGGATTGGCAGAGGCTGCCCAGAGAGGTGTTGGAGTGCCCATGCCTGGAGGTGTTTAGGAAAGCTGTGGCCATGGCACTTGGGGCCATGGTGGTGCTGAGCTGTAGTGGTGCTGGGCTGATGCTTGGACTGAATGATCTTGGAGAGCTTTCCCAGCTCAAACAGTTCTATGATTGTATGCTGCAGGGGTCCATGCAGTGAGACCTCCCTGCTTGTACATCCACACCTGTGGGTAGCTGGGATGTGGTTTGGATGCATCCTGTGCAGACTGTGCCATTACCAACCTGCCACTTCAGGGCTGGACTCGTGGCCTCTGTGCACTTTCACTCAGTGGGAAGTGATTTATTTCCCCCCCCCATAATTTCCATACTATTTTAGGATTTACCAACCCTTCTGTTATTTATGCTCTCAAGCTGTTCCTGCTGCTGCTGCTTCTCTTCAGTGTCTCTCTGCCCTGGCTGCTGTTTCCTCACCGTTCTGGTTTGGAAGAGGGTTTTATTGGGAAGCTATTGAAAGGTGCCTGATGGTGCTGGGTGGTTTTTGGCTCCCTTATTAAGGTGCTTTAGAAGGTCTGGTTGTCAAAGGTGGATGCTTGGAGATTTCTGAAGGCCTGACAGAAGTTTTACTGGAGAAAGAAAACAACAGAGAAATGAGTTGCAAGAAGTGCCCTGCATCAAAAACCTGCCTCTTAAAAACCTGAGGGGACCAATTTGCTGTTACCTTGTTCCTGTGCTGCAAGGACAGGAAATTACAGCTCCATTTGCTAGGCAGCAGGAGGCTGAGTGATTTGTCTCAGGCTCACAGACATTTTCAACCTCCCCCTCCCCATCGTGTAGCCTTCCCTGTGCCTGGTGTGTGGGCAGAAAAGAAATGGAGAGGAAGGGTGACCAGTGGTGAGAGTGACCAATGGTGAGGGAGGGTGACCAGTGGTGAGGAATGGTGACCAGTGGTGAAAAAGGATGACCAGTGGTGAGGGAGGATGACCAATGGTGAAGAAAGGTGACCAATGGTGAGAGAGGGTGAGCAGTAGTGAGGGAAGGTGACCAATGGTGGAGAAAGGTGAGCAGTGGTGAAAGAGGGTGACCAATGGTGAGAGAGGGTGACAAGTGATGAATAAAGGTGAGCAGTGGTGAGAGAGGTGAGCAGGGTGAAGGAGGTGAGCAGGGGTGAGGGAGGTGAGCAGGGGGAGGGAGGTGAGCAGGGGGAGGGAGGTGAGCAGGGGGAGGGAGGTGAGCAGGGGGAGGGAGGTGAGCAGGGGGAGGGAGGTGAGCAGGGGGAGGGAGGTGAGCAGGGGGAGGGAGGTGAGCAGGGGGAGGGAGGTGAGCAGGGGGAGGGAGGTGAGCAGGGGGAGGGAGGTGAGCAGGGGGAGGGAGGTGAGCAGGGGGAGGGAGGTGAGCAGGGGGAGGGAGGTGAGCAGGGGGAGGGAGGTGAGCAGGGGGAGGGAGGTGAGCAGGGGGAGGGAGGTGAGCAGGGGGAGGGAGGTGAGCAGGGGGAGGGAGGTGAGCAGGGGGAGGGAGGTGAGCAGGGGGAGGGAGGTGAGCAGGGGGAGGGAGGTGAGCAGGGGGAGGGAGGTGAGCAGGGGGAGGGAGGTGAGCAGGGGGAGGGAGGTGAGCAGGGGGAGGGAGGTGAGCAGGGGGAGGGAGGTGAGCAGGGGGAGGGAGGTGAGCAGGGGGAGGGAGGTGAGCAGGGGGAGGGAGGTGAGCAGGGGGAGGGAGGTGAGCAGGGGGAGGGAGGTGAGCAGGGGGAGGGAGGTGAGCAGGGGGAGGGAGGTGAGCAGGGGGAGGGAGGTGAGCAGGGGGAGGGAGGTGAGCAGGGGGAGGGAGGTGAGCAGGGGGAGGGAGGTGAGCAGGGGGAGGGAGGTGAGCAGGGGGAGGGAGGTGAGCAGGGGGAGGGAGGTGAGCAGGGGGAGGGAGGTGAGCAGGGGGAGGGAGGTGAGCAGGGGGAGGGAGGTGAGCAGAGTGAGGGAGGTGAGCAGGGTGAAGGAGGTGAGGAGTGGTGAGGGAGGTGAGCAGCCTCCTTCCCTCGGAGCAGCCAAGTGCTGCCTTGCACCAGGCAGTGTCACCGCAGAGCAGCACAACCTCCTCGGCAGAGCCTTTCTCCCCTCCCCGTGCCCCTTCCTCCTGTCTCACCTCCGTGCAGGGAACACGACTGCCCCTGTGGCATCGCAGGCTCCCATGGCTTCTGCTGCTGTCCCAGGGTTGGCAGAGGCTGGCTCCCAAGGGCTGTGGCTGGGATGGATCTCTCAGCACTGCATGGCACAGCGACAGACAGGGCTTGCCTTAAACCACAGCAGAGGCTGAGGGAGCCAGGCTGGACTGTGGCAGGTCTTACTCAGAGCATCCCAAGTGCTGGAGTTTAGGGCAGTGCCAACCAGGACCTTTGGGTGGCCCTGGGACTTAGCCTTTGGACTGTTTGTCTGCACAGAGAGGCAGCTGCAGGCCATGCTGCAGAAGAGCCAACAGGCATCTGGGCAGAAAGCTTGTGCAGATGTTTTGAACGTAGCCAGTGTGAGCTTGCAGCCCAGAGGGCCAATGGCATCCTGGGCTGCATCAGAAGATGAGTGGCCAGAGCCAGAGAGGAGATTCTGCCACTTTGCTCTGGTGAGACCTCACCTGGAGGACTGCATCCAGCTCTGGAGCCCTCAGTATAGGAAGGACATGGAGCTGATGGAGTGGGTCCAGAAGAGGCCACAAAAATGATCAGGGGGTTGGAGCAGCTCTGCTGTGGGGACAAGCTGAGGGAGCTGAGGGTGTTCAGACTGGAGAAGAGACAGCTCCAGGGAGAGACTTTAGAGCTGCCTGCCAGTACCTGAAAGGGGCTGCAGGAAGGCTGCAGAGGAACTGTTTGCAAAGGATTGCAAGGATAGGACAAGGGACAACGACTTCAAACTAGAGCAGAGGATTGAAAAGCCTGGATGAGGCACTTAGTGCCATGGTCTAGTTGACTGGATAGGGTTGGGTGCTAGGTTGGACTGGATGATCTTGGAGGTCTCTTCCAACCTGGTTGATTCTATATGATTCTATATGATATATATATATATGATTGGATATTAGGAACAAATCCTGCACCAGGAAGGTGCTGGAACACTGCACCAAGTTGCCCAGGGAGGTGGCTGGGGCCTCATCCCTGGAGATACTCCAAAGCAAGGCTCGACAGATTGNGGACAAGCTGAGGGAGCTGAGGGTGTTCAGACTGGAGAAGAGACAGCTCCAGGGAGAGACTTTAGAGCTGCCTGCCAGTACCTGAAAGGGGCTGCAGGAAGGCTGCAGAGGAACTGTTTGCAAAGGATTGCAAGGATAGGACAAGGGACAACGACTTCAAACTAGAGCAGAGGATTGAAAAGCCTGGATGAGGCACTTAGTGCCATGGTCTAGTTGACTGGATAGGGTTGGGTGCTAGGTTGGACTGGATGATCTTGGAGGTCTCTTCCAACCTGGTTGATTCTATATGATTCTATATGATATATATATATATGATTGGATATTAGGAACAAATCCTGCACCAGGAAGGTGCTGGAACACTGCACCAAGTTGCCCAGGGAGGTGGCTGGGGCCTCATCCCTGGAGATACTCCAAAGCAAGGCTCGACAGATTGCTGGGCAACCTGCTCTAGTGGAGGCTGTCCCTGCTGAGTGCAGAAGGGTTGGACTGGCTGAGCCTGGCAGCTGCCTTCCAACCCAACCCATTCTGTGATCCTACAGCTCCGCGCAAGTCCCCATCCCTCCGGAACGCTCGCCGAGCGCCGGCCGGTGCCAGCAGCGAGCGCTGCCCGGTGCCAGGGAGGTTGTGCTGACTTTGGAAGGTGGGAATCTTCTTTTTTTATTCTCCTGACACCTGTTGCTCATAGGTACAAATCAAACGAAGAGTATGTGTATGTGCGAGGCCGTGGAAGAGGGAAGTATGTATGTGAGGAGTGTGGAATTCGCTGCAAGAAACCCAGCATGCTGAAGAAGCACATTCGCACGCACACAGACGTCAGGCCGTACGTCTGCAAGTACTGTAACTTTGCTTTTAAAACCAAAGGTAAGAGACACAGCCAGCTCCTAGCTCCTCTCCTTAGCCTCTCCACTTCCAAACCTTCTCCGGGGTGCCGGTGAAAAGGGGAAGGGAAAAAGCTTTACCTCAGGAGTTGGAGGGAGGAAGGGGATGAAGGAGGGAGCCTCGCAACCGGCTGGAGGATTCGGATGAGCGTCGTGGCGAAAGGCAGAGCAGCACTTGGCAGTGAGGGTGGTGAGGTGCTGGAATAGGTTGTGCTCTCCCTGGAGGTGTTCAAGGACAGGCTGGAGGGCGCCTTGAGCAGCCTGGGTTAGTGGGAGGTGTCCCTGGCCATGGCAGGGGGGTTGGAGCTGGATGATGGTGGAGGTCCCTTCCAACCCCGAACCGTTCTGTGCCTTCATGACGCTATGAAATCTGTGCCATCCTCCCTGTGCTTCTTCAAGGGAATGATCCTGAGATGCAGCTTCAGCACTAGGGATTTATAAACCAAAGCAGCCCAAAGTGACAGCAGGAGCTCCTGGCTTCTGGAGAACATCCCTGACCGAGCACCTGGAGGGCAGGCTTTGGGTGGCTCTTTGACTCTAGTCGAGACCTCTTTGCGCTACACATCCTCATCCTGCGCGGCTGCATGGAGCTTCCACATTTTCTAGATCACATCAGTAGGCTTTGTCTCTAAAGGTCTCCATTTCAGGACATTTAGCCATGAATCCTCCACAGCCTCACCACCACCACCACCACCAGATATTCTTTGCAAGACACCTCCATCATGGCCTCAGCGAGCGAGCTCTAGCAGGAAGGTGCAAAACCACCTGCAAAGAGAAAGTCTCTCCCAAGAGACTGTGGGGAGAGTTCTCAGAAGTGCCAGGGGTGCCCAGGTCCCTTTAACTTCTCAGGAGAGTCTGGCACCATGGGTTTGACAGACCTCCTCTCCATCTTTGGTTGCACCAAGGCTTGCAATAAAGATGCCGAGCTGAGTTCCTTGCTCCGAGCGCGAGGTGGATACGCAAACGCTCTGCAGCTCCATCTCAGCAGACGCCACTGGTGGGAGAGTTAGCTGCTCAAGGAGAGCATCACCCCCCAAAGGCCAGTGCTGCCCATGGAATTGGCACAGCAGGGGTGTGGGGAGGAGGCCCTGGGACTTACCTGTACTTACCCAGGACGTGCCAGTGTCCCCGGCCCTGGGTGGTTCGGGCTGGCAGCTGCTGGGTGAGGGCTTTGCTGGTAAAGCTGGTGGCGATCGCTGGGTAGCAACCTGTGGGTAAGCACTGGCACATATGGGAGCATGGGCAGGTGGTACTGAGTTTGAGGCCAAATTCTTGTCAGACACATGCAGCAGATCTGAGTGATGATTCTTCCCCCCCACTCCTCATCCCCCAGCCTGGAGCTCTCTCTGATTAATTTCCTTTCTCCTTCCCTCTTGCTTGTGTCACTTTGGTCTGAGGTTTGCCTTCCAGAGGTGAATCCATTCCACCTCTTCCCTCACTTCACCTCGCTCTCCACCATGCTTCTGTAGGGCTTTTGGTCAGGATGCTGTGACCAAACCATCCTCCTCACCATCTCTCTGGCTGCTTTGCTCTTCATCCCTGCTCCCTGGATACACATGAACCATCAGCGCTGACTGTGCAGACTGCACGTTGCAAACACTCCTCTGCCTCCAAGGGAGTTCTCTTCTTCAGCTTTGCAGGGAACTTGCATGAGGAAGGGAGCATGGAAATGCTTCCTTCACAAAAAAACACATCCAGCAACCAAACCCAACCCAGTGTTGGGATTTCAATGCAAAACTCTCTCTGTGCCTGTGGATGCATGAAGGGGCAGAACTTCCCCACATCAGCATTGCAGGGCAAGTAGTTGCATGATGGCAAGGAAGAACTGCATGCCAGGGGCTCTTTGCTGGAAGGGGGTGGCAGTCCTGTGGGCTGTGTCCTGTGGGCTGTGTCCTGTGGGCATGGCTGCACCCCACAGACCTTGAGTGAAAGCTGCTTGCTTTGTTGGTGGAGACACAAGGACCTTTGGAAGAGTTACTGAAGAGGGAGAAAAGCTCAGCCTCGTGTGCTGAGCAAGGGAGCAGTTCAAAGTCTGCTTCCAGAATCCTTGCTGGTGGTCGTGGAGTGTGATCCAGAGGTCCAGGGGGTCTGAAGGACTGGGGTAGGAGTTTCACAATTCACTTTGCAGGCATCTGACAGTAGGTTGGTTTGTGCCCTGATTCATCAGGACCCTCTTTCATGCTCTGCAACTTTGCAAGCCCCCAGTGGGCTGCAAGGGGAGAAGCTGGAGCTCTGGGTGCAGGGG
>WAAF01002657.1:26374-41709 GCA_013400475.1 Tricholaema leucomelas | reverse complement strand
TTTTTTTGTTTTGTTTTGTTTTTTTTTTTGTCTGTTTGGTTTGGCTTGGTTTGGTTTTGAGGGGGTTAGGTGTGTGTAGGACACATACATAGTTTGTATACTGGTATACACCTTCAATTGCAATTTTTGTATTTCATTCTTAGAACTGTCTGGCAAAGTACAGAATACATCATGTTTCCAACAGATACTTCAGGAAATTAAAATGGGAGGAAAAAATCCCATTTTTTTTGATCACTGTTGTAGGATGTTTATCCATGCTATGATATGCAACACCCAGTTAATAGGCACTGTGTGATAACCTCACTAAAAAAATACTTTGGAGAGAGGCAATTCTTACAGTTTTAATTTCTGAATAAGCGGATAAGAATGAAGTATTTGCCAATGGACGTGAAGTTAGAGATAAGTAGAATAAAATAAACACAGGTCTGTAAGACCTTTGGAGTCAAAGCTGGTGATCTGACCCATGAGATCAATAAGTTAGGAAGGAGAAGAATTTATTTAAATGCTTTATTTAGTTATTTCTGGCTTTTGTGAATACTTGAGTTATTCTGAGACAAAAAGATACTCTTATTCAATACTTAACCTTAGTAGTTTTTCTGTTAGTATGATGTGTCAAAAAATGGCAAGACACTCATTGAGTCCTACACAGATGAGAGTTGTGATGGTTGGGCCTTACCCACCCCCCTACACTTTGGAAAATCACCCAGACTAGACTCTACGGCTCTGGAAATTTGAATGAAGCTTTATATTTACAGCCTAGCACAATATACAAGCAGGTATTTGCAATATATACAGAAATATACAAGTTTAACAAAAAAGTAATACAGAAACACAACAGCCCTCCCAGAAACCTGAGTCCCCAGGAGGAGCTCTCAACCATCCTTCCACCTTCCCCCCACCCTTCTACCTTTCCCAAGACTTCACCTTACGCTCAAGATAGTTTGGAGGGTCAGCCAGAAGCCAGAGGCATTAGGAAGCCGGTGGATTAGTCACACAGGTGGCAGGTTAGGTTGGAGACAGAAGTTCAGCCCAAAGCCCAGACAGAGAGTGACTCTATTATCTATGTTTTGTGTTCTTGTTCTTATACATCTCAGCAAGCCTGTGAGTGAAGTAGACATCACCACTGTTTCCTTTTCACAGCCTATAATCTCATTCTTCTCACCAAAACATTCTAGCTAGGCTCAAACTAGCACAAGAGTTCAAACTTCATACTTGAAGCTTTAACCTTCTTAAAGTATTAGCAAAATACACAAAAGCACTTTACAAAGATCAAGAATGAATTAAGCTGTCTGTACAAACATAGAGTAATTGTTCAATATAACCTTAACAGCATTATGTGCTTAGTCTAGATGTGTGTAGGCCGGTGATGATTAAATATTCTCCACTGAACTTAAAGACTGGTGAATCATCAGAGGTATCATCAGTCTTTCACTTACTGTTCTTGCATCCTTCTTTCAAGTGTGTTATGGAAGAAGAGTTCACAAACTCCTTGCTGTTTGATCAGCATGCTCACTTGTTAGGGTGAGACTCCATCCTGAAAGCTGTCAGTATTTAGTTCCAAGGATCTTTTGTTTCATTGTAGAGTGAAACTTGACAGGAAAAAAAAAATATTGCTGTATCTGCAGTACTGGGAAAAAAAAAAAAAAGGAATGAAGCTTAGCTGGTTTTAGTGTTTGTGTGTGCTAGAGTGAGAAAAGAGTTTAGCAAGAATTTCATTAAGATCTCTTTAGACTTGAAAGCTCAACAAACTTAAACATTATTTTTAGTTGAGGCTTTCAAGGTTTTCAAAGCTTCATTAATTTTAATCACCCTCTATTGATCTGGTCACACTCCTGGCAAAATCAAACCCTTTGTCAAACAGAAGTAATTTTTTTCCCTGGTTATGGTCTATTCAAATGTTAAATGACACCATTAAATATCACAGATGCATTTGTTAAGCATGCAGCATTGTATTCATGATGCTTAAAGACTTTAAAAGCAACCCTTCCTCACCGAGTACCTATCAACTGGTAAATATTCAGCAAAGCTAATAGCTTTGAATTTTCTTGCAGGAGTAAAGGGAGAAAATAATAGGAGAGAAACGCAGACATTGAGTAAACATCTCGTGTTTACAGAGAGAAGAAAGAATCTGAAAAGACAAGTTATTGCTTGGGTGTAAAAGACGTGGCTGGGTTACCCTGCAAAGGAATGAGGCCTCTTGGTGTTGCAAGAGTTATGCTTCTTGGTTATGTCTATCTGTAGATGGCACAATTTAATCCTGTCACAGCAGGAAAAGCAATCTTAGTTTCTTGCTTAGGTAGCAGTGTGCAGCTATGTCATTTTATGTTGAATGTTAAACACCTAGTCATTGATAAAACAAACCAAACCAAAACAAAACCACAGCAAACCCAAAATTTGAATATGTTTATGAATGTTTCAATAACCAAAAAGTAGGTGAAAGTCCTAAACAGTAACATCCAATCAGCTTGTTACAAGGTAGATAACTAGAACTAAAGTGTACAGCACTTTTTTCACAATTTTCACGAATTTAACAATGTGTGTTTTAATACAAATATATGCTTATGGTTTTAAGTCTTTATCATGCTACCAGTCAGGACATATTGACTCCTTCAGGGAAATATATTATGATTTATTGACCTCAGAGATAAATGTTGGCTGAGGGGAAGCTAAGGTAAAAATTTTTCTTAGGAGACAATCTTCATATTCACTGAGACAACAAATTGTCATCTATAGTAACATATACATTTTGAGAACTTGGTTCATCACACACACTGAGAAGCAGTTACAAATTTCTCCTTTTGAGCAATTTAAATTGGAAACTTTCACAGTTTGTATTCTTTGAATAATATAAGTACTAAAGCCAGACATGCGCTCGGAAGAGAGACCTGCCTGCCAAGAGGTGAACAGTAGTCAGTAAGGACTACAGGTCCTGGATTGAAATATACTTCAGTGATGAAACTGAGGACATATAAAACATCTTAGAAATAACTAAATAAGAAAATGTCAATATGTTTCTATAATAGTGCATCTCAGTCATCCCTGAGTTAGGATTTTTCTTCTTCCCTCTATCTTTTATCATATCACAATTCCAAGTTGCCCAATTACGATGTTGCAACAGAGGTCTAGTGTTTAACTTGGATGCAGAATCCAACAGCTTTCATTTAAAATCAAGGAGGAATTGGAGTTGTGAAGTTACAAGTGGAAGGATTGAGTCCTGCAACATTCTGAGTTCTCAGACATTTTACTGAATTAAGGGATCAAATATTTACCAACTATTCCAAGATTTAATGTACCACTGAAAAAATATATATATTAAGATTTTTATGTTATATTAATAAATTCTATAAAGTATCGTATGGTGTTGCTGGTATCTCAACCTTTGACACCATCTGCCACAACAAGCTGCTGGCAGAGCTGGCTGCTCATGGCTCGGACAGATTCACTCTGATACGGGTCAAGAACTGGCTGAAGGGCTGAGCCCAGAGAGAGGTGGTGAATGGTGCCACACCCAATTGGCAGCCAGTCACTAGTGGTGTTTCTCAAGGATCAGTGCTGGATCCAGTCCTGTTCAATATCTATATTGATGATCTGGACAAGAGGATTGGGTCCACGATCAGTAATTCTGCAGATTACACCAAGATAGGAGCAGATGTCAATCTGTTGGAGGGTAGGAGAGCCCTGCAGAGGCCAGTGGGAGGAGGTTGAACAAGGCTAAGTGCAGAGTTCTACACTTTGGCCACAACAACCCCAAGCAGCACTACAGGCTGGAGACAGAGTGGCTGAGAGCAGCCAGGAAGAGAGGGACCTGGCAGTACTGGTAGATAGTAGCTGAAAATGAGCCAGCAGTGTGCCCAGGTGGCCAAGAGAGCCAATGACATCCTGGCCTGGATCAGAAACAGTGTGGCCAGTAGGACAAGGGAGGTTATTCTTGCCCTGTACTCAGCACTGGTCAGGCCACACCTTGAGGACTGTGTCCAGTTCTGGGCTCCTCAATTCAAGAATGATGTTGAGCTACTGGAACATGTCCAGAGAAGGACAATGAAGCTGGTGAGGGGCCTGGAACACAAACCCTGTGAGGAGAGGTTGAGGGAGCTGGGGTTGGTTAGCCTACAGAAGAGGAGGCTCAAGCCTGACCTCATTGCTGTCTACAACTATCTGAAGGGAGGTTGTAGCCAGGTGGGGTTGGTCTCTTCTGCCAGGCAACCAGCAACAGAATGAGGGGACTTAGTTGTAACGTGTGCAGGGGGAGGTCTAGGATGGATGTTAGGAGGAAATTCTTTGCAGAGTGATTTGCCATTGGAATGGGCTGTCCAGGGAGGCAGTGGATTAGCTGTCCTTGGAAGTGCTCAAGAAAAGACTGGATGAGGCACTTAGTGCAATGTATAAAAATTCTATTTTCAATTTTATTTTCTTATAATATTTGCAATTTCAATGATCTCAAACCAATGCTATTTCACTCAGGAAATTTATTAATAATTCTGAATAATTAATATATTATAAAAAATTGTGATCTGTTTCTGAAAATGAATTCTGACTGAAGCTGAGCAAGATAAAAGCAAGCATGTTGGGAGAGCCTTTGAGATGAGCTAGAAGTTTGAGAATGAGGGATGTAGTTTGATTTTCATAGTATCATAATCTGAAATAACAAAAAATAATTATGGGCTATTGAAAGTATAAATAGATGATAAAAATAACAGGAATTTGAGGCAGATAGAATAAGTTTGGCTCTAAAGGGATAGTAGACTTTCACGATGAAGAACAGTTTAGGCCTATACAGATAAAATTGCATGGGCTCATTATCTCTTCATACAAGATGCATACATGGCCACACAAAGTTTTGCAGCACCATATTCCCTCTCCTCCCTCTGTTTTTAAAGTGTAACAGCTTCTGATCATCAGAAGCAAGTGATATATCTGATCAAATATCCTATGACAGGAATAAAACCCGTAACTCTAGACCTGAATGGAGCTGTGTATAATTTGTTCAGTGAAAAAAACCCACAGATATATTTTTATTAGTTTTATTTAAGTGTTTATGCTAAAATTATCTAATTATAGAGATTATATATAGGACAATAGTTCTAAATGCCATTTAGAATTCTTTAAAAAATAATTTCAAATATGACTGTCCATTTTTTTTTTTTTAGATAATCAGAAACCTTGTTTGTAGTAACTGGATAAGATTTTTTTTGTTCACAAATAATTCACCAGAATGGCTCTGTAACCACTTAAAAGAATTAATTGATGAGATTCCATTGTTAAATTGTATACAATATACCCCTTTCCATAAATTCACTTAAAGTGTCCTGAACAACAAAGAAATTATATGTTTCTAATTTTCATAGAGACTGAAAGAAAATATACTTGCAAGCTATGCTTGTCAGATTTTATAATTATTATATTAATCACTGGGGTATTACAATGGAAATTTTGACTGCTGTTACATTACACATGTGAAAAAACTCTACGCACACACACACAAAATCAATACTATTAATTAATCAGACCCAAGTGTGTTAGAACAATTTTTTCACTAATTACTTAATCAGAACTGTTCTAATCAGCTGAACAGGTGCTGTGAAAATCTTTGAAGGCATAAAGTGTACTGGCCAAATAAATTTCTTCAGGGACAAAAGTTAACAGGATTCATTTAGAGTGTGTTTGCAGACTTCTATCTTTCCTTGTATTTCAGAGAACAAAGCAAATATCATTCCTCTTATTGCTGAAATTCAAGATTTGTTAGAAGTGTTGTTTAATCTTATAATACACATAATTGTATCTTGGATTAGAACTCGGAATCAAAGATTGGGTAGTTCTTAAAAATCCACCCAAACTCATAACTAGCCCATGACATTAACCTTAATTAATATGAAAGACATACCAGCTTTATTGAACATCATCTCTTTTGTTCCTCTATTAAGACTGGATGATTGTGAAGGTCTCTTCCAACCTGGTTGATTCCATGATTCTATGAAGGTCTCTTCCAACCTGGTTGATTCCATGATTCTATGAATGCGCCAACATTCACCTCACTGCAACCTCCTATCACATAGTTATAGAAAGTGATAAGATCTTGGTTCCCTTGGGTGCTCTTCACAAAACTTGTTCACTAAATTCCTTGTAACATTTTCTCTCATCATGTGTACCTGCTTTCCACAGGGATTCTGTAGGTATCTGTTGGCACTCTTGTGTTTCCAGTTCAGCCTCTATCTCTAGATAATATCATTTGAAACTATAGATTAAATACTATTTTTTTCTTTATTTTTATCACTGAAAACTTCTTCTGCTTCAGTTCCTTCCTATCACATTAAAATGGCAACATATCTTCCTAACATCTTTGTGGATGTGTAACAGCCACCTCAAACACATGCCTCTTTCTCTTTGCACCTCAGAGATTTGGTAGGCCCTTCCTGAGAATATGGATAGTACCCTCCTTTTTCTTCAAAACCTCCTCAAACATTTTGATGTTATAGAAGAAAATGTTTGCTGACCTTGAGGTCATTCCAGTCAGCCTCATGATGATAACAAGCCTTGAACTTAGATCAGGCTGCTTTCACCACGTGGGTGGAGAAGTCTTCCTCTCATGCCTAGCTGACATCGTCCTCACCTAAGGTCTGCTGGTCCTTTTTTTTCCACACATATCACTTGCAAAAGCAGAAAAAAAAGTGAATATTGACCCATTCTACAGGGTACTGAGATTGTTCTGAATGGCATTTGTGTGGCAAGACTGTGTCTAATTCACTTTTCCTTATTCTTGCATTTCTCTGTTTATAGCTTTTGACCTATATGAGCTGATTTCATTACCTCTTTTTTCAATTTTTTGTTTTGATTTTGTCCTGCATTTGCATTTTTCTGTGAGATTTTTCCTTATTCAAGGCTTTTAGTTACTATGACATTTAAGTAGTCACAGTGTAACATAATAGTGTATAAAAACTATGACATCATAAATTGTACTAAGAGCAAAGTACTTAGGCATATGAAAAATAGTCCTAAAGGTCTCTCAGAAATTGCTAATTGATACAAAAAAGGGGGTACAGGAAAGCTGCATCTATAGTGACTCAATGTACCTATTGATTTTCCATGCATTAAATGGAGATAAATGGGAATTAGGTGAGCT
Source organism: Tricholaema leucomelas (assembly GCA_013400475.1). Lineage (NCBI taxonomy): Eukaryota > Metazoa > Chordata > Aves > Piciformes > Lybiidae > Tricholaema lacrymosa > Tricholaema leucomelas. The sequence goes on along the minus strand of WAAF01002657.1, from coordinate 34,592 downwards.
TCCCAGATAAAAGTTGCTCACTCATTAAAACTTTTAAAGAATATGTCATTTTTCATTGATTTTTTTTGTTAGAAAATTGCAAATTCAAACTGTTTTGTTGCTCAAAATAAGGTTATTATTTTTGTTTCGTTTACTTCAAGTTTATGTTCTTATTGAAATGTAAAATAGGTCTTAATGAGTTATACACATTGAGTCAGAAAGGTTTTATGTATTTAAAAAATGTTTTAATTTAGTTTTCTTAGCAAAAAGAAAAACACCTTCCTCCTGAAACTCTTTTCCTTCACTACTGACTTAGCACAGCTATCTTAATGTGATACTATTCCTGTCTTATCTCCACTGGCTTCCATATTCACGCTGTCATTTTAAATCCACAATAGTAAATTGAACTGAGGGATAAGGAATTTGCAATGAAATGAATTGCTGTTGCTAAATTGCAAATTTATTCAGCAAACTCTTAAATCATCAGTACCATTAGAGTAAGAAAGGGATGTGGTAGAGAATTTTTTTTTAACTCTCCTTTGAAATTATCATTTTCGCTAGCATATCAAGCACTGAAGTATTTATGGAAACAGCTGTGAGACTGGTTTGCTGAACCATGAAGGACAGATTCTATCTTTAAAGGTTCAAGAAGAAGAAAAACATAATATGAATTTATGCATAGATTCTATGGGTGACAGAAATCAAAGGAAATGTTTCCTTATACAGTGACAATTTACTGTGAGAAATAAGCACTAACAGAAAGATGAGGGCTGATTCTGGCTTAACTAGCATGAAAAACACGACTCTCATACAAATTTATTTCTAAAAATGCACCTAAGCAGGCAATATCTTCACAATTTTTGTGTTATCAGTGGGAAACAGTGGAGAGCAATGGTTGTTCTCTTGTCTATATGCCTTTGAGTTTGATTACTACTGTATTTGAAAGAACTTACAGATTCCCCATTTCTATTTAACAGATAGGTATTGCCAGTACTCCCCTACTGCCTATTCCATGACATGGGTTATAACTGCTTAGTGATACATAATAGAGCTTCTTCAAGCTCTGTAACATCAATTTTAGATGGCACTAAAAAGAGGATATCACCTCAAAAATTGATTTTTTTTTCATTTCTTCCATTCTATGCTCTGAATCACTTCATAGAGTTTTCTAGAAATACTTCTAACGAGACAACATTAACTTAATTTAAATATAGATTTACTGAAGGTTTCAACTCTCAGTGATGATTAATCGTCAGCAGCAATTTGCATTTCTGTTGCCTAATACCATCACAGAGAGTACTTGTGATCTACTGTTCTGGGGCAAAAGATAATCAAAGATAGGACCTTCCACATAAAAGTACACAAATTTTCTTGTTGTTTTTGAAAGTGTAATAAATAGCAGAAAGTAAAAAATAAACATCATTCCTATGCCTCTACTGGTCAATTTTCAGCACCTCATGCAACATAAAAATAGTTATATTCTCATAGTCATTAAAATCCTGTCTGTTTATTCATCCTGCATGATTTTTCTGCAGCAGCAAAACATTAGCTTTGTAACTTCCTAATATGCAAAGCATGTTGATCAGCTGAAAAACAAGACCAAAAGCATCATGGAAAGTATAAACCTAGCACTTAAACAAAAGTGCATGAGCTAGGTGTTTGTACTCCTATGATGCTGTTTCTTCCTTGTGCTGATAGAGCAGATCTAGGAAGAAATATGCTTTTTATGGGAAATAAGACATATGTTATATCTGTTATTTTAATGTCAAGCCTCAAAACAGGTTAAGCTTGTGAATAGGTCAGACTAACAATATTGCAATAAAGACCCCAGAAGAATAATGGGTCATAATATAATAAGTGTAGTTTTCTACTTCTGACAAGTCATTTTCCCTCTCAAAATAAGTGATACAGTTTCACTGGTAGTGTCGTGTGTGCCTCTTAAATTACAATACTTCACTTTTTTAACCCTTTAACTTTAAATCCCTTCAATCTGATGACCCCTTCCTATTTCCTTCCAGTTCTTGTTGTTATGTCTATCATTTCCAATTACTTTTTCTGACTGTTCTCATAAGTGCTGCTCCTTCAGAAAACTTAAGCATTACTGTACAGTGGATGGTAGAATTAATTGTTACTAAGACATAATTAATCACTCTTTGCCATGATGAGGTAAAATATGCGTAAGATGAGACTCATAAATGTGAAAAGAATTACTGATATAATTTCTCTAGGATCATAAGAGACTCATATATAAAGAAGTGCATGATATACGGACAAAATATAAAAGATCTACTGTAGAGGTAGTTATTTCTTTTGAGATCATAGGCAGTTTTTCAGCACATACTAAATTGCATTGAGGAACAGCAGCCGAAAAGCGTTCTGAATATAAAAGTTAAGATGTTTCTGTGCCATGCCAAACATTATTGACAATATGGTTTTCAGAACTGATAAATTTATAAATGCGTAACATAAATGCAATTTTTAATCTGCTAGCATTTAATTTGGGAAACTATTGAACCTCTGTTTATACACTCTAACACTGGCAGCTGCACCTCATATTGTATTTGCTGAAATAATATTTTTTTCCATATGCTCATGAACATCAAGGAAGGGCCAAGGATGTGTACAACCCTGGAAAAAGCACTGCACTGGGAGAGGAAGAGGGCGATTCACCTGGTGGCACATACTATCTTAAAGCCATCCTGAATACAGCTGAAGACTGCTAAGTGAAATCTCTTTCTGCTCATCCTTAAGACTACTGAAAACCAGAGATGCCCAGCTGCAGGCTCACAGACCTTGTGCTGTGCCTCTGGCACTGATTTTTCACTTCTATGCTTCATTTCCAAGATCCACCTTTTTTTCCCCATAAATTTGAAGCACTCATTGCTAGATTCCATGCTCCACAGCGTGGAAGTGTGCAGTCCAGATCCACTACAATACATCCTCCTTCCCTATATTAAGGTATGCTGTCTGCCTTCAACCTTCCTTTCAGAGATAGTGTATGGGGCTGCTCCTGGTTTCTACATCTCTCCTCGTCTTTTCCCACAGGAACAGGTAGGAAGAAGTCTGTGGCACCATCTACTACACCCCATTTCTGAGCAGAAAATCTTGGCAGTGTATTATGAATATAAGATGCAGACAAGGTGGTGCTTCACTCCAGGCTGGACAGACCCCAGCCACGCACTCTGGAGCAGTATATGTAGAGCACAGGACATATAATGTAGAGTGCTTCCGGTGTGCTTTTTTGGCTGTAACACACTTTTAAAGCTGTTTTCTATTGCTTACCTCTGAATATAATCATTATGGGCATAGTATGGCTGTAATTGGTAGAATCTTTACTCCCAGGCTTACAGAAACTTAACAACTCCCAGGATATATTAGAGAGTATATGTATTTTAGAAAAAAATTCTAGGTTTAAACTATTTCTTTTGATCATGGATGATGTTTTTTCTCTTATTATGGGGAAAAAATAAATGAACCAAACTGAAACAATGAAACCAAGATGTGCCATGGACATTCTATCTCTAAGAAATCTTAAACAGTCAACTGGGTGAAAAAGCTCGTCCTAAAAGCAGATGCAATAAACAGGCACCATTCTCTGATACAAACCTTTCTTCTCCAGCTACATTAGTCATCATCAGACTGGTAGAACTAAGTCCCCAAGGAAATAAAAAATTAATATCATTCAAGCATCTTGTCTATTTCACTTGTTTCATGTAAGTTTTACCTTCTCAACTTTTTTCTTTAAAGGAGACTATCAGAAAACCCACCTCAATTTTTTGACTGAGAAAATGATGGAGAATTAAAGAGGTGTACTTATCACATTTATCCAGTTTATTTTCTTTGGAGTCTTCTCCAAGAAAATCACACAAGGAACTTTTCTGTTCAAGATCATCATTCCCACAAATGTGCCATTTGTTATAATTACAAATTTTGACCAAAAGAAAAATACAAACTGCCACTGCATTTGGGTACAAAAAGAATTCAGAGTAAGTTTTATGTCACGCTCTTCACTCCTTTCTATGAATACCCAGTGCCCTGGCTCATTGAATGAAAAAAGACATTATAGCCATTTCTGGATTCAATGGGTATTTGGCCAAACAAACACAAATTTAGGTAATACAAAGTAATGAACATGCAGAGGCAACCTACTTGTTAATATTAATATTTTGTTCATATTGAAATAAAGTCTTGTAACAATGATGTTTTAATACCACTCCGCTTTGATAAAGACTCCTGGTTTGGCTATGTCCATTTTTGAGTGCACTACTTGGATGCAAGCCTAAACTCTTGTGTAAAGCCTGGAATTGGCATCTGGTAAGAACCTGCAGTGTTGGAAAGCCACATGTTCTCTGGCCACCATCACAGTGCTATCGTGTTGTCGGTTACAGGCAGGCAATGGCTTCTCATGATCTCACATGGTCTTAGCTTATTTCCAGAAGTCTTTCTCCCAGACTATTCTGGGCATAGATTGAGTGCATTCCAATGAACATTAGGGTAAGCATCTTTACCAAGGTGATAAATCCTCAGCAATTTTTGTCCTCTTCCTGGGCTCACCCTGCTTCATTGAGCAGAGTCATAACCGAGCACTTCCAACTGTGTTAGATAGAGCAGGGGAAAAAAATAACCAATGAAATGACCAGTACTAAGAAGTAAGTGGAACAACAATCCATCATTGGAGAATTTCTGACTATAAGTAGTAGCCTTGTTTGCCTTGGCCTTCTTCAAGATAGGAAATAATTGAATGAGGTATTCTAGTTGGTACTGTTGGCTCTTACACCTTTAACATTTTATAATCCCCAATGAATTAATTTTATTCACCAGAAAGACAACGAGAACACTAAGAAATTGGTTCAACCTTTCTGTCTGACTTCTTTGTGTCAATTGGTAGCTCTTCAATAAGCACATTGTGCTGGAAAATAAAGATACAACCCTACTCATCTGGAGTCCATGTGAACTGGATGCTTCACATTATCTTTTGTCCTCTAATTCCACACTTTTCTCACACTTTTAGTTAATTTCTATCTTGTTGATATACTTGGTAGATTACTTCAAATGTTCTGTCTGAGTTGGTCATGGTAATATGTTTAAATATTTCAACCTAATAAGAATAGAAAGCTCTTCCTTCAGTTTGCTAGTCAAATTCATTTCCAAGATTTTATGCTCCAATTTGGTTCAGCTTTTTGCTGGCCACTAGGTTCTAGTCAACACAATAAAACAAGGGACCTGTCATGGACTGAGTTGAACCTGCTGCTGTTATTCAAACCATACTTCAGTCATGCCAGCTTCGAAAATTAAAGTGCTAACTGGAGCAAAGTATTACGGGGCTTGAAGATCAGATTGCAACATGGGAGGCTTCCTGTTCCAGTTGCTGTTTCTGGGTTCCAAGTTCTTGGCTTTTTTTCTGCAGGCATGGCAGCAGAATGAGTGGGAATAACATAGCTGATGGTTTTGGTTTTTCTGCTTTATGCTGTTTTTTACCCCTGTATTTCACTATGCTTCTTCATACATTGTGTTATTAGATTAATTAGATTATTAGCTAAGGTCATTATGCACTGTTATCATGATATCTTATGTTATATTAAGCTCTTTATGTCATCCCTGAGTTTTGTGCATTACTCTTCCCCTCACTTTTGTCTTGGGGGAGCAGGCAGGTTAGCCCTTGTGCTAAACCATTACAGGACCTTAATAGCAAAACCGTGGACCTTGCTTGACTGAGATGTCTGCTTCTCAATCAAGTGACAACATTGAACAAATGAAAAACCCTAAAATATACAGACATCATATTGAAAATTCAATATTTGTTCCTCTGGATATAACTCTAGAAATAGGGACTTGAGATGAAAAGCTCAGAAATCCTTTCTATTGTATGTTTTTACTATTGACTTGTAGGTATCACATTGGCATGAGCTGAAATACCACTCTGTAAACAATATAATAGCTATTTAAGAACGCAGTTACCCTATTACATACACTGTCTTTTGAAGGCTAAATAAAGATTAAAATCGCATTGGAATATATCATCCCCTTTATAGATGATAAAGGTTTATATGTTTGATATATAAGATAGAAATGGATCAGAGTTTCTCCCTTTCCCTCATAAAATTTAAGACAGATTTATTTGTTTGTTTATGAGCCTTCACCAATAGTATATGGCAGTTCAAACACCTTTTAAGAAGCAAACCATTTTCTGCAGTATTTCATTGGATTTCCTAGTGATCCCTTAAACTTCCACTGTTTTGACACAAATTAAAGTGGTAACAGTTTCCAAATGAATATCTGACACACAGATGTTTAAAATGTAATAATAGACATGAAATCTAAAAGAAAGACAGCTAGTTGAAGTATGATACATGACAATAAATTTCGTACCGCAGTCTATTCAATTCCCAGTCGTGAAGACTGTCATTACTGCAACTGTTTGTCAGCAAGACAAAATGACATGTTAATTTAGCATTTTATTTACTAATAGTTACAGATCACAGGAATATATCACTTTAATCTGAAAATTAGTATCTGAAGAACATATTTTCTTTATATGCAAATATTATATTCAGTGATATCTGTGACTCCTACTAGTAGAACTCATTTCTCTCACTTTCCTTGAGGAGGCATTACCTACTGTTCTTCTACTTCGAATAAAATGTACCCATCGTAACAATGAATAAGTGAACAAAAATTTCACAGTTTTTATCTAAGAAAATACATATTTTTGAGTTGTTTTTTTTTTAGTTTTCTAAGTGATACCAATATCTCATGCTTTAATACAGCAAATTCATGTCCTATGATTTTAGTATTAGCCAAAAACATGTTCATTACAAATGTGTGTTTTAATATTCATAAAACTGTGCCGATCATAAATTTGAAAGTTTGGGCAGGAGAAATCCCTCTGAAAATCTGGAAAAATATCTCAGATTCTCATAGTTCCTAAATACTAGCATGAGCTTACACATTAATACATGCTCTACCCACTTCACTCCAAAGAGAATATCTCCCAAACTTTACAGATTGTGACTGAAAAAGAAGTATATTTTAATTAAATATATGTTATGGAATTCTTGCTCACGTTGAGTTTTTAAAGGTTAGACTTTATTCCATAAATTTCCCTGTTTAACTGCCCAGATCTCCTTGTCTTTCTGCATAACAAGAGAAGAGTATTAGTCTCCTAGGCTATAAAGTAAATTGAGCATCTAGCTTCAAGATAGGGGCAATATATTGTCTCTATGCAGCCTTTAAGCTGTTTTTTTCTTCTTTCATCTCATTAAACCACACTCCTTTAATTCTTCCTTTTCAAGTCTGTGTTAGCTTTCTCTTTCTTTGCTTTCTAAATGTGGACTGTTAAACTTTAACTCATACTTTCCCTCACTTTCTAAAGTACTGGTTTTTTTTTTTTAAATCAAGAAAGGGAAAAATAATTTTGCCATGCTCATGCTGAATCTGTCTCCACTCATCTAAGAAACTTATTGTTTACAAGCTGTGGGTGAATACCACTTGAGTAGGTGAAAATGGGAATTTGAGGAGTGAGATGAGGGATTTTATCTAAACTGCATTAATCCTGCAGAGCCTTTCTGCAACAGTTACAACTAGCCCTTACAGTATTAGAAAACTACTAATGGTATTCTACCAGAAGAGAAAAACAGAAGGAGGAAAGGGTGGTAACAGTCTAGCCATGGTGGAGAGTCCCAGGGATCACAGAATAGGCTTGAGCGTGTTTACCTGCCTTTCTGTATTGCAGCCAGAGGCAGGAAAACAGGGCAGAGAAACCCTGACAACCTAATCTGGTTTGGTCTGGTCGCGTGAGAGGGGTCCATAAGACCATGCCACTGTCGCGTGCAAGGCATATGCATCCCCCCATTTTTGGAAGAGAACAGCCTGTGAGTTCTACCCTTTTTGGAAGTATCTGGGTGATTGCCAAAGGTGATTGGGTGGTAATGTGGCCAATGAGACCATTAGCCTAGGCTGTTATCCTATAAAAGGGGGTAAACAGGTGCATAGGTGCTTGCCTGCTTGCCTGTGTGCTCATTCGTTCCTCACTTACCTGCCACCCGCCCGCCACCTCAGCCTGCCGTGCCAGCAGCCTACTCCATGTGGAGTTCACCACAGGACTTCTATTAAATATTTTCCTGCCTGTGTTTTGAGCCACAGACATTTGACTGAGGACTAGTGAGCAATCTTCATTCTTTATTCAAGTTGCCAAAGGAATTTAGCTAGCTTCACAAGCGGTGAGTTAAGCCATGAGACT
>WAAF01002657.1:3781-19903 GCA_013400475.1 Tricholaema leucomelas | reverse complement strand
AAAAAAAAATGTTAATGATAGGCTGGATGCTTAGTAGACAATGCCCAAAGATTCACATAATGTAATAAAGAGAGGTTGTTTTCCTTCCCTCTTTGCATGTGAAACTGTGTTTAGCACTCTACCCACTAAACTACAGGTCATGTCCTCCTCTGTTTCAATGAATATTTGAATAAGCCATACAAAGCAGAACACCTTCAGCAAGAGAAGTGAAAGTGCTCAAGGTAAGTACACACATGTTTGGCTTTCAAGGCATTTACCTCAGAAACAGAGGGTAAATACCATTATGAAGAGGACATCAGAGCTGGATTTTCCGTGGTCTACATAATTGATTTTACCCTAAAGTTTTGAGACACAGGGTGATGTCAAACCTTTAATCTCATTTTCTTAACTGAAACCAGAGCTTTGTGGACCTGTATGCACACTTAGATGTCTCTGCATGTATATTACAAGTATCAACATGTATGTTTCACTTGAAACTCTCTTCCAAACAGCATGACTCTTGATGGAAGAAAAGTTATGGGCATCTGTAAGAATAATAAATCTAAAACTAATAAAATTATTAATAAATAATAAGTGTAATAAAAATTAATAATAAATAATAAATGTAATAAAAAAATATAGACAAAATAACCACAAAGGACCCAACAAACAGCAAAACAAGACAAAATTGTGAAGGAGAGAGAAGACAAAGAATACTTAGGAATAAAATGTGACATGGTTTATCCTGAGATATTTGCCATCAGAGCTAAAATATTAAATACCTCCAAGTAGCAGAAAATTTATTTAGTCTTATTTTTCTTGTGAAATGGCTAGTTTTGTCAAAAATAAATATCAATGAAATAAAATGTATTCATATCTATTTAAATACATAGAATAACCATTCCTTAAAAGTGTCACACACTGTTTTTTATCACTTGATGTATTCCTATGATTCTCAGCAAGCCTGAAGTTACTGTGCCACTCATCCATCCACTGCTCGGTAACTTTGAACCTGTCATGTAACAGAAATTAATCACCCATAGGAAGATGTCACAAGGTGTCAAGCCACAGATTTGTCTTTCTTATCCTTTTGCTGCAAATGAGATTCTACTGTCAAGATGATAGAAAGTTCGAAGTGGAGGCGTCTAGCAAAATGTCAGAACCTCACCCACAGTGAGTTAGCACCGTCATTCACATCTGAATTGAGCCCTGGCAAAGGTAAGACTTCTCAAAATCAAACTAAGGACCAACTTTTCAAACATACTTGATCATCTCCTGGACTTACATAAATGGTAGCAGGTTGATTTGCTACATCTGTCAACAGAGAGTTCTGAAACACAGCTGAAAATATTTCTGATACCTTCTTCCCTGTCACAGAACCTCACGTATAGACAATAAAGACTGTGATCTAAGAAAGTCTCGTTTCCAATTCTCTCTGGAGGAAACCGTTAAAAATGTTGGTGTTTATTCACACTTCTGTTTAGTCTAAAAGACTACACGAAAACATGGGACCTGATAAGTCTGTGAAATATGTACTCTTGCTACTCATGAATTAGTAGGGAAATAGAGGAGAAAATTAAGAACTCAGAACCTGTGGGAAATGGAAAGGCAAATAAGGCAGTGATAAGATTCTCAGAGATGGCAAATTGTGGCAGATGGATCAAAAATAGTAAGAAAGGTTCCCTTCTCCTCTCCCTTTTCTTTGAAGGGAATAGAAAAGTGAGGGTGTTGTGTCTGTACACACCGAAGAAAACTCACGTACAATGAAAACAAATGGACAGAGAGCAAAAATTAAAAAAGAAAAAGTAAAATTAAAAAAAAAAGGTCAAATGGCTGTCTTAAATTGTTTGGTTAAGACCATAAATTTGTTCCTGTGCTTGCAATGAAGGTTGAGTTATCTTAAAAATCTCAAGGTTTATATCTTTTGGAGGATTTTTTTTTTTTTAAAAAGCCATAGCAAAGAAGAAGGATCATCATATACTAACTTCTGCTCAGCAATATAATTGCAAAAAATAACTGCAGAGTGTTTTTTTCTGATTTTACATTAAAAAAACAAAACAAAACAAAACAAACAACAGTATGCTTATCATATGAGTCCATGATGGCACAGTTCTAGAGAAGGACAAAAGCAGGAGAGGAGAATTCTGCCAAAATATTAATTTTGCTAAGTAACCTGAGCTAATGTGTTCTGAAATGCAAGCTAAAGTCACATAGTAGTGGTTCTCAACCATAAAGGACAAAAGATAAAACTAGCACTGAAGTTATTAGGAATATGTCACATGCTGGCATTTCTCTGCATCTTTATGACTTTTATCAATCATGTTTAGAAATTTATGTAATAATCTTGTTTAAAGCGCAGCCACTTCCCACCTGAACATGAGCCAGCAGTGTGCCCAGGTGGCCAAGAGAGCCAGTGGCATCCTGGCCTGCATCAGGAATGGTGTGGCCAGCAGGAGCAGGGAGGTCATTCTGCCCCTGTACTCCGCACTGGTTAGACCACACCTCGAGTACTGTGTCCAGTTCTGGGCCTCCCAGTTTAAGAGGGACATTGAGATGCTTGAGCATGTCCGGAGAAGGGCAATGAGGCTGGTGAGAGGCCTCGAGCACAAGCCCTACGAGGAGAGGCTGAGGGAGCTGGGATTGTTTAGCCGGGAGAAGAGGAGGCTCAGGGGACACCTTATTGCTGTCTACAACTACCTGAGGGGCGGTTGTAGCCAGGAGGAGGTTGCTCTCTTCTCTCAGGCGGCCAGCACCAGAACAAGAGGACACAGCCTCAAGCTACGCTTGAGGGAAATTTAGGCTTGAGGTGAGGAGAAAGTTCTTCACTGAGAGAGTCATTGGCTACTGGAATGGGCTGCCCAGGGAGGTGGTGGAGTCGCCATCCCTGGAGCTGTTCAAGGCAGGATTGGACGTGGCACTTGGTGCCATGGTCTAGCCTTGAGCTCTGTGGTGAAGGGTTGGACTTGATGATCTAGGAGGTCTCTTCTGACCTTGGTGATACTGTGATGCTGTGATACTGTGAAAATAGAAAGTTATGAATGTTTACTATGGTGCAAAGTGGTCCATCTCAAGCACTCAGCATGACAACTTCATCTCAGTGGGTAGGAATTGTAATAAATAAAGAAATTGTAGCATATGTAACTTACTGTAAAACAGCCAATGAATAAGGTAAGGTCATCTCAATCTTGTCAGCAGCTACAGCAGCTGTGTTTAGAGAAATGCAGAGCTGTTTAATAGAGCATTTTGGACCCATGTTCATAATCTATCTGTTGTGCTGCATATTTTTCATAGAATGTACATCTAATGAGCCTGAATTAAGAAGAAGAGAAACTCTTATGGTCTGTCACTTGATCATTTCTGACAATCCCTTCTGTTGATTCATTACTGAGAGCAGTTCAGATTAGCTTTAAGATTAACCCTCCTAACTTCTCAACATGTTAATGCCAGTCACTTTTATTCTAGAAAGTAATGACAACCTGCTTCTGCCTCTCGTCTCTTATTATTATTTTTTTTTACACAGTGACTAGTTATTTTGACTTGGATGAAAGTTCATATAGCACAAAACTATGACATTATATTCCACTTTTAATGTTAGTATGTCTAGTGCTTCCAAAGAATACAGACTTACACATTAGTGACCCTGGCTGTGTCCCAATGGAGCCCTGTTTGGCCTTACCAAAAGGAACAGATGTTTTCCTGGAACTGGGCAATGATGCCTACTTATTTAAATGATGCACATGTTAGAAATTCCAATAATAGCCATTTCAATTCAGTAGAGAACTATGGAAATGATGAGAGAATATTTTTATAGCATATAAACATTTTTCTCGAAATTCATAGCCAGTAGGTTATTTTGGAGACAATGAGTTTTCATCTTCAAAAAAACTGACAAATGAAGGACAGGAATTAATTTTTGAATGTACAGATCCCTTGTTGATGCTGCAGAGACAAATGATTTGTGTATGGGATAAAGAAACTTGCACTGTTTGCTTCTTACTTTGAAACATAGGTGACCTTGAATTATATGTGTTTTAGTATGACACTTTACAATTGATGGTAACCCACACAGAGAATAGTTGTTTTTGGGTTTTTTTGGGTTTGTTTTGGTTTGTTTGTTTGTTTTAATCTTGCATCTTCACTGGGAAAATTGTGCAGCATTTCACACTATGGACTTCCCTTGTTTTTGTGTTTTCTGTGGCTCAGTCATTTTCTGACTTCTTTCCTTCCTTTTTGACCCTGAAAATTCTCTCCTTCATAAGCTCCCTTTCACCCTCTCTTAATTAATAATCTAATATCAAAGTTCTATGGTGTGCTAGTTTGAAGATAGCTAAAATGTTTTGGTGCGAAGGACTAGATCATAGGCTGTGAAATGAAAACAATGATGATGTCTACTTCCCTCATAGCCTTGCTGAGATGTGTAAAAAAGGAAAAGCAAAACATAGATAAAGTTGCTGGCTCTCTTCACTCTGGGCTTTGCTCTTGGTCTCTTCGCCTGCTGGGGAGCTCTGGCTACTGGCTGAACTCCATCTTGCTTTCTAACCTCACCCTCCATTTGCTTTTGGCTGATTCACCTTTCTTCTTAATCCCGCTGGCCAAAATTCCATTCCTTCCTTGGGATTGGGGTAAGGTTGAGAGGGGTAGGGGGAAAGTGAGGGAGTGGTTGAGAGCCCCATGTTGGGTGCCAATATCAAGGATGTGGTGGTTTGGGTGTCATCGTGTGTCTCCCCTCCCCCCCCCCTTTAGAAATCACCCAGACTAAGCCAGCTCTGGAAATATGAATGAAACTTATATTTACAGCTAGCACAATATACAAGCAGATATTTACAGTATATACAGTTATAGACAGAAATATACAAGGTAAAAATGTAATACAGAAACACAACTCCCCTCCCAGAAACCTGGGTCCCAGGAGGGGCTCTCAACCACCCCCTCACCTTCCCCCTACCCCTCTCAACCAAAAGAATGGAGGTTCGGCCAGGGGGATTAAGAAGCAAGGTGAATCAGCCAAAAGCAAATGGAGGCTGAAGTTAGAAAGCAAGATGGAGTTCAGCCAGCAGCCAGAGCTGGTTTCTTAGTGTTCACTACAAAGCCTAATCCTTCTACACCACCTGAACTGACAATAATTTCAGACCTCTCTTTCTATTCCCAACAAGTCCTGGACTCCAACAGGTAGCTTTAAGCACTTTCTTAGAGTCCATATGTTGAAGCCTGCTTACTGGGGATGTTGACCTGCTAGACAGAGCTAAGCACCCCCAGAGCGTGATTTATCTCACCTTAGATCTTAACTACTATGTGATGTTGCCTTCTTCTTCTCCCTAACCTGCTTTGCATATGTAAAAAACAGCAGTCTGTTATCACTGTGTCAGATCTTCTTCCATTTGCAGTCAAGTACCCTAATACATAAACCTACAAATACTACATCTTGCCATTAAATAAAAACCATGAGGAAGACTGCAAGCAGACAAAGAATAACTTAGTACACTTTGTCATGTATCTTTTTACAGTCATGTTAATAAAACCCTTGTCAACACCGAAATCTACATCCTCATGTACAAAACTTCAAATCTGTTTATACATGTTTATGTTGGTTTAGCATGCACCTGTTGTTCATTAAAATAGCTAAACGAATGTGAAGGAAACTGATTTGAGGGCTCTCCTTGTTTAAATTTAGATGAAAACGAAATTACTGATATAGTACCTGCCTTGTATGCTACAAAATTCATTTGGAGAGGGCCTTTCTCTGTTATATTTTGCAGCTGACTTCTACATTGTGACCTCATAATAAACAATTAAGCAAGACAAGTATGAAAGCATACAGCCATGCTCAGATGTATCAAGATGCATTAATGAGAAAAGCTCTCTATACTGCATTCAGCACTTAAAACCTGTCCTTTTGATTGCAAAGGTTATCATAGACTGTGCACACTATTTTAATTTGGTATTTTCAGCATCTGTAGACTGATGTGAGTAGAAATGAAAGTGCCCTGAACTTTTGACCGAATCATCTGAAAAGGAAGCTATCATCAACAGCAAATAAAATATAACACTGCACTCTGTGCAAAGGCTTGCGACCTAATACTTCAGAGGCTGAAACATACATTTCCTGTCATTTCTTACTAACAAAACAAACCCCCTTCCCCTCAGACCCCAAAACAAACAAACAACAACAACAACAAAAAAAACCAACCAACCAACCAACCAAATAAACAAAAACAAAAAACAATAAACAAATTATTAAGTATTTCAGCATCATCCTATTTTTGGACCTGCCAACCTACTACCATAGAAGATGAGAAACACAAGGATGTTCCTTCTTTTTGATTTATAGTACTATTGTAATGCTTTTAAGGGGAAACTATTCCCAGGTCAGACTGTAACAATAGCATTGTTTTGAAGCTATAGTGATTGGTTTTGATATTCCTCACACAGAAATGAGAGAATTTTTATCTGTTTTAGGGTTTTTCAGTATCTGACTGCAAAATAAGTTGAGTATCTCCTTTATTTCTTTCAGATTGTTTTTTTCCTTTCTGAGAGTCTTCATTTGGTGCATTTTCTATGCTTTTCAACTGCTTCTTATACAGAATCACTCAACACTGTCTTAGCACAGGTCATGTAGCAACTCCACAATCCCTATCATGATAAAGAGAAGCTCTTCATGGGTTCTTCAAAACCAGAAGTAGCCTATGCCTTTTCTAAAATAATTGTCTGCTGCTCAATAAAAGTTATAGAAAAAGCAGTATTTTTTCTGTATTTTAAACAGTGCTTCTGGACATACTTTGCCATTGCTTTTTTATACCTCTACTGTACAATGCCAAACAGAAACAACTTTAACTTCACTTTTGAGATACACAGTCTAAACTAGAGCAGATTGTACATCTCCTACATGCAGGGTTTATTAGCTATACCACTTCTAATATTACCTTCCTATGTTTTTCTGAGAATGCCAAATGACTTTCTATGTGCATATGTGTCAGATGATGATAGAAGGGAGCACTGTAAGTATAAAAATTTAATTCAACTTAATTTTTCTTTTTCTGTTGGGAAACTTAAATACCCCAGCCAACCCATGGTGTTAGCTCCCAGACTCCAAAATAAAGTGCCCTTGTTCAAGCTGATGAGACAGGTTTTTTACATTTTAGCTGACACAAGCCCTTTTAAGTGTAGAGCTAACTGGGTCAAATTCATCAACAATAGAGTGAACTACACTATTGTGATGGTTTGGGAGTTACCCACCTCCCCACTCTTATGAAATAACCCAGACTAAACTCAGCTGAGCCGAAAATTAAGGAATGAAGCTATATTTACATCTTAGCACAACATACAAGCAGATATTCACAATATATCACAAATATATACAGCTATTTACAGAAACATACAAGTTAAAGGTAATATAGAAACAAGACATCCCTCCTAGAAATAGGAGTCCCTAAGAGGGGCTCCCAACCGCTCTTTCACCTTCTTTCTACCTCTCTACCTTATCCCAGAGTTTGCCTTATGTGCAAGGTGAGCTGCAAGGATGGGCAAGGAGGCTTAGAAAGCAGAAACATTAGTTTCACAGAAAAAGCAGCTCAGGGAGACAGAGACACACACTCTGACAGACAGCGACACTGTGCCCTATCTATGTTTGTGTTCTTGTTTTTATACATCTCAGCAAGCCTATGAGTGAAGCAGACATCACCATTGTTTGCTTTTCACAGCCTATAATCCGATTTCTCTCACTAAAGTATTCCAATTTGTCTCAAACTAGCACATCTATCTTAATAACAATAAAATAATTTTTAAAAAGAAACAAAAGGAAAAAAAAAGGTAAAAAGAGTGAGGAATATTATCTTGCACTGTTCACAGATACCTTTTTCTGTGATATTCGCTACTTGTGATGTTACACTTTAGAAAGTGACAAGGTAGTTTTCACTCTCTGGTTAATCTGAAAGATATCTGTTCATGTTTGCTGCTGTGAATACAGAAACTACTGAACTACCTGAGAAATAAAAGGGAATAGGCATCTTGTTACTTCTCCAACACAGTACTTTTTAACTGGCTTGTGAGAAATGAGATTTGTTTAGTCACTCTTGAATGAGCTGGCAGAAATCGTACGGAACAACATGCATGAGAGGAGTATTTAAGATGCCTGGAAAATACCACAATGTTCCTTTCTTTTTCAAAATAGTAAAGTCCACATGCCATCATGTTTAATCCTAACCAAAGTCCACATAGTCCTTCTCATTAGGGAAAAGGACACATAGGAGCAAAAGCAGGAATGAAGGTTGTTGTTGCCACATGCAAGGTAAGGAGCTCTTGCATACAAGGTTCTATGATTACTGAGTCAGAGAGAGAGAGTGAGCTATTTGGGCCCATGGGACAGTGGTTTTAAGGGTTTTGTGGCCAGAACAGCAAGAGCTTGTGTTTAGAAGAAAAGGGTGGTAGTGGGGAAAGTATACAACCGCCTGGAAGCACTGGTGAAAATGGCACATATTCCACCTAGTTTTGGACTAACCTAAACAGCAATAACCTAGAAGAAAGAACAATATCCTTTTCCTACTAAAAGGTATAGATATTCCAGTCAATAAATAGATGGGGAAATAAATTTTCTGAGGGGAAATTTGCACAGTCAAATAGCACTTACTTGAATATGGCCAAAGAAAAATGTTTTAGAGACAAAATAAAGGAGTACACCTGATGGTATTCAGATCTAGAGGTAAGCGGTAGTCACTGATGCATAATTCAAAAGCTGCCAAAAGCATTCTTTTAAAAGAAGAGGTAATGTCATAACTTTAGAATTGAACCTCAAATGTCTTAAGCCAAAAAAAATTTTAATATGGGTGAAGTAGAGAGAGATATGGTTTTTTTTGTGTCTTTTAAAATGAAAGCCAGCAAAGGTATTTCCAAGGACTTCTCTAAGAAAACAGCTTTCTAGCTCAGTTTTGGTGAGGCTTTGTAGAACTTATATTAAAACATTTCTTCAAATAAACCATCTGCTGATCTAGGGTATCGCTTTTCTGTTTAGAAATCTCTGGAATCAAACCAAACAATATGAAAATCCTAGTAGTTCAGTGGTTCTATATCAGTATGAGGGAGTTTCATGCTCTGGATATGTATGTTCTAATTCTGATCAGCTCACAGCTCTTTATCTGTCTCTTTCCTTGATTAGGGAAAGTAGATCTCAGTACATGAGCTAGCAGGAAGCAGTCAGAAGCTTAGACAAGACCTTCTGTGAAGACATCCAGAAAGCAGGACTGCAAAGACTACTAAAATACATTTGCCCCATCCTGTAGGCCTGGCCATCACTTCCAACCTCCACTGTAAGAACCTGTAGGAACCACTTCAGTGAAGCTGTATCTTTTCAGCCTGGCTGAGGTGACACAGAACATTCTGAACTTGTCCAAACCCAAAATGTTACTATGCCTTCCCCTCTTGGCCTCTTTCCAGTCTGTAAAGTTAGACTGTCAAAATATCTTGAATAATGAACCTCTCCTTCTGTGCAATGTGGAAATACAGCTGCCAGGTATTTGGTTTTAACATCATGGTTGTTGTCCACAGAGTGAGTATTAAGTACAGTGAGCTTTAAAATATCATATGTCTTTGACAGAAATGTCCTTGCACTGATGAGAAAATTAACAGAGCCTGGCAGGTTTCAGTTTTAATGTGATAGCAGTGGAATACTAGGAAGAAGGCTGGGAAATTAATTCCATGGGGTTTGCATACTTTGTACCTTTGCAGATGCTCTTGAATTTGATTTAAACTTAGAGTGATTGCCCTTGGGTTGCTGGGTAAAATATCAGTAAATGTTACTATTGACTCCACAATGAGGTCATATTGAGATCTAGGTTACTTATTGCTGCACTAAACTATCTTCCTTTTGTTTTGTCCCCAGCAGGCTCCTTGATGAAGTTTGTTTTTACTTATCCTTCTCCTTTGGATGAATGACTTTTCCTGCTACGCAACACCAATTTACATTTTTGCCACTGAAGTCATGCTTGTATGAGTGTGTTTTGGTGCGAGTAGGGTCCTGTAACATGTTGTGGGAGCAACCACCCCAATCAATGATCTACCTGAAACTGTTCAGCTCTGTAGTACTCACCAAGCATTCAATTTCTGTTGCCATTAGTAAGTATGACACTTGTATATAATTTGTGTAGGGATTACTAGGCATTAATGCTCCTTCCTAACTCCTCAAGTTTATATAAGCACAGTGTAGACAGATATCATGGGTCTCCTCAAGTCTAAGATACATATGGAATTACTTTTCCACAGATTTATTGAATAGCAATATCCAGGTGAGGGATGCAGTTCATAGAATCATAGAATCAACCAGGTTGGAAGAGACCTCCAAGATCATCCAGTCCAACTTGCCACCCAGCCCTATCCAGTCTTCTAGACCATGACACTAAGTGCCTCATCCAGTCTTTTCTTGAACACCTCCAGGGACAATGACTCCACCACCTCCCTGGGCAGCCCATTCAAATGGCAAATCAAAATAACTGTAGGGGAGGAACTAAATGATAACAAATAAACAAAGGATGCTTGTATCAAATAGTCAAATGGAAAATGGCGATTCCAAATTATTGATAATAATCTCAATCTAATGGGGCAGTCTATATGCTCAGAATAGATGTCCTCTGATTCTTGTCTAAGGTGTTTGATTCTGTCCCACCTGACATCCTGGTCACCAAACTGGAAAAACACAGACTTGATGGGTGGAGCACTTTCTGGGTAAGGAATTGGCTGCATAGGCACACACAGAATGGTGATCAACAGCACAATGTCCACTGGAGACCAGTCACAAGGGGCATCCTTCAGGGGTCAGTGCTGAGACCAGTGTTGTTTAATATCTGTCAGTGATATGGACAGAGGAATTGAGTGCATCCTCAGCAAGTTTGCAGATGACACCAAATCCAGACTGGGTGGCAAATGGCTGGAGAGCAACCCTGAGGAAAAGGAGCTGGGGGGTCTGGGTTGATGAAAAGCTCAACATGAGCCAGCAGTGAGCACATGCAGCCCAGACAGCCAGCCGTGTCTTGGGCTGCATCAAGAGAAGCGTGGCCAGCAGGGCAAGGGAGGGGAGAATCCCCTTTACTCTGCTCTTGTCAGACCCCACCTGGAATACTGTGTACAGTTCTGGAGCCTCCAACACAGGTAGGACATTGAACTGTTGAAGTGAGTGCAGAGAGCCACGAAGATGATCGTGGCTCTCTGGAGCCACCTCTGCTATGAGAGGCTGGAGCACCTCTGCTATGAGGACAAGCTATGAGAGCTGGGGCTCTTCAGCCTGGAGAAGAGAAGGCTTCAAGGAGACCTTACAGTGACCTTACAGTGACCTACAGGAAGGCTGGGGAAGGACTATTTGCAGAGCCTTGTAATGACAGGATGAGGAGTATTTGGCTTAAATTGGAGGAGGGAAGATTTAAATTAGATGTTAGGAAGAAGTTCTTCCCAGTGAGGGTGGTGAGACACTGGAACAGATTGCCCAGGGAGGTTGTGGATGCTTCCTCCCTGGAGGCATTTAAGGCCAGGCTGGATGAGGCCTTGAGTGACCTGCTCTAGTGGGAGGTGCCCCTGCCTATGGTAGGAAGTTGGAACTAGATGATCTTTGAGGTCCCTAAACCGTTCTATGATTCTATAATAGATAAATATGCAGTTTGCGATTTAAGTTTATGAACAAAAAGACCTTGCAGACTTCCTGTAACCAAAGGTAATTTCCAAAGGAATTATTTTTGACAGAGACATGCTATCTATAATTTTGAAACAAGATTCTGATCTGAAATGAAAGAATCTAATTTTTCCACAGAAAGTTGCCTTCTTAATATTTTCACTTCAGTGTTTCCTCATTATCTTCTCAAAAAAGAAATTTTATTTTGTCTATTTTGTTGTCACTCAGAAAAAAAGGTATCTTATTACAAGTCGTAGATGTGAACAAGAAGTCTCTGTACAAGGATACATCATTGTAGTGAAGTTGTGTTTTTTTGGAGGGGGTTCCTTGTGCTCAGAAATTAATTTTCCAGTATCAGCAAACCTGAGAGCACACAGTGACATATACACTATTCACTGACTTTTCAGAGGGTACAATATAATCTGGAACACACTGAAGTACCAGAACTACTCAGCTATAAATAACTTTGGTTTGGTTTTGTGCACAGCAGTTTCATATCCCTTCAAATTATACTCATCTGGCAGTTACAGCATGAAGTGATTAATGGGTTCTGTTGCTGTGAACTTTATATATTAATTCAGCCAGAAAGTGGAATTTAGTCTTATTTATTAATGAGGATTTTCCTGTATTATTACAATTGATGTTGGAATAAAAAATTTTAAACCTCAGTCTTGATGTTAAATAGCATCTTTACTCTCCTTCATAGAATTACAGAATCTAGGTGTTTGGAAGAGACCTCAAAGGTCATCCAGCCCAACTGCTGATCCAGCACTGAAGAATCAATAATAAACCATGTCCCTAAGCACCAGGTCCACATACTGCTTGAAAGCCCTCAGGGTTGGTGACTACACCACTGCTCTGGTCAGACAATTCCAATGTTTGATAACCCTTTCAGTGAAGAAATATTTAGTAATATCCAGCCTAAACTGTCCCTGGTGCAGCTTGTAACCATTTCCCCTAGTACAGTCACTTGTCATCAAGAAGATACTGGCTCTTCCTCACCCACATCTCCCTTCAGGTAGTTTTAGGGAGTGATAAGTTCTTCTTTCAGTCTCCTCTTCTCTAAACTGAAGAACCCCAGCTCCCTCAGGTGCTTCTTGTAGGTCATGTACTCCAGGCTTTCCCAAGCCTTGCTGTCCTTCTCTGGACACCCTCCAGCACTTCGCTGTTCTTCCTATAGTGAGACACCCACACATTATTCAACAATGATAATATTCACCTTCCTCCGCATAACAATATTTCACTGTTCTAAACCATAACCATGACATTTGTGTGAGATCTTTAGTTCCATCTGAATATTGCAAAGTCACAAATACCCTGTTTAGATAGTTATGGATTTAAAAAAAAAAAAAAAAAAGAGTCATTATCTTGTTTAAAGCACAGCCACTTCTTGACATAGTGGACCCAAGTCTGACACATATTTTTTGCCAATCTGTTCTGAGTAGTTTGTTGATGTAATCTGGATTTCTTTGCTAGCATAAAAGTCTAACATCATCTAACAGTAGACTGACTGTATTCTCAGGAACAGTGACATTTCTAAGAGCATTATTCTGTACTGATGGAAAATTTATGAAAGAATGGCACACTATCTTCACCTGGGGAGTGTTAGGGAAGTGAGCCAGTGTATGGGGATACACAGGCATGTGCACTGAGTTTAAAGAGTAAGTATGCTGTTCAAATGGTAGGATAAACCTTGAAGTGGTCTCTGAAATTTCAAGGGGAAAAAAATATTAATGAATTATATGTACTACTCTTCAGACGAAGTCATTAATCAAGACGACTTTTTTAGAGGAACAGTAAATTATTCTTACAATAGTGAAAAATTTGCTTTTCATAATCCCTAAATAGAAGTGACTAACCACAAAAATCTTTTGTGATTCCCTATAGTGAGCTGTAGCCAATATTCTATGGGCAGTCTTCAAATACATTAAGCTTTATAACATGGAAGCACTTTCTGTATGCTTTTTTTCTTCCAGGTATGTGCTTGCTAATTAAGACAGCCAGAAGAGTAACTGTACACTGGGCTGTAATGTGGGACACACACCCACAAAAGAGAAAATTTTATAAAGAGTTGAAAATGGTAGTCTATCAAGTGACATTCAGACTCCACCCTGATACTTTTGCTTTTGGTGTACTCAGTGCAATCAGTTTTTCCTTCAGACTGAATTTGTCCCTACAATAAAAAATGGTAGTATTTGAATTTTTTATTCAAATAGTATTTGAATTTTTTATTCCCAAACTATGTGGGAAGTTGAAATACTGTGTATGAATTGACTTATTATTAATAAAAGATTAAATAGCCAATTAGAAATAAAGCAAAACTTCTTAGGAAACTTATCACATTTTCTAGGATCTCCCAGACATGTCCAGAGTGCAAGAAGGATAAATCTACAGAGCCTGTATGTGAGAGTCTAAATCCTCTCTCTTGTTCATCAACGAAGATAAAGATTGCATCGTCTCTCCCTAATCAACAAAGACAAAGATTGCCTTTGTTACCTTCAGAGACTCAGACTTGGTGTTTGGCCTAAAGCACAGGGATGCAAATCAACAGACACCGCCTTGGAAACTCCCGGACCTCAGCCTGGCTGGAATGGCCAGGATGCCTACAGCTTATGTCAGCTACCCCGAAGGGAAAAGGCTGATGTGTATTCAGGGTATGGACAGGTACAGCCAAGGAGGGGGCGGAGGCCCTCCCCCCGGTGGCGCTGGACCCCTGCGAATGCATGAGAATACACAGAAAGGTTTCCTGGAGGGCTGCAGCTGGACACCGGTTAGAGAACTGTATAAAAAGCAGGAGGAATGCCTGCCAAAGGGTGGCACTTCCACTAGACCACCAGGTTTGCACTTCTACCAGACTACCAAGGGTGGACCTCCACCAGACCACCACCTGGACCTTCACCAGACTACCAGAGCTGCACCACCACCAGAAGAACCCCGATGAACTCCACAGAAGATCATCCCTGGGCCACGCACCAGTCTCTGTCTCCCCAAC
Source organism: Tricholaema leucomelas (assembly GCA_013400475.1). NCBI lineage: Eukaryota > Metazoa > Chordata > Aves > Piciformes > Lybiidae > Tricholaema lacrymosa > Tricholaema leucomelas. Next base: position 5,285 of record WAAF01002657.1, on the reverse strand, counting down.
ATCTGCGACTGAGGGTAATAAGATCCCAGCTCTTTTCCTTTCCTGCTTCTTCTCTTCTTCTCCATCGTTCTCTTTATCTCTCTCCCTCCCTTCTCTCTCCCTCTGTTTGTCCAACCGTATCCTTTAATAAATAGTTCTGTGGTGATGTATGATCTCATTTGCACCTTAATTTCACATGGAAATCCATAGGAACAGATTTTGCTCCTCTGGACAGAGATATTGTTAATCTCCATTCTCTGGACCTTGGCACTGTGCTCATAGGATAACCTGAATTCATGTCTTCTCCTATCACCTCGAAGTTTCCTCTTATGAAGAGCAGAAGAATTAGAGAATGTAGGAAATGTATGATTGGAATGGAATAAATCAAAGGCAGCAGGCATTCTGGGAGGAGTTCAGCACAGATTTTGCATCTAGAGGAACTATACCAAAATGCTTAGAAAGGAATGTTTCAGAAGACTTGTAATTATCCACAAACTCATTATCACAGGACAGCCTTCCGGGTAAGTCTTTAGCAGGAGGGAAAAACATGTTACTGATATCACTAGAAATTTTACCCTGGTTAGAACAGATATTAAAATGATACTGTGGTACTTTAATAGAAATAATAACACAGAAGAGTGCTCCAGGGCATGAGCTCATTCTGGAGTGATGTGGGCTAGGAAGAAAGTACTCCTTTGGGCAGGCAGGGTTTTGAAATCCTGACTCATGAAAGACTTCTTTACAATTTCTTTGAAGAGTTCTCTACAGGCTCAAAGAGAGCATGTTGATCTGGGTGGTCTATGGGCATGTGCTTCAAAACCAGCTGCTTTTACTGGAAACAAACTGCTTTTGTATTTTCTCTTGTGCCGTGGGAGACTTCATAACAACAATATAGTTGTGCTTCAATTCTGAAGCTCTTGAGGTATCATTATTATATGTGCCAAAGTGAAATATACTACAGTCAGTGGTTACATTGTGAAATAAAGCCCACATAACATGGGACATTATTTTCTTAAACTATTTTTTGTTTGTTCATAATATTCTGAGTGAAGAAATAGAGTTTTTTATTTCTTTTATTATATTTGTGGAGTGTCTTTATCTTTGTTAATAGAGGCTTTGGCAAAAGCCTCTCTTTAAAAAAGCTGTTATGTGTGATTTTAGTACTGAAATACAGTAGATGTCTACTGAGAATATCTATACACATTGTATTTTCCATATTTCAGATTATTACTGTCCCAAGTTCACATACATTTGACTGAAAAATTAAGACCTGCCTATGTGCATCATTTTATTGTATTAATCATGGGATTTTTTTTTTTTATATAGACATATGCAGAAAAAAAATACATTAAAGAATTATTTTACATGCTTTCTGCTTGGATTTTTTATGAGGAACATTCATTTTTATTATCCACTGACATCTCATGTGCCCATGTATTCTTCCTGTGGGTAGAAACAGTCATTTCTTGATATCCACAGTATGTTTCTGCAGCTGCCTTTTAAGTTGTTTTTCTTACTGTGTTGC
>WAAF01002656.1:1728-12520 GCA_013400475.1 Tricholaema leucomelas | reverse complement strand
AGAACAAGGGGACACAGTCTCAAGTTGTGCCAGGGGAGGTCTAGGCTGGATGTCAGGAGCAAGTTGTTGGCAGAGAGAGTGATTGGCATTGGAATGGGCTGCCCAGGGAGGTGGTGGAGTCGCCGTGCCTGGAGGTGTTCAAGAAGAGACTGGATGAGGCACTTAGTGCCATGGTCTAGTTCAGAGGTCCTCAAACTACAGCCCGTGGGCTGGATTCTCCCCTCCAGGGTCCTCTATCCAGCCCACTGGTATTTACAGAACCCCCCCCCCGCCAGGGGTTGGGGGGGAAACCAAGCAGCCACTTCCTGCCACTTAATCCACTCGCCAGCCTCTGCAGCCCCCAAGCACCCGTCGGGACTGGGCTGGAACCAAAGTATAGTCCGGCCCCTGGCAGTGTCTGAGGCCCCCCTTGTTTAAAAACTTTGAAGCCCCCTGGTCCAGTTGATTGGATAGGTCTGGGTGCTAGTTGGGACTGGATGATCTTGGAGATCTCTTCCAATCTGTTTGATTCTATGATTCTATGATATCTCACTAGTGGACAAAACATTCTGTGACATGTATTATTAATGTCACATGCATGACATTAGTGTGTTTGTTTTTTAAATTAGAATTCTGTTTGATAAGAAGTAGATCAATTCAATTTCCCTTCTAGACTGAGCTTGGGGGGAAGGGGGGAGGGCAGAAAAAAATCTGTATTGAAATTGAATGGTATTTGTGAATTTGATAATTTCCCATTTTAAAAGGCATGCTGCAAAATGCATGAGATATCCTCAGAGAGAGAAACCTGAGAATGCTATCTGTGACCTGCACAAAATATATCCTTTCTGTAAGGAAGAAGGTGAGAGGCACTCCACTGTCAGGCACTTGAGAAGTGTTATAATGGCTTGGTAATGCAAGCCTCGGAGTGCCTTAATACAGTTATAAAATGGATCTGTGTAGCTATAAAAAGAAGTAAAAAGGATAAAACCTCTTTGAATAACTTCCAAGTCTGCATCACAATGGGCTTGTGTCATACTCTATAATTATGAAGCCATAATCAAAGATTAATGATTCACCACTAGGCTATTAGACTTCTTGAGTTCACAGAGCAGTTGGCAAGAGGGAAAAAAAGGATAAAGAAATTTAAGAATTGCCCCACTAGAAAAAAACGAAAACAAACAATATCATCCTTCTTATCTAATGTTTGACATCATGGAGTGTGTAATGCATGATACTTCAGAAGCCTCATACTGCACATTTATGCCCAGGGTTAAAATATATATATAATTTCAAGCAATTTTATTCTGACTGGGGAAGTTTTACAGCTGAGTGAAACACTGGTCATTCCCATTCCTCAAAATGAGTATTACTTGCTCCAGCAAGTTGTTTCCAGAAAACATGTGTTTGGGAGCAGTTGGCTAGTACTGTGTTGCATGAAAAACCATGGTCTGTTCTGTTCAGCACTGACTGCAATATTGGTGTACCATCCTTTAACCTTCTCACCCCTTTTAGCATAAATACAGTGCCAGAAAAATCTCTCTGGTGTATAATTTTTGTCCGTTGGGCCTTTCTCAAGGCTTCTGGAGGTTCATTTCCTCTCTTGAGACAAGCTCTTCCAACTTATTTCCAAGGAATGAACATTTCCACTCCACCCATGAAATCTCCTTGCTGTATTTAAGGCACTTAAGCGCTCCTGGTACCTCATTGTTCAGATCATTTCATTGCCTGTTTAATTTGATTGCAAGAAACTCCTTGTGCTAGTTTGAGCCTAGCTAGAATGTTTTGGTGAGAAGGGCTAGATAATAGGCTGTGAAATGAAAACAATGGTGAGGTCTACTTCCCTCACAGCCTTGCTGGGATGTGTAGAAAGGAAAAGCAAAACATTAGATTAGGTCACTTGGCTGGGCACTTCGCTCTGGGCTTTGCTCTCAGCACTTTGCCTGCTAGGGAGAGCTGGGGCTGCTGGCTGAACTCCATCTTTCTTTCCAACCTCACCCTTCATTTGCTTTTGGCTGATTCATCTTGCTTCTTAATCCCCTTGTCCGAACCTCCATTATTCCTTGGGACTGGGGTAAGGTTGAGAGGGGTAGGGGGAAGGTGAGGGAGTGGTTGAGAGCCCCTCCTGGGAACTCAGGTTTCTGGGAGGGCTGTTGTGTTTCTGTATTACCTTTTCCCTTGTCTATTTCTGTCTCTAGCAGTATATACTGTAACTATCTGCTTGTAAATTGTGCCAGCTGTAAATATAAGCTTCATTCAAATTTCCAGAGCCGGCTGAGTCTAGTCTGGGTAATTTAAAGTGTGTATGGGGGATGACACCCAAACCACCACACTCCTGTAATGCATGGAATACAGTTTTTACTAGTTTCACAGATACCATAAAGAGTATGAAGTCCAGATTAAGATATTTGGTACCAAAATCCTTCTCTAGACATATCCATCACAACTGGTTAAAATTTTGAGCTGAAATTGATACCAATGTGCTTTTTGAGGGTCACACTCCTTTCAAAACAGAAAAATCATTGCTGTAAGGTCTGTGCATACTTTGTACAAAAGCATGTGTTCCCTTTTCCAAGTCATATTTCCTGTTGTATGGTAACATCTTTTGGACATTAGGAAGAGGTCTTTACTATGAAGATGGAAAACCAGAACAGATTGGCCAAGGAGGCGGTGGAGGCCCCATCCCCGGAGACATTCAACATCAGGCTTGATGGGACTCTGAGCAACTTGATAGAGAATCACAGAATCACAGAATGCCAGGGGCTGGCAGGGACCTCCAAAACTCGTCCAGTCCAACCCCACTGCCAGAGCAGGATCACCTACACCAGATCACACAGGGATGCACCCAGGCAGGTTTTGAGTATGTCCAGAAAGGGAGACTGCACACTCCTGCTGGGCAGCCTGCTCCAGTGCTCTGTCACCCTTACAGGGAAAAAATTTCTCCTCATGCATAAATGAAACTTCATGCATCTCATCTTCCACTCATTGTCCCTTGTCCTGTCCTGGCTCCATCCTCCTAGCACTCACTTCTATATATTTATAAACATTGATGAGGTCACCTCTCAGTCTCCTCTTCTCCAAGTGAAAGAGCCCCAGCTCCCTCAGGCTCTCCTCGTAAACAGAGATGTTCCATTCCCTTCAGCATCTTTGTGGCTCTGTGCTGGACTCTGTATTTGGGGAAGTGCCTGCTTACTGCAGGGGAGTTTGACTTGATGACCTCAAGAGGTCATCAGTTAAACAAAGAGGTCTAGTTAAACAAAGTGCATTCTATGATTCTATAATCATTGCTCCTCTTCACCAAATGATTTATTACTTCCTTTTCTGGAAGGTGGCTTCTGTCATTACCAGGAAGTCCAGAGCTATAAGTTTTCTTTAAGGGAAGTAGAGATCAGTCGCATATGGGAGAGTAGAAAGCAGAATTTCAATATGTTTCTTCCTCTTTGATTAATGCTACTGATCCACATGACTGGTTTCATGTCCCCCCAGCCTGAGAATCTCTTAACTGGTAGTTTAAAATTTCTAATGGTTCTATCCTTCTCAAAGAGGCTAATTAAAGCCTATAACATTACTGGACACATTTTTTACAATTTCCAGTTTCATGATTTGTTAACCAAAATGACAGCTGGCCACTGTAATTTTATTTTCTTTCTGAGAGAAGCAATCAGTCTGGGAACCAGGCTGATGTTACTGTAAACATTTTGGGGCAGCTGGTTATCTTTTCTTTTTTCTTAAAGCAGTGCCTGGCATGTGGGAGTCCCAGTTGGTGGCTATGGCTCTTAAATGCTCTCATTACACCAAGCCTAAACAATGATGGAAGCTGCAAGTGGAGTTAATGAGTTTTGGTAGGAAAAGTAGGGATGCTGTTTGTGTGGAGGAAAATTAATGTGATATAAGTAGACCTGGAATGAAGATAGGACATCGAGAAGGATCACATCCTTATCTGCTAACCAGTGCTGTTTGATGGCAGGCACTGGAAGGAAGTTGGCATTATGCAGCAGCTGGGACTGTGGCCTTACATGCCTCGTAAGGAAAGCGTGAGAGGCAGGACACAAGAGACCAAAGTAACTATGGTGCTGCTGTGGCAGTGCTGGAAGTATACATCCATATAACAGTCCACATATAAAACAGAGCTCTGGCATTTGTTACAGTGGAATTTGTAATTAAAAAGAGAAGAGTTTGCTTGTTTATGGAGATAAGAAAACATGGTGCATATATGTGGCACACTGACCACTTCCAAAAATTTCCCAGTTGCCTTGTGAATGGGAGTGCAGCTACCTCAGTACTTCTAGTGTTAATGGCAGTAATATTTTCTAACAAATATGACAGCTGTAAGCAGTAGATGAAAGGAAAATACATTAAGAAACCAAGAGTTTACTGCAAGAGGTGGAATGAGTCAATATCGTATGGGAAATTAAAGTCATGAAATTCTTGCCTGCATCTTACTCAGGGAGTTGCTTGGAAGGTTAGCAATGAAACCTGAAACTGTATGAAACTGCCTCGGTTTTATACTACATTGCAACTCTGAAAATCACAGCAGATGCCTCAAAACAAGCCACAAAAGGCCTGCAGGAAAGCTGTGTGGTGTCATGACTCCTTTCAGACAGTGGAGACCATAGCTGTAGGTCCAGCAATTCAATGCAAGTGTGGTTCTTCTTGCCAGAGGCTGGCCACCGTGCAATTGCATTTGCAGAGTCAGAGCTGAGAGGCCCTGCTGATAGACCACAGTGCTGTGTGCTCACACACAAAGAGGCCATGAAACAGGAGCCTGCAACTCGACAAAAATGCAGAGTAATGAAATACTTGCATAAGTTTCAGTGTGAGGCAATATGACAACCTCAGCAGTGTTTTTGTTCACCAGGTCCTGCACTAGCATCTTCCAGTAACCTGCATCTGCTTGCTTCTACTTTCTGGCATAGCTTTTTGGCAGATTGCTTCATTTTCTTCTCATGAAGAGCATTTAGATTCTGCTGAGATTAAAAAGACTCTACCTTTGATGGTATATGAAAACAAGAATAAAACAAACCTCTTCTCTTCCATGGTCAGAGCAGCCTTTAAAAGTTTGCTTTTCATCTTCTTAGAATGTCTGTTTGAAACTGAAACCTGTTGCCTTCCTCTAAAGCCTGTGCTAGAACTCAGCAGATTCTGGAAGGATGCAGAGCATAGGGTTAATTTTTTCATATGTACATTTCCAACAAAAATATTCTGCAAACCTCTAAAGCTGTTTCTCTAGGTTGTTCTCAGAAGGAAATCGGACCTGGGAATGACTAATATCATACCAAACCTGGCAATCTGAACTACATGAAGTGAACCATGGGTTGGAAGTATCTGTTTCTGTTCAGTGGACTACAGAAGGTTGTTTCCTCTCAAGACCAATAGATGTTTGCAAATGGAATCTATCTGCTCTCACTCTCTTGTTGCTGTGCTATAAGTGTAGAGAAACCTAATCCATTGCCATATAAGCCACCTTTGATTTGAAATAGTATAGATATGACCTTGGGACTCTGTTCCTGTTCTTTGAATACTTACTAATCTCTCACCCAGCCCAAATTTATTACGTTGGGCACAGACGTGCGCAGATTGGCTTTGCTGAAGGTGTACATAAACTAAGCTTTTGCTTTACTCTGGAAAGATTTACTAGCACAGGTTGGCAGTAGCTTAAAAAATCTCTCCCTAGAGTTTCACTTGTAAAGCATAGACTTAAATAACCCCTTCCTTGATCATCCAGTCTCTGAAGATGGATTAGAAGGACATATCACAAGAGGATTTAATTCTCCTGAACCAATTTTTCTCACTGGGAGGGGCAGTGCTTTGTATTCAGCTCAGGAGTATGTCAAGGGTCAGACTTCAAGCACAGCTTCGTGATGTACTTGGCCCAAGCAAATGGGGCAGGCATTCCTTTCCAGGCACATCCCAAGGAATAGCTTTAATTCTGGGGGACTGATGTGCCTCTCCAGCTTTTGCTTTCTCCCAGGTAAAGACAGCCCTAGAAGTATGGGCATAGAAAGTGGGACACAGGATGAGACTTTTCACTCTCCAGATCTCCCACATTGCTTGTGTGGAGGTGAGTGGTATGTGTGGGATCTCATTCAGGTGCTTCAGTTCTGGAAACATCTACACCTAGATGTTATATTTCTACCTAGATGTAGTATTTATATCAAGATACTTTCATCACTATAGACTGGAGGATGAGTGGCTGGAGAGCAGCCTGGCTGAGGGAGCTGGGAGTGCTGGTTGACAGCTGGCTGGGCATCAGCCAGCAGTGTGCCTAGATGGCACAGAAGGCCAATGGCATCTTGGCCTGTATCAGGAATAGCAGGACCAGAGATGTCATTCTGCCCTGCACCCAACATTGGTGAGGCCTCACCTTGAGCATTGTGTGCAGCTTTGGGCCCCTCCTTGCAGGAGGGACACTGAGATGTTGGAGCAGGTCCAGAGGACAGCGATGAAACTGGAGAGGGGGCTGGAGGGAAAGGCTGATGAGGAGAGGCTGAGGGAGCTGAGGAGTTGTTTAACCTGAAGAGGAGACGTAGAGGGGACCATATCACTCTCTACAGCTATGTGAAGGGAAGTTGTAGTCAGGTGGATGTCAGGATATTCTCCCAGGCAACTCATGACAGTACAAGAGCACATGGTCTGAAGCTGTGCCAGGGGAGGTTTAGGTTGGATATAAGAAGCACTTCCTCACAGAATGGGTGATTAGGCACTGGAATGGACTGCCCAGGGAGGTGATGGTGGAGTCACCATCCCTGGAGATCTTTAAGAAAAGATTGGATGTGGCAGTTGGTGGTATGGTTTAGCTGATGTGGTGGTGTTAGGTTATAGGCTGGACTTAATCTTGGAGACCTTTTCCAGCCTCAACAATTCTGTGATTCTATGGGGTATTTGTAGCCATTTTATCTATGGCTAAAGCTTATAGCCTTTAGCTATAAGATACAATTTCTTTTCTTCAGATGAGAATATTGTTTAATTCATATTTTACTGTATTAATGTATTTTTATACTGTCTCATTGCCTCACTGTCAATTTACAGAGGGAAACCTTCTGTTGTACTCAGAGGAACACAGATGAACATATCAATATCTTAAACCAGGACTTTCATGTGTGGATCACTTTCTGAATAGAAGAAAGAAACTTGAATTATCACTGCCAGCACTTACAGTACCTTTTGCAGAACTTGAATGTACTGCCTGAAGGTTGAAAACACTTAATGCCAACAACAAAGAATATCCCTCAGGACACCCTTTATTATTCCCTAGTCTGAAAAAGGCAATTTAATACAGTTTAAAAATCTCCATCCTTTCTAAGTCTATAATGTCTTTAATGTGACTTCATGAAGAGTTCAGAACCTAATTCCCAGTATTGGCTCAGCGTTTCTTGTTCTCCTACAAACCACATAAAAGGAATAAAAGTGCCTACCAATACCACTCATTTCCTTCAACTCTTCATCTACTAAAACTACCAAGAAATAGCACTTCAGATTACTCACACAATTGCATTTTCCTTCTGTCATTAGAACAGAAGCACTCTGCAATAGCTGCTGTTGGATATCTGACTAGAGCTTATGTATAGTGACTTTTTTGGTATCTATACATTCATATAACAGCTAATATAAAGGAGAAGAAAATACAGAATCACACTCACTGATGGTAATCAGTCAATTAGAAATGGAAAAAAACCTTTTCCCTTACCAAATAGTTTTGACTGTTGGTAAAGTCTGGAGTCAAACATGCTGGGTTTTGGTGTTTCTTCAACTGCAGAAGGATTGTATGACTCTTCCATTCTCCGTTGCACTCCTTTTTCAGAGTGTGATGGTTTGGCTGTCCCTCACTTCATGCCCCACCCCTGACGTTATGACATCACCCAGACTAGAGTCAGCCAAGCCTGGAAGTTAGAATGAAGCTTTATATTTACAGCTTAGCAGATATTTACAGTATATACAGCTACATACAGAAATTTACAAGTTGAAAAGTAGTACAGTAACACAACAGCCCTCCCAGAAACCAGAGTCCCCAGGAGGGGCTCCTAACGAGCTTTCCACCTCCTTTCCACCCCTCTACATTATCCCACACTTTGCCTTACCTTCAAGGTGAGTTTGAAGAATTGGCCAGGGGGGTTAGATAGGAAGCAGAAGGATTAGTTACACAGACAGCAGGTTAGAGAGAGAAGGGAGGCAGCCAAAGCCAGAGAACAACTCTGTTGTCTATGTTTATGTTCAGCAAGCCTATGAGTGAAGCAGACATCACCATTGTTTTCTTTTCACAGCCTGTGTTCTAATTCCTCTCACTAAAACATCCCATCTAGGCTCAAAGTAGCACACAGATGAACATGATTCTTAACACACAAAATTCTGCAGCACTTTGGCCTTCATTTAGATGCATAGATATGAAGAAGGCTTTGAAGCCAGCATCTGGAAACATCACATCTTATGATTTTACGGACTAGAGTGGCATCAAATGTAGGAAGCTGTCTAGTTACTTCCTGTACAAAGTGCAAGCCATTATACTTACTAGTATTTACTTATGATTTAAGAAATGAATTTGTAATGATGGAGGGAGGACAGTATTAGTTTAATAATTAGGGAAACAACAAACCTTTATTTATTCAACTAAGTCCAGTCCTTCTATTTCCTGAATGATAAACATTAAGGAAGCATGATTTCATAAGGTGTACTATCATAATCTGGAAATTATGGGAACAAATTGTTCAACTGGACATGAAAAACACTTGGCGTTTCAGCGGGGCTACATAGTTCTGCTGACAGAAGTCCTGCATCCTGAAAAGCACAGGCGTTTAGATCATGATTCCTTAGAGCACATGCTTATATTTTCACATGTAAACATACAACACACTACAGACAATGAAACAAATGGAATATAAATTGCAAATGCCCCTTTCAGTAAATTGGACTGTGTGAACAGTTAATGAAAGCTATACGCATTCCCAGTGTACTAGAATAATGCAATATCAACACTTTGGAGCACTTAAGACTTTATGTAGAATATATGTTATTGTATTTTAAAATCATAGAATCAACCAGGTTGGAAGAGACCTCCAACATCATCCAGTCCAACCTAGCACCCAGCCAGGTTCAATCTACTAGACCATGGCACTAGGTGCCTCAGTCAGGCTTTTCTTGAACACGCCTAGAGAAGGCAACTCCACCACCTCCCTGGGCAGCCCATTCCAATGCCAATCACTCTCTCTGCCAACAACTTCCTCCTAACATCCAGCCTAGTCCTCTCCCGGCACAACTTGAGACTGTGTCCGCTTGTTTTAGTTNGAGCTGTTCAAGGCAAGGTTGGACATGACACTTGGTGCCATGGTCTAGCCTTGAGCTCTGTGGTAAAGGGTTGGACTTGATGATCTGTGAGGTCTCTTCCAACCTTGGTGATACTGTGACACTGTGATACTGTGATACTGTGATAATATTTCCCACTAAGAGCTACACCCTCCATGGCTGGGTTAGATGAAGCCTTGAGCGACCTGTTCTAGTGGGAGGTTTCCCTGCCTATGATGCGGGTTTGGAACTAGATGATCTTTGAAGTCCCTTCCAACCTAAACTGTTCTATGTTTCTCTAACAAGTAAGTTTTGCTGATTGTTTGGCCATCTGGAAGAGAGAGAGAGGTTGGCTTTGAGCCCCTTCTGGGCAGTTTCTTTGCCCAGGAAGGAATTTGGATTTCTGTATTATTTCTAATTTGTATATAATTGGAAATACCTCTAAATATATCATGCATATATGCTTGTAAATTTAGCTTTGCTGTAAAGATAGATTTGCTGTAAATATATATTTGATGTACAATATAGCTTCATGTAAATATAGCTGCAAATATAACTTCATGTTACTTCCAAAACATCCGAGCTGGTCTGGTAAATTTCAATAGTGTGTGTGGGTGTGTGTGTGTGCGTGTGTGTGAGTTCCTTAACTCATCACACTAGAAAAGAAATTTAAATTCTTCCCAGTGACATGAAGGTTATTTCAATAAGGATGATAAAAATGATGCTACAGATAGCTAAATGTGTCACTCACCTTCAGGAAGTTCTCTCTGTAATACAAGTGTGGAAGTCAGCAATAATTATCAACAAATATGCATCAGAAAATTCTACATAATGGAATCCATTCATTGGCAGTCAGAAGAAAGATTCTAAGCTAATCCGTCTCAAGAGCTTCATTATTCCTACAACAAATGCGGAAACAGGAAATTAAGGGGGTGGTTATATAAATGAGTGTAATACTCTGGGCAAAATGAAATTCACATGATTAGGCCAAACATTATACAAGTAGAACTACTGACTTCATAAATGGCACACAGACGTAATTAGGATTTCCCAACCCTTGTTTATTAAACTGCCCCCAGCTAGAGCTCTGTAAATCAAAACCCCAAGTGGTAAGATGCAGTTTGGTAATTTGTCTGTGCAGCTTTTATACATGTCAGAAAAAGTTGTTTAAATTTAGACTTCAAAAGAGCTTTTTATAAGGTTCTGGAGGAATTAAAAAGTCTAAAAAGCTCCAATATGTTATGATTCTATGCATGCATACTTATATCATCTATTTAAGTGTTTTAATTCAGGTTTATGAATGTATCTGGTGGATAGTAGGCTGAAGATGAGCCATCAGTGTGCCCAGGTGGCCAAGAGGGCCAATGGCATCCTGGCCTGTATCAGGAACAGTGTGGCCAGTAGGACAAGGGAGGTTCTTCTTCCCCTGTACTCAACACTGGTCAGGCCACATCTTGAGTATTGTGTCCAGTTCTGGGCTCCTCAACTTAAGAGAGATGTTGAGGTGCTGGAACGTGTCCAGAAAAGGGCAACAAAGCTG
>WAAF01002646.1:0-45632 GCA_013400475.1 Tricholaema leucomelas | reverse complement strand
CCCTCCTGTAGAGCCTATAACCATCTATCGCCCTAATGACCTTTGGGTTTATATCCAGGATCCTGTTCTGTTTTCTGGAACGTTGAGAATGAACCTGGACCCATTTAATAAGTATTCAGATGAAGAACTATGGAAAGCTCTTGAACTGTCTCATCTGAAGAGGTTTGTCAGCAGTCAGCCATCGATGTTGGACTATGAATGCTCAGAAGGTGGAGAAAACCTCAGGTAAGGAATGCTCGGACCATGCTGAGCTTTTCTTCAGCACCTGAGCAGGAGTTTGCTCTGCAGTGGGTTGTGTCTGAGACGATTTAGCCACCTGTTGCTCTTTCAGAACAACCATAAAAGCTCAAATGTTTGCTTACTGTTCTGCCTCTGACACAAATGATCTGGTTGCCTGCTGCTGGGGAGGATTTCTCCCAAAGTACGAACTTGTCTTACCAGTAAAGAAAGAAATCTCAGGGTGGTGGAGTGTTAGGAACAGACAATCCCTTCAGCATGGTTTGGCAGAAAGGGAAATGCCAGGGTAACGTCAGGCTGCTGTGTCTAAATGGACACCTCAGCAGTGTTTGTCCATTGCTATCTGAAGGACCTAAGACTTGAATGGGGATGGTGAAATGCTGTGCTCTGAGAACTGTGGTGGCTCCTGAGGCTGTGCTGGAGCCCAGAGATGCATGTAGTGAATCTTCAGCTCCATCTTCGTCCTGCAGAGAGGGGTGGAAGCATGGGCTGCCCCTGAACTGCTGGGGTCTTGATGGCAGGAAGGACTTGCGGCCTCAGAGCATTTCGTGTAGTTAGTTCCCCCTTTTTTCAAGTTTGCTGTGCTCTGCGTGGTTCCCCTGTGTGTTCTCCTGGAAGCCCAGGCAGGAGCTCTGCAGCCATTGGCTTCCCTAGCGTTGATCACGGCGCTAGAGAGACGTTTGGTGGCTGTCAGCACGGGGGCAGGCAGGAGGAGCTGTGCGATGCTGCAGTGGCTGTGGAGCAGCACTGTGGGTTTGGTTGGGTAGCACATGCAGCTGAGTAGCCCCGAGCAGGGGGCAGGAGGGGCAGGGTCCCTCCCATGTGCAGCCCTGTCTCTGTTGGCAGCGTGGGCCAAAGGCAGCTGGTCTGCCTGGCCAGAGCCCTGCTCCGCAAGACCAGGGTGCTGGTCCTGGACGAGGCGACGGCAGCTGTTGACCTGGAGACCGACGACCTCATCCAGAGCACCATCAGGAGCCAGTTTGAGGACTGCACGGTGCTGACCATCGCGCACAGGCTGAACACCATCATGGATTACACCAGGTGGGGATCCACTTGGCAGGGCCTGCTTTGTCTCTGGGTAGCCACGTGTGGGCCTGGCAGGGAGCCATAAAAGGGATTTCACTTTTCCTGGAGGAATTCTTCACCACCACCCTTTGTTTTTCACAGGATTCTTGTTCTAGACAACGGGACCGTGGCTGAATTTGATACTCCCAGCAACCTTATAGCGTCCAAGGGCATCTTCTACAGCATGGCCAAAGATGCTGGACTAGCGTGAGAAGACCTCTGGGGCTTGGGAGTGTTCTTTACTCCTGTCGACTTGCCTCCAAAGTGACTTGTGAATGTACTGTAACTACAAACCAGGTTTTGTACTAAACTTGTGGTGTGTGACCCAGAGTCCTTCACAACTCAAAGGGCCAGAAAGTGATTTTTATACTTTTTAATATTTTCTATGCACATGAAGTATTTCTCTACTTGCTTTTTCCTGAGGAATGCCAAACCTCCTGCCAAGAAAATGTTGTGTGCAGGGCAATGTGTGCTGTGTTCAGGTTCATACTTCGTAAATTATGTTATTGGTACCAAACACAAAGGCTTGTGTGTTTCCTGCATGAGGATCCATTGGGTTTGAGGAGCAGTGGGTAGGGAAATGCACCCTGGAATGCACAGGCAGCAGCCAGCATTTGTGCAAGACAATCGGTGACAGCAGAGCCACAACCCAGTGGCTGAGCTTTCTTCTGGTGGGTCTGACTGTCTAAGCCTGGCACCTTCATGGGTCCAGCTGGTGTCTAGAGAGCTGATATACCTCCCCCTGAGCTGTTCTGTGTGCCAGGCAGCAGGGGATGGGCAGAGTGTGAAGCAAGGCAGAAGGATTCTTTGGTTCTCTTATGCAGGAGTCAACACAGCCCTGTCAGCGTGCTGCAGCACCCAGACATCGCCAGCGGCTCAGCTCTGCCTGCCAGCTCCTTTCAGAGAGGGGTTTTGTTGTGCCCAAATGTGCTGCTGTGGCCTTAGGCGGCTGAGGCGCAGTGCCGGCGCTCGGCACACGCTGGGTTCGGGCTGATGAGCGGCGCCGGCGGAGCAGCGGGCACCGGCGCCGGCAGGCTGGCAGAGGGCTCCCTCTCGTGTGCTCAGTGCCTTGATGCCGCAGCTCCCCTCCGCAGGGGCACTGGAGGCAGAGGGAGCAGAGCCGAGCTGGGGGCCGATTCCTCTCGTTCCGCTGCAGCACAGCTGCTGCTGCGCCTGCCCGGGGCTGCGAGGGAGGAGATGGGCTGCGGGGGGTTCCTCGCTCCAGGCACAGGAAGCCATCAGCAGTCAGGTCCAGATTAGGGGTCCCCTCAGACAGCCCGAGGCGCTCCCTGCTCAGGCTGCTGCTTTACAGGACACGTCCCTCTTACAGCTCACTGCGGCTGGAAACTTCTGGACAGGACCATGAGGTCCTCCGGTGGAGAGAGGGAGGGCGAAAAAGCAGGGGAATTGGGTCCTGATGGTGTCTGCTGTTTGCTTTGTGCTGTCCTGCTCGAGTTCTGCTACTTCACAGGCAATGCTGCTCCATCTGGGCCAAGAGAGCAGAACTCCTCCTCAAACCCAAGGGACCGAGTACTAAAATCCTAAGGAATGAGACAAAACCCAGCTCGAGTGCTGTCAACTTATTTATTCCAGAATTTGATTGCAAATAGTTGTCTAATGCTGAATGTTAAGGAGCAGGCAAAGTGGTCTTTATCTCCAGTAAACAGCACAAGCAACACAGGTCACTGGGAATGGAGCAAAACCATTGCATAGGAACATCAGAATTCAGTATCAGCCCAGAGGCCCCCGGGCACTGCACTGCCTTCTTTTCACACAGGCAACTTTAAAGGGCCAAGATGCAATCTCCCAGGAATGTAGAGACAAAAGGAAAATAAAATGACAGTATCTGTGCTTTTGAAAGGAGAAACTTAAAGCAGCACAGGCTAAATGTGTTGTCAACACAGCAACAGATGCCGATGTCAGCACTCTGGGCAGACAATGGCAGCAGAGGTTTTGGCAGAGAGCATGTTTATGGTTTGGACAACTCCTATCACTTTTCATTTTCAACCTGAGAAATAGGGAAAAGTGTAAACAGGGATTAAGAAACCACAGGTATTAAGTCACTTAATAGTATTTAAACGAGACGTAGTTTTGTGCTTCTGCCACAGATTTAAACCCTCTGGGTTTTTTTCCTTCAAAATAAGACACAACTGGAACTGAGTGGCCCAGGAGTGAAGGGCAAGGGGCTGAGCACAAATGCGGATGGGCTTTGTGGCAGGGTCTTTAGCTTCAGTACCTAACCAATCATTCCAGCAGTTGACGTGAGCCTTTCCCTGAGAGCTGCTCACTCTGCAGTGTTCCAAGGTTCATTTTTTTGTAGGAACACGTTGCATCAAGTTCCTTTCAAGGTTAACAAAGTAGATTTTGTTTTTCACAGCATTAGCCCTTATAGACACTCTGTGAAATACCGCTTGAAAACGAGAGCCAGAAATGCTCTGTGCTAGTCTCTAACAGTTAGTATGTAAGCTCTGATGCCTTCTTGTTGTAGCCTCCCTGCTCGGGAAGTGCTGGTGCTCTGAAAAGGAAGCTTCGGTCACATGCTGTCAGAACAAGCTCCAGCTCCTGGAAATCCTGCAGCCTTGCCACGTCCTTGTCCTTGGAATAAACACAAGTTGGCAGGTGATAACCCAGCTCCTCAGCTCTGCAGAGGTGAGTTCAGACAGGCTCACTCTGACACGGGTGTGCCCTACCCATGAAGGTGACAGTTCCTTACAGCACGCTGGCAAGCAGGTGCCCTGCTGCTCCTTGTGCCTGCTCTGGGCTCCTGCTTGGCTGCTCACCCCAGCCTGTTTCCTGAGGCAATGCCACACTGATGGCCAGTGCACACGCTTAGTGGAACTACACTCGGGGAGAGCTACTGCATGTCCCACCAGCTCCTCCTTTTCTCCCCCTTGGGGATTCTTAGAAGCTAATGAATTGATTCCTCCATCTACCCACAAAGGCTTGGTGAGCAGCAGCCCACCAACAACAGCATCAAGCTGGCTTTGGCAAGGCCTTCAGAGAACAGTGGAAGACACTCCCATGCTACAGCTTGAGCTCCGGCCCTTCTGCATCAGCTCAAGAAACAGTAAATGTCCCACAGTCCTAACCAGAGAGCCCAAGGCCATTAGAGCTGGAAATAAAAGCAGCCCTCTCAACAACCACCTAAACTGGCAAGTGACAGAACTACTGCAGTCTCCTTTCACATCTTGACTCACAAAGTCATCCTCTAGCCAGTGCAGATGGGATGCAGTGAGGTCTGTTAATCCCACCCTAATGAGATCAGCTTCTTGGCTGATGCCTGCAACGCTCCAGAGGGATCCGAGTGTGACAAAGGCCAGTGGTGAAGCAGTGCCACAGGTCAGCAGGTCTGGTCTCTGCTGCACAGGTCAAGGCCACTGAGTCCTGCACTCACAACGGTTTTGAAAGCCCTTTCTGTGTTTTGAGAGGACTGCACTGTCCTCACTGGGTGTGCAGAGCTCCCTGAGGACTGCAGACCTGTGATGTGCTGTGATGGGTGCCTGTTCTGTGCCCAGTTTAGGAGCTGTAGAGAGCTCAGATATTGACTGCCTCAACACCAGATGTTATGAAATGATCAAGAAATTGGAGGCTATAAAAACAAATTAAACAACTGCTAAGTGCTGGAAGCTGAAATGAGGCATTTTGGGCTGGAGGTTTTGGTTGTTTTTTTCTAACATGGCCCTATGCAGGTGACCAACAAATGGTTCATCTTTGATGGCAACCTGAACCTCTTTTGTGTAAGTTCACTTGGCAACAGAGAGTCCTTACCTTCCTCAACAGTGTATTGGGTAACTTCCTGATCTTCTGCACATGCTCCGGGTTGATGCCCAGCTCACAGCAGCTCACTCGGAGCAGCTCCTTGTAGGTCAGCTCTTGCCTGTCCAGTTCAATTTCAATGAAGTCATTTTCTTTAAGGTTGGGGTTTTGTATTCTGACCTTAAGCACCAGTTCTGTTAGAAGTAACAAAGTATATTAACAGGCAGATGTATAAATGACTTGACAAAGAAATCTCTCTGCTAACTTCCAGACACTTCTGTGTTCCACGGACCTTGTCTGCATCAGTTGTACCAATGCAGGAACCCTCAGGAAGCTGAACCTGTACAAGTGCAGTTTGGCTTCCACCACCCTACACCCAAACACCATCACAAACCTAACCTTTGTGTGTGTGAGGTGCAAACCTTGTTGCGAGTGCTCCCCTTGCTGGATTGAAGCGGCCTTCAAAGCAGATGATACTGGTTATCCATGTCCTGAGCAACCCAGGGTGGCTTTTACTGGTTCACTGATTCTTTAAGTCATCAGTTAACTTCCTATTGCTAATTTATGGCACCAGAACACCTTTTATGTCCAGAATGGTATTTGTGGAATCATGTCATGGCAGGCCTAAGCAGGCCAAAGTATACTTATACATGTCCTGGCTTGCCCAGACATGATTTTCTGCTCTCCCTCCTTCAGTTTTGGGAAGAAGAAACTGTGGGAAACAGGACAGAGAACCTGGAGCCACTGAGTCTAAGCACTCTGCTCTGCCCAGACTTGTTTACATCCTGTGGTAAACAGGGTACACACCCTTAGCTAGTACCTGCCTTGTGCAAGGCCTATGCTTTTCCCAAATCTGGGTAAAGCCTATGGCTTCACCTCATCATGGAATCAAGCAGGTTGGTAGAGAGCTCCAAGCTCACCCAGCCCAACCTGGCACCCAGCCCTGCCCAATCAACCAGACCATGGCACTCAGTGCCCCAGCCAGGCTTGGCTTCAACACCTCCAGCCACGGCCACTCCACCACCTCCCTGGGCAGCCCATTCCAATGCCAATCACTCTCTCTGACAACAACTTCCTCCTAACATCCAGCCTGAACCTGCCCTGGCACAGCTTGAGACTCTGTCCCCTTGTTCTGGTTCTGGTTGTCTGGGAGAAGAGACCAATCCCACCTGACTACAACCTCCCTTCAGGTAGTTATAGACAGCAATGAGGTCTAATATGGTCAAGCTTGGCTAAGTGCCATTATGATTGGCTATTCTGCCATTGTATTCATGCTTGCTGCTTGTTACTGCCTGCCACCATTGCTCTCTACCTCTGGCAGTGACTCTGCCATTGCCTTCTACAGCATTATGCTTTGCTAAACTGTAAGTTAGCTCTCCTGAACTGCCTGGAAACTCCACCGCTTCTAGTGTACCAGAAAGAGTCTTTAAATGCCTTCGTGCAATCAGCCTTCTTAGCCAGCGTGACATGGTGACCTCTTGCCTGTATCTGCCATGCCGAGAAGTCCTGGAGATATGCAGATCCTCCAGAGAAGCCAGGATAAAGCCAGAGACTGTCTCCTTTTCCCAGCAATGTGAAGCCTGGGAAGAACCAGAAGCCTCAGTGGCTGACAAGACCAACGGAATTCCCTGACAGCGTTTGGGCACTGTCTGAGGCTGTAGCCAGCCCTGCGAGTTGGGAGGTAATATTTAGTGAGTAAATACTTAAAGCCTCTTGCAATTCACCATTGCCATCTGCCATAAGCAGAAAGGAGCTCCCTGAGTCCACCTAGTGGACAGGCGGCGCACTGACAGCAGGAACCTTCTCTTCCAGTTCAACTCATGTTTATCTACTTTTGCTAGTTATTTCTGGATCTAGTTATTCGCTGTGTAATATTTCCATGGCTGTGTGATGAACCCATTACGATTAACATCGGCGGTCAGGGGTGGTGAGAGTTCTGAATATCAAAATTAATAAGTACTATCAACCTTGGGAAAATATCATCTCACAGTCACTTAATTACCCTCCATATCAAATGACAAAATGACAGTCTGCATGATAACTGACACACAAGTTCCAGGTTTCCCTCTCTGGGCACAAGGTGGGCCTGCAGGTGTAGCTGATGCCAACAGCTCACCTCAGGCCCCTGCGGTCTGTGTACTGTGAGGCTCTCTCTGGAGCTCACTGCCTGCCCGCCCCTGTTCTTTCACTTAGGCTTGGAGCATGCTGTCTAGAGCACTGGACTGCTCTGGTGTCTGTGTGCTCTTACAGCACCTGAGACCAATAGCAAGTGTTTTCAGCACCATTTTAATCCCCGTTCCAGCAGCATTAGGATATCTGCCTTGTTACCACCCTTGTTCCCACAGGAACCTGCAGCTCTCTGGCAGTGCTCTGAACCCACATAACCCTGACCAGTCTATTCTCACCCTCCACGATGACAAAGGTTCTAAGACAAAGAGAGACTTTCACTTTACCTTGCATATTAAGTGGAAAAGTTCCCGTGAAGAACAGTGGCTGGAATGCTGGCACAGGCCCCAGACAGGAGCCGTTCTCTTGCTGAGGTATGGACTGGGTTGATCCAGCTGGCGAAGGGGGACTTCTCCAAGACACTGAGCCCTGGTAAAGTGGACCTCTCTGGAGGACAGGCCTTGCATGTGGTGGTGCAGCACAGCCTCTGGGCAGCGATGGTGCATCCCCAACAGCAGCTGCCTGGGCAGCTGCGCTCCCAGGCTGCAGCACTGCACGTGTGCCAGGCTGCACAGCAGGCAGGGAGGAGGAGCTGGCATCGTGGGGGTCCAAGAGGGAGATGCTCCCATTGACAGCAGGGTCTGGAATGCTGTCACTCATGCAGTTATAAACGTAAGGGAAAGGGGGGTGGGCCAGGTAATTGGGGATGATTGGCAGATCTGGCTCTTTCTTTAGGTCTGGGAGCTCATCACCTTCCACTGCAAAACAAACAAAACAGCCCTCACAGAGCAACCAGAACAGCCCAACATGGCTTCTGTTGCTGATTCTTCTGGCCACCAGGTAACTTCTTGTGGCTAATACATGGCATCAGAACAGCTCTTATTTCCAGAAAGAAATTCTGAACTGAAACTGGAATTTCAGATTTGCCTCTCTGGGCAGGCAAAACACAGATGCAGGCATAGCTGATCATGGAGCAGCTCACCTCAAGAGCTCCTCAGTCTCCAGGACTACACAGCAATTGTTGTTCCTGCACTGCAGAGCTTCTTTTTATATTTTTTCAATGTTTGTTTTGTTTTAAGGAGGAGGAAGCACAGAGTTCAAAGCAGAAGAGGAGAAAATAG
Source organism: Tricholaema leucomelas (assembly GCA_013400475.1). Lineage (NCBI taxonomy): Eukaryota > Metazoa > Chordata > Aves > Piciformes > Lybiidae > Tricholaema lacrymosa > Tricholaema leucomelas. The sequence continues at coordinate 37,287 of WAAF01002646.1, read as the reverse complement.
GAATCCAGAAGCACTAGGGCTTTGTGCTCAGGTGCTGAAGCAGAGTGAACACAAAAGCAGAGCCTGACTCTAGTCATTCTGGGGGATGCTGCAGTGTTTGTGGTTTGGTTTAATCTGCAGCCAGCAGGTTGTAACATAGTCTCTGATGGCATAATGCTGTCATCTTCATGATATATAAGGCAGTGAAAAACAAAGGGCAATGTGCTGTTGGATATTAAGGCAGAGGACAAAGGGAGAAGAATGTACAGTACTTGGGGAGCTGGAACATCACCACTTCAACAGCTGGGAGACAACAATGACAACAAAGCCAGAGAAGGGGTGCAAAAAGGAGGAACAGTTGTGAATCTACCACATTCCACATGACTTATCACCTTGCAGCAGAGTAGGCCTGGCTGCTGAAACAGCTACAAAGCAAGGTAAAAAGGCTCTGCCAGTGTTCTCGAATGAGCTGTTTCTCCAGGCTGCTCATTTTCCATTTATCAGCACTCTGCCTAAGCTCCACAGACCCTCAGGAAAACTGGAGCTGTTCAGATGAAGGCTTTGTACAAATCTAAGCGACTTTCTCCTGTTGCCCTTCTGAAGAGAGGTAGCTGCACCTGTGACTGCAGCTGCAGTGACACTGTCACTGCCTCCATCTGGGCACTTACAGCATTTAAGAAAAGGTTTGGGTAGCTGGGTATGGGATTTGTTGGTATTTCTCTTTCTTAAGCTTTGATTCCTTACTAAGCAAACACACTAGAAATTCAGCTGCTGCTCAAAGGCAGACATGGCAAACAAAGCTCAGCCCCTCCATGCTTTAAGCTGCCTGCTGCTGCAGCGGGGCAGTTGTGGGGCACAGCCAGCAGGTTTGACTTACCTCCCAGCATCCTCCTGATCTCGCTCTTGGACGTCAGCTGGGCTGGCCTCTCTCCCTTCTTGGTGAGGATCTCCCTGTCGGCACCGGCGCGCAGCAGGTGAGCCACCACTGCAGTGTGGTTCCGTTTGCATGCCCAGTGCAGGCAGGTCCTGCACACAGGAGATGGGAACACCCTTTGGAATCCTAAATTGCAGCAGATTGATTTCCACCTATCCTTGCTGCCTGAGAGAAGAACAAGGCCTTGTGCATGTCTGACATCAAAAAGGTTTTAACTGCAGCCTCATCTGGAAACTGGCAGTGGGCTTGGAGTCCACGCTGGCACCTGCTGCTGCAGTCTGCCCTCGCTCTAGTGCTCTTGACACCAAGTTACCCCGGCAGTGTCTGTAAAGGTCAGGATCTCTTCAGTTTGACATCACTGGTCCACTAGCCCTTCTGGAAAAATACATACGAAAAGAAGGCTTTTGTGTGGTATTTTAACCTTTGAAAGAGCAAGGTGCAGTTAAAACACTTGTCGGTGTACACGGGAGGGACACTTTGCTGGGAGGCTGCTTCCGCTCTTTGGTCACTGCTGCTAGCACGGGGCCTTGCGAAGTATCTCTGAAACACAGGGAGCGCAGCTTCCATGCACAGACTGATTGCTATCAATCAGCTCTCTTGCGTTTTCACAGGCTCCAGTCTTTGAACCTCAAGCTGCAACTGTCCCACACTTCTGAAAGCTGCCAGTCGAGAAGCTGAGCCCTGTGTCTGGTAGCTCTCCTCCTGGTTTTAATTACAACTTTAAGAGTAGAATTTAGGGAGCCTTGGAAGATACTTGAGCACTCCCTGTACGTCCTGCTCCAGGCACACTGTGTGCAAACCTGTGCAAGTGCCCAGCACAGAGGGATCTCAGGTTTGCTGCTGGCAGCAGGGGTCAGCATGAGATGGCAAACCCTAAGAAACCCTAAGTGTTTCTTATCCTCCTGAAACCGCCTGCAATTCCTCGCCTCAGAGGCAAATTCGGCTTCAGACCCGACTGGAGAGCCGCTGAAAGGCACTTAGACGCGAACGCGCGGTCCCGGGCTGACACCAGACCCATAAAATAGACCTCAAAACAACCTGGTGCCCCGCGGAGAAGCGAGCAGCGCTGGGGGGGAGGGGGGGGGCGGGGGCTGCTGCCCTCGGCAGCGCCGGTACCTGCGGACAGACCGGGCAGGGGCTAGGCCTCTGAAGGGCCTCGTCCTTCAGCAGAGAAGCGGACCCGGGAAGCAGCCCCCGTCCCGACGGAGCCTTACCAGCCGTTGACTTCGTTCTGGGAGTTGGGGCTGACCCCCAGCTCCAGCAGCCGCCGCACCTCCTCCGCGTCCCCCAGCGCCGCCGCCTCCCGCAGCCGCTCCTGCCGCTCCCGCTCCGCGGCCGCAGCCGCCATCTCGCCGCAGCCCGCGGCCGCCTCCGGGCCGGAGCGAGCTCTCATCTCCCCGCCGCGGAGCAAGGACAGCGCGGCCCCGGCGGTGCCACCCCCGCGAGTCCGGGCCGCGCTCCGCTGGGGGACGCTATTCCTGGGGACAACTTAGGCCCGGCCATTGCGTTCCGGCTCTCTACCGGCCACAGGGGCCCACAGCGCCTCTGCCCGGGGACTTACCGGCCACTGGTGGGTACGGGACGTCCCGGGGGGCCCGGGCATGATTTGATGCGCTCACACTCGCATAACAAGCAGCGTCTCCTGCCCTGCTGTTTGTTTCTGCGGGCTCTAGATCCGTGCAATCATTCTGTGCAGGATTTTCTTCCGTCATTCTCATCGAAATCTGTTATTCCACCCCAAAAAATTACAGACCGACATCTGCCTGCAAATCAGCCAGGCATTACAGGTAACTCCTGCATCGCGCAGCGGTCGTTATGAAAGCTGGGGTTTGTCATTCTGGATTTGCCCTAAACCAAGTGGCAGGAGAGAGAACAGCTGTAAGGAGTCGAAGCGAGGGTTTCCAAGCAGAGCGGCACAGATGAGAGCCCTGTTCCGTCTGCTCCCGGGCGGTGCCGCGGAGAGCCACAGCGGCTGGGCTGCGCTGCGCCCGTTGACTCTCTTGATGCAGTTGGAGAAACACAAAGGAGCTGAAGCAGGACTCAGTCCTGCCCCTGCTTTTCTGAAACAGATACCCGCCTCCCATCCCACCCCCGACCCGGGCTGCAGGGTACTGAGACCGAAATTCATACAAGGTGGCGTTGATTTCAATTACACTCTGCTAACGGTTCCGTTGGGTCGTTAGATGACTACAAACTGCAGAGCCTGAAGGAGCTTTGTGGTGCCTTCAGCGCTGCGTACCAGTCAGCCCTCCCCCCGGGCAAAGCTGGCGTCGGCACCGAGCCCTCGGGACTACGGGCAAGGCTGCTCCGCGGCCCGGGAGGTGACTGCATTAGCACCAATACAGACCTCAAGCTCTTAAAAATTAAGCAATTTAGTTAAAGACAACAACAGGAAAACAAACAAAACAAAACGAAATTCATGCACTGAGGATGTTCGAAGTGATTTTGAGAAATGGAGAAATAGCTGAAAATTGGTGGGTGAAATTTATTACCGGTCCAAAGGCGCGTGGAAAGGAGCCCCTAATCAGACGAGCAGAGACTGGTTCCAAGAGCAAACAGGGAGATTTAGGTCAGAGGGGAGCCTGTTTTCCACTAAGGTGTCAGTAGAATTCCTAAGGGAATCTTCTCTGCCGGAGACCCTCAGGTTTTGGTGCCTCTGGCCCTGCCACGGAGCAGTGGGCACTGTGATCCCCTCTGGCTGTGCCCTCCGCCTGCTGACACGATCAGCACTGCAAAGGCGCCTGCCACTGCGCCGTGTGCACGGGCCGGGTAGCAGCACCATGACGCCCCACGGAGCAGGACACTGGCCCGCGTGGCACCTCCTGCCTCTCGCTCCCGGCCGCGCACCGTTGTCACATTTCTCTGCGGCGTTATCGCCGGCGATGGTGCCTTTTGGCACCTGCTCGCCTGCCGGGCCCCTCAGTGGCCGTGCCCGCGACATCGCCGGGCCGGGCCGGGCCGGGCCGGGCCATAGAAAGGGGCCCGCCCCCATCACCGTTTTCCCCCGCTGCCACTTGGAAGCAGGAGCTGCCGCCGCTCCCCGGCCCGGCCCGGCCCGGCTCGGCTGCGAGCGGCCTCCCGCGCTCGGCCCCGCTCTGCCAGGCCCAGGGGCGGCGGAGCGGCGCGCGGTGCATTGTGGGCAGGGCCAGCCGCCGCGCCGCCATTTTGTCTCTGTCACTTTCGGCGGCGCGGTCGGTTCGGGAGGAGAGGCGGCGGCGGCGCCCGTGTTTGGCGAGGGGGCATTCGGTCAGGAGGACACGATGATATCGGCCGCCCAGCTCCTAGATGAGCTTATGGGCCGGGACAGAAACCTGGCCCCGGATGAGAAGCGCAGCAACGTGCGGTGGGACCATGAGAGCGTGAGTGAAGCGGAGCCGCCTCTCCCCTCCCTCCTTCCCATCCCCCTCGCAGGGCCGGGGTTTTGTCTTAGCGACATGAACCGTGGGTGCAGGCCTGCAGCTCCCGGCCCGGGGACTGCATCGAGGCCTGGAGGGTTCCCAGGCTGGGGCGGGAGTGCGGGCCGGGCCCTTTCCATGGAACCTGAGGCTGCGGGGCTGCTGCATGGCGGCGGCGGGGCCAGGCCGGGATCGTTGCGCGGGAACGTCGCGGAGCCTCGAGACGAGGAAGAGGAGGAGGAACCAAGTGGCCGGGAGGGAGGAGAATCTCGCCATAACAAGGCTGTTGCCTGGGGTGCTGGGAGGAGAGCGGCCTTGTGTTTGGGCTGGAGCGCAAGGAGAAGAGGCGGTGTTCTCCGGGAGTGCCAGTAAACGGCGTTAGGGGAGGGCCGGCAGGCCCAGGTGGTGGCTTGCACGCAGGGAGCAAAGACGGTTGTTCGTAGTCTGGAGACAAATGTCTCTAGATCGCTTCCTGAGTGGTATTGGAGAAAGAAACAGAAGGATCCAAACATACCGACGTAGCTGCCCGGAGGCTGTAGCACAGGGAAGAATCACAAGACTTGAAAATCAGGAGTTTGCTGAGAAAAGACTTAATCCTTCCATACTTGCGCAGGCAGAGGGGTTCCACAGCTCCGTGTGGGGAGCTAATGTAAACAGTACTGTTGTTTAGTAGTATTTAGATGTTTTTTTTGTTAGTGTGGTGATTCGTTGATTTTCTGCAATACATAGATCAAAACAAAATTTATAATGATAGTGATTAATTTTCTTATTATTTTGGAGTGGGGTTTCTCCCCAGGTATGGTCGAGTGTTAATGAGTGACTTCTAGTGACACCCATCACAGTCAGAAGTTACTTCGTGAAGAATGAATGGTACTTACAAAGTTCCTGTAACAGCTCCTTTGGAAGAGATGAGTGCTGCTCAAATAGTTTTTTTTCTCATTCATGGTTTTTTGGTTTTTTTTTTTTGTTTTTTTTTTTGGTTGTTGTTTTGTTTGTTCGCTTTTTGTAGTTATAGTATGTCCAAAGAGAGTGTCAGAGTTGCAATAGTTTAGTACCTGTGTGATAGGAGTTTCTGTGGTTTAAGCTGCAAAACAAAAATTGCAGTCCTCCTCCCCTTAGCATTTTCTTGGAATGTTAAATTGGGAGAACTGAGAACCACACACCTCTGGTTGTTGTAAGTTGCATCTTCAGCATAGTGATAAGAACTGCAGGTTTTCAATTGAGACTTCTGGCATTTTAAAGATGGCTCACATTTGGTTTTGTCTCAGAATGTGGGAGGTAAGGAGGAATGTTTGTCTTGCCTTACATTTTATAAGGAACTTGTTAGGTTTTTTCCCCTTGCTTAAAATATGCTACTGTATAACTGAGCTGTGCTCTTTTTTTTTGCCTCAGTCTTTTTAATCAAGTTTAGATTACTTTCTTCATCTTAAAATGAACACACTTTGGGCTGTAGAGGTTGAGTCTGACCATAGGAATCTGTAAGCTGTTGCTCAGTTGTTTTGCCTTAGAAAAGAGGTCTGGTCTCCCCTCCCCTGTCCTCCTTTGGCCAAGTGGAGAAGTGTCCAGTGCCTAAGGCCTAGGGGAATTCACAGGCTTAGGGTTGAGCTTTCCTTCAGTCTTGCAGGAGCTGCTGCTGTGTGCTCTGCTGCTCCTGTACTCACCAATTTCTGGGGCATAATTAAATGCAGCCTCCCTGAAACAACGTTTCCACAGATTGCCATAGTCAACTGACAAGGGCAGGAAGAAAACCACCCCTGTTAAAACATGTTTCAATTTGATTTCCCACATCACCTGGAGGTTACATTTTGCAATGCTGACGTGCTTGGAAAGAAAGTGCAGATAAGGTTCAGATAGTAATGTTAATTGATCTGCTTGGCTACTCTTGCTCTTTCCAGATGACATCCTTGTGCTGATGTAATTTCTTGCCAGATTAACCATAGCAGCTAATCTTGTGATGTACATCTCTTCAGTGTATGTTGCACTTGTACCAAAGTTTAGGATTTGGTGCTACACTTCAGTGTTAGATGTGTGAGATTTTCAAACCAAGCTTAGCTGTTTCCTTCATAATTAGCTAATTGCAGGTAGGTGGATATAAAAAACTGGAAGGTGCTATGAAATTCCAGACAGGAATGGGTTTGTGAAGATGCGGAAGCAGAGTGTGAGACAGCTGAGCATTTATTTGCAGTTGTGATGAAACCCTGATCATGTGTTGTGAAGCCTTTTGTGGAGCTCAAGTTCCTACTTGAAAACTTTCATATGATTAAAGCCTTTAATCATAACCTCTATGAAGTCGCAGTTGCTGCCTATTTCAGTATTGCAGCATGTCCTTAGGTGATCAGTTCTGGTTCTGGCACAAAGGCTTTCTAGCTTCTGTGCAGGAAGAGGTGATTAGTGCCATGTATTTCAGTCTTTCTGCTTGCTGGCCTATCTGTAGACAGATGGGTGTCCCTGGAGCAGTCACTTGACTAGTTCACACACACTTGCATTAAAAAGCCACTGAGACAAAACAAATGCAAGTGGAAACAGCAACTGTGTAAAGGTTATGAGGCTGTTCTGTAGTAGCAGAGAGCCCAGCACTGACTGCCTGTACTATTGAGACTTTGAGATTCTCTTGGTCCATTGAGGTAACTGGGAGGATCTGCTGTGGACAGGTGTCTGTCAGACAGTGTTTCTGGTGGGAGTATGGCTTCTCAACTTGTAAATTCCATATGTAAAACAGGATTTGATAGGATCATTAGGATTGGAATAGACCACTAAGTTCATCAGGTTCAAATATCAATATATTTGATGATGTTAAGTACTTAGGATGTGGTGCACTTTTAGTTCTATAGTGCCAAAGACCTAACTTGATCTGTATCTAGATAGAATCCCAGAACTGAATCCTCCAGGAGACAAAGCCAAGAGGGCTGAGGTGACACTTGTTTTGGAAGGATATTAGTAGTGGAGCATTACCTCTAGCAATGAAGTTTGGAAGCAGGACTTTCATGGGTCTGGGGTGGGTGAGCATTGCTCCTAGCATGTCCGCTGCCTGCGAAATTTGAACTCATCTCTGAAGGAATTGTCTAGGCCTTGGTGTGTAAGCCATGAGCTGATGGGCTTCATTCTCAGCCCTTTTACTAGGAGTTCTCTACCTGAAGGAATTAACTTGCATGATTGTTTTCTACAACTGTACTGATACTTCTCCATCAGTAAATAATTTCTTGCAGAAGAGGAAGGTGTTCATACAGAAGTATTAATTATACAGAGCTGCCAATAGTTTCTCTATATAGCAAAGCCTTGAACTGTTTCACAGTCTCTGGAAGAGCTGGCCATGTGTGCTGTCATCTTATGCAGCTTCAGGTGAAGGATAGTGCTTCCCATCTCCCAGGGCCCGAAGGATTCATGCACTGGAGACGAAGAAACAGAGTTCCAAGTGTCTCTGTTTGTTGCAAGTCTTACTGAAATGAGTCAGCCTGAGGGCTTGGAGGAAGCAGCTGTTTCGTCAGTGCTGCTGCAATAGTTGGGCAGTAAGGTTCCTCTGTGTTGCTCCACCTTGGTGGTGGACTCGGGATGGAAGGCTTGGTTGGTTTTCTGTGTACTCTGTAAAGCAGTAGGAAAAGTTTAAACTTGTGTAGTCTGAGATCCAGTCTGACATCCAACATGGAGAAGTGAATCAGACTGACCACATTTGATCAAGTAGTGCAGACAGGTGTGGAGTAGGCTCTGAGTCTCTCTCTTCACCTCTGGTTGTTGAAATACTTCAAAAGGGGCCTCAGGAAATAACACCTTGTCTTTGTCCACAGCAGGTGAGAGCAATACAGCTGGGCTGTCATGAGCAGATAGAACTGATATGACAGAGGAGGTGTTAGAGGATGTCCAGTCTCATTCTGCACTGTCACTTCAGTTAGTGGCAGTCAGTCTAGGGGAAGAGGGGTGTTGAAGAGTTAATTACTTAAGATTGCTTATCAAGTTAGGGGTCCAAGTATTTCTGATTCTATCCTTTTGGCTGTTGTGGTGGATAGAGAGGAGTATTTCTGTATCAGGAACTTCAGGAGCTGACCAGCTTTAGCTAAGCCTATGATCATGGGTGAAGGTAAATAAGCTTTTGAACAAAAGCTGAGTTTATTCCATCTTATATTCAGTGTTTACTGGCTAGACTAACAGGCTGGGGGGTTGCTGACTTCTTGGTGGCTGCTTTTCTTTTATCAAGAAGAACCTGACTTGCTAATGCAAAAAAATAGGCTATGTAGAAACAAGCAAGCCCTTTTAGCTGGCAGGAAAGCAGCTGAAAAGGGCTGGAGAGGTCTAGTGTGCCTTTCCATAGCACTCTTGAAAGAGGGGACTTTGAAAGTCCTGGAATGGGGAAGCTTCTGGATAGTTATAATCTGTGTTCTTAAGGCTTTCAACAGACATCAGAGCCTGGTAGGTTTGATGCTGATGGCTCCTTCTCTCCAAGCCAGGAGCACTGAAGAATGCAGGCTGGACTCAGCTGCTGTAGACCAGCTCAGAGGAAGGTGGTTCGGTGTCTGTGGTTGAAGGTATTCATGGTTGAGCAATTCCACTGTAACGTTTTCCCTGGTCCAACCCGATCAGTTCTTTGCTACAGGGCAGTCACAAATGGATGTCGCTTTGCTTCATCTGGGACATTTAACAGTGAAATAAGGAAAACTGTTGGTCCAGTGGGAAGGGAGATGTTTGCAGCTGGGATGCACCTGGTACCACCTGCTGCTATGAAGTGACAGTTTGCAGTGTACAAGGGGATTTTTACTTCATATCTTAGAAAATAGAAGCAATCACGTACAAATGCTAATTCCAGAAGAAGAAAATGATGCCTGTTTCTTTCTTCTCTGTCAGGTTTGTAAATACTACCTTTGTGGCTTTTGCCCAGCTGAATTATTTACAAATACCCGTTCTGATTTAGGTAAGTCTGGAAGCCTTGTCCTTTTATTCACTTACATATCATTACAATTCAACTTTTGTTTGCAAACTAGGCTTTTATTGCCTAATGGGCTGCCAAAGCACTTTGAAAACAGGCTTTTTGAAAGCACTTTTTAAAGAATTGCCAGTAATGTAGTACTTTAACAACAATATTTATTCCAGATCCTGTAAAAATGTTGTTTTTTTTCCCCTTGCTTACAATGTAAGCTGAACTGTTGTGGGAGGTGGTTTTTCTCCTCGTGGAGTGTTGGCTTAGAGTTTGGTCTATTCTGCCTGGTCAGCATTTTAGTTTAGCGGTGTGTGACCTTTGCAGCAGGGTCTCATTTGCTGTGACGGTTCCACTGGATGCCACCTCTAAATTACCAGTGGCCTTTGATGGTGTGAGGATAGGTGGCTGGGAGACAGTACCTGGGAAAGCAGGCTTTTGACCTTGGCCAGGACTTCCCAATCCATCCAAGAGCAATTGAACAGGACTGCCCTCATGTACTCAGGCCATGTACATCCTCATTGTACTCTGAAGGTCAGTGTTGTAAGAAGCTAGTTTATTACAAAAACCACTGGAGCTTAGAAAGTGCTTAATGGAATGACCTTTTCTATGTAAATTTTCCTTTTTTTGTTTTTCTAAGGCCCCAGGTGTTTAAGGTATTATTTTGTTTGTGCAGTTTTCCCAGTTGAGAACTTCATCTGGGAGTTCTGTTTATTCTGAGACTCTGTGTCTTCTTCAGTCTGTCCTTTGAGTTCACAGTGACGTAGTCATGTTAACATTCCTTTTCTTTGATGTGTCTTTCAAACTCCAAGCAAAGTAAGCAAAAAAGCAGGCATGCAAGCGCCTGGGAAGTGTTTACAGCTCCATTCTGTCGTGGTGCACAGGCAAGTGCTGATGGAATATGAATGCAGCCTTCAAGAATGCAAGCTTAAACTTTTTGTTTGGTCTTTTTAGGTCCTTGTGAAAAAATTCATGACGAAAATCTCCGTAAACAGTAAGTGTGCTGTGTCCATACTGGATGATGCATCCATGCAGGCAGTGTAGTGTGCTGGGTGGTTTGTTCATGCAAGCAATGTCTGCTGTGACTGAAACCTTCTTAAAGCAACTCAGCCACTGGCTGATTTTTTTATCTACCTGTAAGCGTTAATTGAAATGTGTAATATTCTCTTGCCCTGAGCAAGACTTGGGCACATGGCAGATGTTGTTACTTACTTTTCATACATTAGGGGTTGACATGAGCTTTCATTTCTAAAACATCTTGCCAGGTATGAGAAGAGCTCTCGTTTTATGAAGGTGGGCTATGAGAGAGACTTCTTACGCTACTTGCAAAGCTTGCTGGCAGAGGTGGAGCGCAGGATCAGAAGAGGCCATGCTCGCCTGGCACTCTCACAGAATCAGCAGTCTTCTGGGGTGAGTCTGGAGGAGGCATTGAGGCAATTTTTGCTGTAGATACTGTCTTCCTGTTCTCTTCACCTTGTCTCCTCATGTGAAATGCATTGTTTGCCAGAGGATTCTCATTAGATAAGTCTCTTCATAGCTTAGCCAGCAGATGCACCTAGCCCTGATGGACAAGCCAAGTGCTCCATGGGCAGCAAGAGTCCCTCTACTTTCCCTGTCTGCTTCCTCAAAATCAGGACCTGTTCTTTGCCCAAGAGCATTGATCTTTGCATATGTTGTCTTTGCCGTGTTGACCTCAGTTTACCTTCCTTCTCTCAGCTGCATCTCTCAGCTAGTGAGCTGTGTCATGCTGCTATTCCAGGAGCAGGGATGTGCTGCATCCTATCAGCAACTGGAGCTCAATCCCTGTCAGCTGCCACACTGAGGCTGTAGCTTCTGCTTGCTCCAGCACCACTGTTGGCTGGTGATGGTGGGGTCGGGGAACTTTGAGGAAAGACAGACTTCTGTGCCACTTGTCTCTGCTCCAAGCTGTGTGCCAGACAGCTCTTAGTGAAAGGCTTCAATTGTCTGGAAGAAAAATTTTACCTCTTTTTCTTTCTCTTTTTCCTCACCCTGTGGTGGATTTGAAGCAGTGAGTATGACCTGTGCCCTAAGAGTTTCATGACTGGTAGGGTAGCCTTCCCACTTTTTCCTCCCCAGTTAATTGTTCTATGCCAAGTCCAGTTGTTTTGAAAGGATTTGTGCTCAATATCTAGTCATGAGAGGTTGCTGGCTGTGGAGTAGAGCAAAGGCTGGAGGGGAGGCAGGTGTCAGGATGCTCTATCAGTCTTCAGAGAGGACACTACTGTCAAGCACAGTTTGGCTAAAGGGAGATTCAGTTTGGTTTTTGCTCAGAAGTTAAGTTTCAGAGTCTGTGGAACTTCTAAGTTGTACTTGAGTGTCTGCAAAGACATGCAATAGCTGCCTGCCAGTTACACAGCTCAAATCCAGCACTTTGAGCTCAGATGTCTTGCCTTTCATGGACCAGAGCCTTGAACCTTGTTGTTGATTTAGAAGGAATTAGTGTGATTACAGCTTGCTTCACTCAGCAGCAGTTGAGTGAGCCATGCTGAGGAGTGTTTTATGTTAGACTAGACTATTAGTGCTAGGACTTCATGAGAGAAGAGGCAGGCAAAGACTGTTCCTGAATGTAAGAACCCATACCTTTGTGTGTTTTAAAGCTGTTTGAACTAAACCCCGACCATTTGTTTGGCAGGGAGCAGGACCTACTGGTAAAAATGAAGAGAAGATTCAGGTGTTAACTGACAAAATTGATGTGCTTCTACAACAGGTGAGCTGCTTTTGTTTCCTGCAACACACAGCTCTGGCTTTTGATACTTGCTTCATTAAGGTTGATTTTTTTTTTTCTCCTTTAGATTGAAGAACTAGGTTCAGAAGGGAAGGTGGAGGAGGCACAAGGAATGATGAAACTTGTTGAGCAGTTAAAGGAAGAGAGAGAACTGCTGAGGTCTACAACTTCAGTAAGTTATGTGTTTGAAGTTCTGTCAGACCTGTTTCCAAATGTGGTTCGTAATGGTCGTGTCCGCACCCTGAAGGCAGACAGGTGCTGTGCAGGGTTTATTAGACTATAGCAGGACCTCTAGTCCAGTGCGTTACCAGCTGCTGCCTTGAGAGTGGCTTTCCTGCAGACAGATAATGCAGCTGTTCACTCAGCAGTGCTGGAGATGAGCTTGCATCTAGTTGGAGGTCTGAGGTGAGCTGTGCTGCACAGCCTCCACAGTGCCCTTTCGCTGAATGGCCAACCTGCCCCTTGCAGGAAGCCCCGTGTGGGGCTGTGACTAGAGACCGGAATCTGACTGAGGACCAGGGGTGCTGTGTTCCTACCAATGAAGAGGAACTTACGTTTGAGGGTGGTACTTTTGTGCTAGTAATGAACTGCAGCTGTGATTGCTGTTACAGCTCTGAGGAATTGTTGAATGTTGACAGCAGGGTTTGTGTCCATGCTGTGATCCATGGGCACTGCGCAGCAACCATTGCCTGGCTTTGTGCTGCAGTTCTCATGGCTGTTGACACAAGGAGTTAAGTTCATCACCATCCTTTAAAACAGAACCCTGCCATTGTTCTTCCTGTTTCTTCATGGGGTATTCCAGCTTTCCATTTTTGAGAAGTGTCCCATGGCTGTTCTGCAGCTCCAGACATTTCAGTTGATGCCAAAGAAATTGTGTGAAAAGGGATTTTTATTTTCCTGAATTCTGAGATTGCAAGGAGGCTGCAGATGTCGCTATTCAAATGAGTCCTTTGCAGTGAGGAAGAAGATGTGGTTTGCTGTTTCCCAAGAGACTCTTTCCTTGTAGCTGGCATCTGCAGCCTAGTGTCACCCTGCTCAGCCTGGCAGGTGCAGTGCTCTAAAGAGAGGTGTGCAGATAGGATTGCGAGCTCCTACTGCTTCCTGGGACTTGACAGCAGGAACAAAGAAGTTTGAAACTTTCACTGGTTTCCGGCTGAGACTTTTCTCTTGCTTTACAAAGCATTTTTCTTTTGCAGACAATTGAGAGCTTTGCAGCGCAGGAGAAGCAGATGGAAGTTTGTGAAGTTTGTGGAGCCTTTTTAATTGTGGGAGATGCACAGTCCAGGGTAGATGACCACTTGATGGGAAAGCAGCACATGGGTTATGCCAAAATAAAAGCTACTGTAGAAGATTTAAAAGTAAGCATCTCCTTCAGTTACTGAACTTCAAAACATTGCCTAGAGGCCTCCTGTGGTTAATAAAAGGCTGTCCAGGGACTTCCTTAAGTGAGTGACCTATAGCAATTCCATGGACTGGCACTGCACGTTCAGCTCCCACTGGCGCTGCTGTTCTCTGCTGTGTATGCTCACAGCAGGGAAAAGCAAAGGTGTGTGTGCAGGGGGGAGTGACTTGTGGCCACTGCAGAGAGCTGTAGAGTGCCTCTGTTCTGTGGGAGTGACGAGGAAAGGAAGCTCTGCAAGTCAAAGAATCTGTATTTCCAGGAGTTTGGAAGGTGTTTCCTTCGGGGGAATAAAAACAACCCTGAGATCCCTTTAAAAGCTTAAGCACTGCATCCTCAGAGTGCCAGCCCGGGGCTTCTCTCAGAATCTTCATCTCTGTGACCTTTTGTTTGAAGGAGAAGTTACGGAAAAGAACAGAAGAGCCTGACCGTGACGAGAGGTTAAAAAAAGAGAAACAAGAGCGAGAAGAGAGAGAGAAAGAGAGGGAGCGGGAAAGGGAGGAGCGGGAGAGGAAGAGACGACGTGAGGAGGAGGAGAAGGAAAAGGAGAGGGCTCGTGACAGAGAGAGGCGCAAAAGGAGCCGCTCCAGGAGCAGGCACTCGAGCAGGACCTCTGACAGAAGGTGCAGCCGCTCACGAGACCACAAACGCTCCAGAAGCAGAGAGAGAAGGCGCAGCAGGTACCTATGTGTCTTGTGTCTGAGTACCTTTGTCTAGAGCAGTTTGTCTGCAGATACTCGGGACATTGGGAGGTGTTGCTGCGGTACGGCTGCGAGCCAGGTGACAGCAGCTGACCTTGGCCTTTTGCAATGTGCTGCCTGCACAGGAGTCGTGACCGCAGGAGGAGCAGAAGCCACGACAGATCAGAAAGGAAGCACAGGTCTCGCAGCAGGGACAGGAGGCGATCAAAAAGCCGGGATCGGAAATCCTACAAGCACAGAAGCAAAAGCAGAGAGAGAGAGCAAGACAGGAAGTCAAAAGAAAAAGGTATGTATGTGAAGACTGAGTTCATAGCAGATTCTGAAACTAGTCCTTCCCCGAAGATTCAAAAGGTCTTGCAGTGAGCAGCTGAGGTTGTTGGCATCAGGCCAGCTCTAACTCTAGTTACGTTTGTTGCTGTTAAGCAGTTTGAAACATTTTCTCTGTTCCAGTCGCTGTTACTGCACCTGTGCACACCAGGGCCCACCTCTTACCTGCTCCAGCAGTTGTTAAAATTTTGCTGCTCTCTCTGCAAATTAAGGGGGCAAGGATTTTGCTGTAATTTAAGACTCCTTCACTGTTTACCTTCAGACAAACATGAGCCTATAATCAGATTTTCATGAGTGACTCTCTTCTGTCTCTACTGTCAGCAGGTCCTTCTGTGGTTGCCCTTTGGTGCATGTGTTGTGGGAGGCTGGTGGCTGGTTTTTTACCTGTACTGCTTGTTGCTTCTCTGTACAATCATGTTTCCTTTGTTTTCCCTTAACAGTGCTTTCAGGTTTGGGGGGGTGGGTTTGTTTGGGATTTTGTTTGTTTGTGGGGGTTTTGGGTAGTTTTTTTGGTCAATGGATGTGGTCCAAGACAAATTTTGCAGATTTTCTGTGATGCTCTATATTACAATTTTTTGTCCTCTTCTGATCTCCTGCTCTTTCCTGCCATTTCCTCTTGGTTTTATTTTGGCTCTATTTTGTTTTAAAGAGGTGAGATTGGCTTTGTCAGTGTTCAGGTGAGTCTCACTAGGCTGCTGTGCTAGTCCTTGACAGCCTTTATAGCAGCACAGACCATGTGCAGCAGCATTGATGGTGACTCATGGCTTCATCAGAGGCTGCTGTTCTGAAGCTGTGCCTCTAGGGAGGATGCAAAAGACCTGAGAGGAAACACTACAGATTCCTTCTCTGTGAAGAGAGACTAATTCACTGGCACTGCTGAATTTCCTCTGGCCTCCCAAACTCTCTTGAAGCTTGAGGAGGACAGCAGTAGGAACTGCTGCTTCAAGCTGCGGCTCTGGAGTGCTGACAGATGTCCACTATTGACACAGCCATGCTGCTGCATTACCAGAGCTGCCTGTCAGCAATGGACCAAACCAGTGCCTTGTGTTTCTGAGGCACTTTGGAAGCTTTGGATAGAGACATGCTGCGTGTGTATTCCCAGAGGCATAGGCCTGTTTGCACTACCCTACCCATGCTTTTCCATGTCTGTCCAGTGGATAAGTTCCCAGAATGTTGCTCATGTTTCCTGTCTTTCTTGCCAAATTTCTTGGACCCTTTTAGCTTCTCTGGGTTACGCTGAGGTGCATCTTCAGTCCTGTTTCTCCTCTTACTTTGCTTTGCTCCCTATGACCTAGTGGGTTTAGCTGCGTGCCCTGCAGAGGAACTGCTGGTTAGAGTTTAAACTCAGGTGCAGTGCTGTAGCCTATAGCTGTCCATTTGCCACTTTTTCGCTACTTGGTACTGTACTATTTTGCCTGCTTTACCAACAGCTTCCTGGTACTCAGTCAAAAACATCCTGCTCTGTATTCTCTGTGTAGCTATGCATATAAATAACTTCTTTATTCCAATTTGGTCTGGTTTGGAGCTTGATAGCTTTTCAGCTCTTTCCCTAATCCTTCCATAAATAGAGGAGCTGGTGAACTTTCTTCAGCATCTGACTATTTTTGCTTCTAATTTTACTGATTTCCTTGCTGGCTGTTTTATTTGCTGCTTGCTACCTTCTTTCTCTAGAGATGTGAACTGGGAGGTGATGCTATGAGCTGTGATGAAAATTCCACTTGGGAAAATCAGTCCCTCTTTTGACTGCTTAATGATTACATTTGTAGAAACACAGATAAGCCTTAGAGCAGGACTGACACTAAAGAAGTTCGTGTTTGTCCCTTTGTTGGGAATATCTTAAAAAAAGGAGGCAGAAAAGGAGAAAAACAAAGCAGTAGTGCTGAGTTTGATGCAGCTGTAGGCAGCATTGCACCCTCCAGTTTGCAGTGTGGCTGTAGGTAGTTCAGGAGAAGCTGTAGAGTGTGGTGTGGCTGCCTGCCTGCTGTACTGCTGCACAAGAGAGAGTCATAAAGAGATGAAGACTCGGCCTAGGACAGGGACTGCTTATTGGCGCGCTGGCTGCAGAGCCAGCTGTCTGTGTCCATCCCTGGTCTGCAGCTACAGCAGCAAGCAGCAGAGGCGTGGCCGTGACTGCTTGGAGTACAGCAGCTGTCAGCTCAGAACTCAAGCTGCCGTCTGAGCATGGCCCTTAACAGGAGGCAGGGCACAGTGCCCTGAGCCTTGCCTGCTCTTATGCACCGAGTTAGTGCTGTGCTTTTTGCCCATTAGGGCACTATGGTGTAGGGACCTTTGCGAGTATAGGAAAGAAGTTCATGGAAACATGGAGACACTTGATGTCTTGGGTTTCAGAAGCAAGGATCCAGTTGCTGAAGGAGTGAGCCATGAGCAATGAAAGCAGCTGAGCATTAGCGTATCAGATCCCAGCAGCACACACCTAGCTGTTCAGTAAGCTGGCTTCAGAGAAGCTGCAATAAATAGGTTTGGGTGTTTTAAGATGTAAAACTGCACTGCGAGTGCCTTCATTTTGGGAATGTGCCTTCAGGCCCTTTAACATGGCTCTTTGTCTTCCTTGATCTGAATCCATATGGAGATAGTGGCGTCTATGGCTGTGTTCTCATGTTAGGAAATGCTGTCACAACACCCAAGCCCTCGGCAGTGCTGGATGCTGCGTTGGATTGGTCTTGCACCCTTCGAACAGTAAACCATGCTTGGGCTCTCGGTAAGAGATGTCAACACCCAGGCTTCAGCTGCAGTCAGCGAGGTGTGCAGGTGTTGGAGCAGGGAGCCAGGGCAGTGCCATGTGGTTGCAGCTGATGGGTTGAAGCTACAGTAACACAGCTTCACCAGCAGGCTGCTGGTGTTTGCTAGTACAGGCTGATAGTGCAGTGCAGGAGCTGCACTGCTTACAGACACTCCAGGAGCCAAAACCTCCAGTTTGCTGTGGTAAACCTGTTCTATGATTTAAGCTTTTAGCTGAGTTTCATCTTTCGTGTCACAGTTTAATGGCAGTTGTTTAGCCTTAAACCCAGTTACCCTTCCTGACCAAACTGAAGAAACAAACAAGACAGAACAAATCCTGCACACTGCACATCCATAGGGCCATTAAGATCTACCATATCTACATAGGACAGAAGATAAGATTATGGGGCTGACTACTAGTCCTCTGCTGGGAAACAAGACTACTATTCCTCAGTGGATCCAGCTGTGCACCGGAGCTAAGGCAGAACGAAGACTTTGTGCCAAGGTTAGTTAGAGTGCCACCAGCTGCGGACTGCCAGCCCGAGGGCAGACAGGTACCAACCCCCTAGCTCTCCAGGTAGCTTCTGGCACCGCTGTGTGCTTCCCGCAGGCTGCCTGCAAGGGACGTGCTGCTGCAGGTGACACCTCCTAGGAATGTTCAGTAGGCAGCTGCTCTCCATTCTCTGAGGGGGCTGTGCCCCTCCCCACGGTGGTCTGTTGTAAAACAAAGACGCTGGGGCCTTGCTTCTCTTTTAGAGCTTAATTTCTGCTTTTTCTTCTGGAACAAAGATGTGTTCTGCCAGCCCAGGTGATGACCTTGTTTACAAAAGCCTCTGCAGAGTGTTCCATCTGTGTGCCCTGCTGTGGGGGATAGACCTGTGTGTTATTGGGATTGATTTAATGGCCTGGAGAGCAGGGAGGGAGCAGAGAAAAGAGCGTGAATGTTGTTCTGTGTGACCACATCTGAGAGGTTGGTTTTTCAAATGCCTTTTTTTTTTTTTTCTCTCCAAAGTGTCTTTGCTGATGGAAGGTTGAATTTTCTGGTGTGAAATGATACCAAAAGAGGGGATATTTGCAAACTGAATGTACAGACGAGGCACGCAGCTCTGACACTGAATGCATTTCTTCCCATGGCAATGGTTTTACTTCTGGCTTCCTTCCTTCTTTGAAGATCCTTGAGAGAAAGATGAATTTTCCAGCAGTGTATCAAACCCTTCAGTCAACTTTCCAATTCATGATCAAATTATGGGGTCCTTCCCAACTGCTCCTTCCTTGCCCTGGGAAAATTGTAGTGCTTTTTATCTGTCTCCAAACTGTGCCCCCAAGCCTTTTTACAAGTGGATTGCAAACAGCTGCCTTTTCATAACATGGAGAGCTAATAATGCAGCTGCCGTGGCATCCTGGGCAGGAAGGGAGTTCTGACTGGCACGGCAGCCCTGCCTTCAGAGCTCGTGGTGCTTGATAATGTTGGTGCCCCAAATATTTAATGGGTTTTTAATTGGCAAGTATGGTTTTTGCTAATGCTCTTTCCAGGAGCTGTGCTGAATGAGACTTGCACACCACAGTGGCCATACAGGTCACAAAGTGCAGCCTGGGGACAGGAGCCCCGTGATAAGTAAGGAAGCCAGACACCACAGTCCCACATTTGCCTAACTTCTCAACAGTCCTTTCACCCCGGCACTGTGCATTCAGCAGACAGCTGAGCAGCTGCCTCTGTCAGGAGCCCGTCCCTTCCCCTCCCCACCCTGTCCTGTTCCCCTGCCCTGTGGGGTACCCTCTCCACTCCAGCACGGTGTCTTGAGGTATCTAACCTTTTGAGTACTGCTGTTACTGCTGTAGAAAGTGATGATTGCAGTTTGTATGCAATGTATATCTCACATGTGCAATGTTTGTTTTTACTTTGAAATCCATGGTCAATGTCTTCTTTCATGGCAGAAAAGAGGGGATCTGATGATAAAAAAAGTAGTGTGAAGTCCAGTAGTCGAGAAAAACAGAGTGAAGACACAAATACAGACTCGAAGGAGAGTGATACTAAGAATGAGGTCAATGGGACCAGTGAAGACATTAAATCTGAAGGTGACACTCAGTCCAATTAAAACTGATCTGATATGACCTCAGATCAGACAGAGGTAAGTGCATTATTGCAAACTTTGATTAGGGCTTTTTGTTACTGTTTAACAGTGCAGCGTAAGTATGCACAGATGAAGATGGAGCTAAGCCAAGTAAGAAGACATACTAAAGCACCTTCTGAAGGAAAGGACAGTGTAGTCCTGCAAAACATTTTGAGGTACATTGTTTTGTCTCAGCTCTTTTGTAGCAGACTCGTGCCCCATTAGTGTGCCTCTTTGGGACGTATCTGTAATGTAGCCACCACTAGCACAATGAATGGTCCTTTTTCATTTGTAGGGATTTTGTTCTCTTTTTTGTTTTTTTTTAAGTTGAACTGTTTTTGTATTTAAGTCCATATTGTGTTGGTACATAGGCAGAAACTTTTGCTTTAACTCTTAATATTTGAGGCACATGTTGGACTACTTTGTTTTTATATAAACTGCTGGTATTTCTTTGTCAAGGATGTTTCCAGATTTTTTGCTTGATTGCCTTGCATTCTAATGCAGTTTGTTCTGTAACTCGAGAGCCAGTAGCATTGGATTGATGGAAGTGTAGGGTTTATGAATTATTGCAGCTGACTACCATACCTCACACAGCGTTGGTGTTGTGAGCGGCCCATGAAAAGCCAAATTAAAAATCAAGGATTCAGTCAAACTAAGCAGGTACTCATGCCAGGTACTCCTTTCTCTACCCACATCCATGTTTGAATGCTGTTGCCTGTACTCTTTAAGCTTACTGTTGTGTTTTTGATTTTCGAGATAGTGGGAAGGACTTTGTGTATTGTGTGACCTCTGTAACCCCGATGTTAACAGACTGGATTTTCTTCCGACTGTGTGTAGGGACGCAGTGCTGCCCAGAATTAGATATCTTTAAGAGTTTAAAATGCAATAAACACTGCGTAATAACCGCCTTGTTACTTTCAATGCAATTCAAGTCTTTCAGAGGTATGTCTTTAATATTTCCTACTGTGTAGGAGCGTGCAGCCAGCCAGAGCACAGGGCAGTGAAACGGCTGGCGACAGCCTGCTCAGGCCAGCATAGATAGAGACAGATGCCAGCAGGTATTGGCAGCGTCCGTGGCAGGGATGTATGCTGAGAAACTGGCTGCTGGACACGAAGCAGCCACACCAGAGGAATGCAAATCCTGTATGAAAGGAAAACGTCGAGCTTTCTCCCACTTCTGACAGAGCTTTCTTACTCTCACAGAAGGTCTTTAGCTGTATTCCTGAAGTAAGGCACTAACAGTGGAGAGCGCAGCTGATAAATGAGCTTCTTGCAACCCGATTTGTTACTGTAGTTTCATGATATATGCTAGGAACTCATAAAAGTGATGAGTGAACCATTAATGCTGCGTTGTTGCTGCTAAAGCCAGGCCTGTTCAATGCTGCCATTTCTATAGAGTTAAGGTGACAGCTAACAACTGGGCCAGTGTGTAGGAGTGGCAAACCAACTGCTCCTGCTGCTGGCTAATTGTCTGTTTTCCCAACGTTTTGCGTTCTAGGACTGCTACGTGAGGAGTCTGTGAAGACAGAGGAAGAGAGCTTAAGCTGAAGATCTGCTTTAAAATGAGGTGACAGAAAGCTGTAGTGGCGTAGAAAATTATAAAGTTGAGTTAGAAATTTTTATTTTTTTTATATCTAAAATTTAATGCAGGACTGGTGTTTCCTCCCAGAGTCAGAAAGATGTGTTGCTAATGGCACATATGCTACTGAGTATAAAAGTCCTGTATCTTTTTTTTTTTCCTTTGAGACTTTTTAAGATAAGAAACCAACATAACCTGAACACATGCTTGCTCAGTGTTTTAATTGCAAGTTTTCATTCTTGGACTTTAAAACACAAGAATAAATGTTTAGTATTTGTGTGAATCAAACTAAAATGAATTCCCATTTTTACAACTAAGCTATTCCTAGCCTCTTGATATACCAGAAATGGAAATAAAGTATCTGAATTTCTGTTACAAATGTGATTGTCTCTGTCATTGAACATTATTAATAAGACTTGAGTTTCGTTCCTAATAAATTACTGTCTTCAAGCTCCGTCCATTCATCTGGATGCTTAGTTCTTCTGTGGTGTGTGTGTGTTGATGCCATCAGTATTTCAAGTTGACTTTCTCAGTAGTTAGGCAGCTGTTGGATGGTGTCCCCTAACATGTGGCTACTGCTGCAGCTGGGTGAAGAATTGTAGAGATCTCATGGGAACAATGCAGGCCTTGGGCCTTTCCAGAGCAGACAGGGCTTGGACAGTCACTACCCACCAGTGTGGGCCATGAGCTGACAGCTGGGGAGCAGGGGCAGCCTGTGTGCTACATACAGGGGAGCTCACCTTGCACCTTGCATCGCACTGATCTGTTACACGGCTCCCTTACCTTGCAGAGGCATAGATGATAAAATGAGGCAGCCTGTAGGAAGTTGGATTGAGATGCAAATTCTGACATGTCTGATAGTGGTGCTTGGATGTGTCTTTGGTGTGGTGGAGAACTTGAATCTTTCAGAGCATGGGAACCCTGGTGCCTTTTTGGTAGCTACCTTCAGAGCTGATTGTAACAACTGAGCCAGCGGTGTGAAGTGTCCCCTTGCCAGCTCAAAGCCAAGGTAAGGATCATCTCAGATCTTCCAGGAATGCTGAGCAGAAGGAAATCAGCTTATGGCAGCACTTCCATGCTTTCTCTGTAGTGGTTTTGAGAGCCTGACAGTGTTAAAAATGTCTTGGCCCGTTACTTGTCCAAGACGCGCCCTGCCCCCTGGAGTGCCGTGCATCATCCTGTCTCCCAGAGAGTAAGAGATCGAGCACTTGAAAGAACAGATACTTTAATTCAGGTAAGTGAGTAGTAGCAGTGTCAGTTCAGTTCAAGTTCATAGTGCAAATAAAACTTGTCCTTGGAAGAACAGCAAGGTTTGTAAACGTAACGTTAGTCCTATTCCTCGTGCCACTGGTCAAGGCAAACACAAACCCAACAAAACCCAGGTACCATCACTGCTCTGCCTTACAGTTACCAAACTGCTTAAAACGTACAAAAATAGTTCTCTGAATGCATAGACTTAGTAGAGTCAACTTGAGAGTAACATTGAGTTGTGGAAATGAGCAAATAAAGTTTTTTAAACTTTGCACCCGTTTCCTGAACAGGGAACTGACAGGAAAGTAGATCCTCTTCCTTGAGAGCCATGGAACTACTGCTTCTCAAACAGTTATTGCACATCCTCTGGACTACCTTCCAAGCTATGCTGAAAAGATAAATGGAGTTGTTAAACTGGAAGCTTTCCCTGTCCTACAAGAAAAACACAGCAGGAGCCCTTATTAGGGAGTTTTACTTCATACTGCCTCAGTCCTGAGCTGCCCAAGAGCTCTGGCCAGGGCTGGGCCAGGATGGAGGCGAGTTAGCAGGGTCTGTTAGCACCTGGAGGGAGGGTGATCCTTGCTTCCAGGACAGTGAACAGGAGCTTACAGTCTGAGTAACTTGGTGAAATGCTGGAGCCAGGGCCAAGTGTCTCCTCTGGTCTCAGAAGGGTTTCTGTCCTGACCTTGCTCAACAGAGCCCTTGGAGGGGAGCTCCTGGGACAGCCCTGCTGCTCCCAAGGCTGTGGATAAAGGCTGTCAGCATCAACAAGAGCGACTGTGCTCTGGTGCAGCCTGGCGGGGATAGAAGGAAAAATAAATGCTAGGGAGGGGGAAAATGCAGAAAAAACTCTTCCCTTGCCCCTCCACCCACCACAGTGTGCAGGAAAGGTTGTGGTGCTAAGATAGTACTGCAGTGCTCTGTACAAAAGAAAACAAATACCCCCCCAAGGTGTAACCTTGCAGAATGCCACAGGAAAAGCTCCTGCATCTCTTCTCCATGAGCCTGCTTTGCTCACAGTAGGAGCACTCAACGTGCTCTCCCTGTCCGTGCTTGAGTCTTCTGCCCCTTACTGCTGAACACAACCACTGGCTGTAGCTGGCAGATTCAGGGCATGGCATGTTAGCAGGCAAGTGAGGTGTCCCTGGCCTGAGTACAGTATCAAGTGAAAAAATAAAAGCAGAGGGACTACCAAATACAAAAGATAAGCTACTAGTTACGTGGCTGTTAGGATTACTATTTTAAGTTTCAGGACCCCCAGGGGCAGTCAGTAAGTCAGCCTGGATGCAGTGCTGCTGTAGCAGGCTCTGCTGGCCAGGGGAGACGCGGCACTCCTCAGCAGAACCAGCTCCAACTCCTGGAAGTCCTGCAGCCTGGCCACGTCCTTGTCCTTTGAAAGACCAGACAGAACGCCAGGTTACTGCTAAATGCTCCTGGGTGCTATTTATAGTCACAGCTACAGGAAGTCAAACCAAATTCCTGGGAGGCCACAGCCAGTGACAGGCACAATTAACGAAAGAAAAATCCTGCCAGGATACAGCCTCCTTCAAGACACCTCTGGGCTTCTGCTGATGGAGCCTTGCTGGAATGTGGCTGTGTCTGTGCATGTCACTGCACAGAGAGCTGTGTCCAAAGGCCTCCAGCAGAGACACTTTCAGAGCACCTTCCCTTGCTAACAGTCCCTATAAATCACTCACAAGCTAATTTGTGGGGACTCCCCCCGACCATTTGTTCTTTTTAGACAAGCAAACGCCATGGTGGTGCCTGGCAGTCACCTTAGCAGTACAGTAATGAGCTGCTCCTGGTACTCTGGGGAGTGCAGCTGCAATGGTTCCCTGTGCTGTAGGTGCTGCAGTGTTCTGCCTGTTGTGAGGAATGCTTTTGAGGTCAGCTGAAGCTTTAAGCAAAGTCCAGCATCCTTTGCTATTTGTGAGCTGCACTCGTTTTTGTAAGGTGAGACTCTGTTCACGTGAATGCCTTCCCTGAGCCCTGTGAAGAGCCAAGCCAGGTTAATCTGCTCTCAGCTCTTACCTTCCTCACCAGTGTATTGGGTAACTTCCTGATCTTCTCCACGTGCTCAGGCTTGATGCCCAGCTCACAGCAGCTCACTCGGAGCAGATCCCGGTAGGTCAGTTCCTGCCTGTCCAGCTCGATCTCAATGAAGTCGCTGTCCCTGAGGTTCTGGACTCTCACCTTAAGCACAAGTTCTGGTTGGAAAAAAAAAATTAAAAGTGGTTTTTTCCCCTCAATAAACCCCAACCCAAAGACTAACACATTTACCATTGCCTTCTGACTTCAGTGTTACAAAGCAACAGCCTCTACTCAGCAGAGGCCTCCACATGAACAGCAGGAAACAGGAGGGGGAGCCAAGTCCTAAGGCCCCCCACAAGGACCAAGCCAGTCAGGAGGCCAGCTGCTACCAAGCTACCAGAGGTGTGCCCAATGCCAAACAATGCAGTGCAACGCCTGAATTTTTGTGTTGCCTGGACTGCTCTTCCCACTGGCTTGCAAAGGATGGTTCCAAGACAAGGCCACAGCCATTTTACTGCGCAGGGCAGAAACAGTTCTGGGCTCTTCTGGGCAAAGAACTCAATGCCCCTGGCACTGTCCCACATCCGCCTTTTGCCCAGTAGCAAACCATGGCACAGAAGGTACCGGAAGGGTGGGAGATCCCATGGCATTACCTTGCATGTTACATGGGAGCGTTCCTGTGAAGAAGAGGGGCTGGAAGGCCGTGGCAGGAGCTGAGGGCGAGCTGTTGGGGTGCAGCGGTGCTGCCTGCCCGGTTGCAGCTAGTGAATGCAGGCTGGGCCCACGCGGCAAGCACGGGCTGGGGCCGCAGGGCGAGCTGGGCCAGCCAGCAGGGCTGGGGGGTGCTGTGACAGCTGCCGCTGGCAGTGGCTCTGTGGCAGCAGCTGCTGGAAAATCTTCTGGGCTGCTGCACGATGTTGGGATGCCAGCACCATCAGCCTGTGGAGCTGGGGAGCTGGGGCTGCACTCGCCTGGGGAAGCAGAGCAGAGGGAGTTGCTCTCCAGCTGAGCCAGGCTGCCCCTGATGCTCTCTTCAGTGCGAGCATAGGGGAAGGGCAGCTGGGACAAGTAGTTCGCAACAAGTGGCAAATTCAGATCCTTCACTCCTTGACATTCCATTTCTTCCTCTACTAATGGAGTTCAGGAACGGGGGGATGTGGGGTGGAGAGAGAAAAAAGTCACTGTGTTACTGGACAGAGCTTTCTGATTGTCAGCATCCTTAACTTCCCTATTGTGTCTTAAAGCTACAGCCCACTCCCAGGTATCAAAGGCTCAGGTACACCAGCACCTAGCACCTGACAGCAAACAGCTGTAAAATGAAAGAAACATCCACACATTTCCACCATATGCTGTGGTTTTTAAAGGCAAAGTGGGGAAAAAAGTGCTGCTGAAAGACAAACCATTCCCAGCAGTGCTTTCTAAGCAGCTGACTGATCAGGAGCTCCCTGCTAAACCTCCCCTTACAATGCTTCCCACAACACTGCTGGCAAGACTTTGCTGAGACCCACGCTAACCGATGACCTGCGGTCACGTCAGGGGAGCGGCTGATGTGATAACCAAGGCAGCTCCCCTGTGCTTCGAGCACTGCAGCAAAGGACACTCTTGTCTGACCCAGGGTTACAGGACGTGAATGCCACAGCAGCTCAGAAAGCTCTGCTCGACAGCACCACACTCCCAGAATAAAAACCATTCCAGAGAGTAAGAGCTGTGTGTTTGTGTGTGGAGAGAGCTCCACAGAGCCATCAGCAGAGATCGCTCAGGGGCACGGGGCAGTTTACACACAAATCCTTTGCCATGAACTAAGGCCAAGAGATGAGCAGCTTGCCCAAATGAAAACCAAAATGCTCATGCAAAGGGTGTGCCCTTTCAGCTGTGTCTGCTGAAACCTCAGCCCTGATTGACCTGCAGCTTCACTTAAGACAACTGCAGAGAGCAAGTGGAGTGCAGCAGGCAGAACATCACAGTTCAGAGAAAAAGCAGTTCAAAATGGTTCCGTGGAGCACAGCTCCCTGCTGCTGGCAGCAGGCACTGGCACTGCTCTGCAGTGTCACATACACCTCACATGCTTGCTCCAAGTACAAACAGTGTAAGATGACAGAATTATGGGGCAAATATTAACTGTGTTCTGAGTCACAGCATAACAAAATACTCAGAAGCCCTAAATTCTAAAGGGCTGCAGTGGTTTTGAGTGGGTTTGCAAGACTTCTCGTGGTCTGTCAAACTACAACTGTGCAAGCCTCCATTTGCAGCCTGCATGCTGGCTCCTGCTCAGCGCCAGCAAAGAGGGCCATGGCAGCGCCCTTCCCAAAGTGCACAGCCCTTCAGACCCTTGGTGACACAGCTCAGAACGAGGCCTTCCCACGGAGACCCCCAAGTCTGCCCAAGAGGTGACTGTAAACTGCAGCCACCTGCTGAGACACAGCTGTGCGAGCCAAAGCTTTGCCAATCTCCTGCCTCAGATAAAAGCTCTGACAACACTTTAACCTCTAGAGCAGGAATTCAGGACGATTCTGAACAGGGGAAGGTACCTCCCAGCATCTTGCGGATGTCTGCCCTCGACGTGAGCTCTGCAGCCAGCTCTCCTCGGGCCGTGAGGAGCTGCCTGTCGGCACCTGCGGCCAGCAGGAGAGACACCACCTGGGCATGGTTCCGCTTGCAGGCCCAGTGCAAGCAGGTCCTGCGGGGAAGGAAGCAGGAAGGGTTATGATGTCAGCCTCAGATCCATCCCCGGCTCCTCCTCACATGCCCACGGCGGCTCAGCTGAGTTGCAGGGAGAGCGACGACAACTGGGAATAAAGTTTCCTTCCCTGCACCACTGTCTTTCAACTTAGGAATCTATCTTAAGTCCCGCAGGGCAAGAGCCTCCTTTGCCTGGCTGCTGCGAAGGGCGACTCGCACTGCTGTTTTCGAGAGGACAGGAGCAACTTCAGCAGGGGCGCTGGAGCAAGCACGCAGTGACAGGTGGCAGGAGGGCAGCCTCCCGCCACCGAGATCCTCCTTAGAGGAGATTAACGTTTCCGCTTGTGTAAACAGGAACGCTGAGGAACGGGACGGGCGTGCCCCGGGGGCCGCTCGCCTCTGTCTAACGGGGGGCGCTCAGCTCACGCGGGGAGCTCTCAGTCCCGCACGCCTCCGGCCATGCCCCGTGCACGGCGAGGGCAGCGCCAGCCTCCCGCGCCAGGAGCGGCCTCAGCTCCAGGCCTGCCCCGGGAACCGGCCGTCCGACCCCGCAGGAGGACGCAGGGACCGCCCGCAGGGCGCTGCGACCTCGGCGCCGGCTCCCGCCCCCCGCCCGGCGCCGCCGCTGCCGCTCACCAGCCGTTGATCTCGTTGCGGGAGTTGATGTCGGCCCCCGCGCCCAGCAGCCGCCGCACCTCCTCCACATCCCCGAGTGCCGCCGCCTCCCGCAGCCGCTCCTCCAGTTCCCGCTCCTCCGCGGCGCCGCTCATCGCCGATGCCGGGGAGCGAGGCTGGCAGACGCCGGGCAGGGTGCCCCCCGCCCCGCTGGGCCCGGCGGCGGCCGCCGCCGCCGCAACCCCACCCCTCCACGACGGGCCGCCGGAGCCCGTGACGAGGCGGTAGGGGCCGGGCGGCCCCCCTCAGCGCCGCGCCGCCGAGCCCTCCCCGCCCCGCTGCCCGCCGCCACGGAGCTCCGCTGCGCCGGGCGCCCCCACGGCCGCCGCCATCTTGTGCCCGGGGCGGGCCGCGCGCGGGTCGCTGCTGCCCTGCGCCGAGGGCAAACCAGCCCCGCAGGGCACCGCCGCCAGGCTCGGGGTGCCGCAGGACGAGAACCCAAACTGCAGCGTTCCCGCGGGAGGTCCCTGCCCTGCACAGCCAACAGCCCTCGCTCTGCGCGGAGGTCGGGCAGAGGGGAGGGCGGCGGTGCCGTGCGGGGCGCACCGCGCTGGCGTTCCTCCATTCGGGCCGGTTTTAAGCCTCACAGCCTGGCTTCTGCCTCCCAGGGCTGGGGCCGGGCAGGGCCGGCGAGGATGGGTTCAGGGTTCAATGTCCTGGGCTGGGAGCAAACTCAGCAGGGGTTTCCCCGGGCACCCCTCTCCCCAGCTCTTGCTTCCCTGGCACATGGCTCACACTCTTCATTAAATCGCTGTGGCATATGTCGAGGAGCTCCTTTTTAAACCAGGGTTTCTATTTTGGCTCAGTGTCTGCCACCAAAGAGAAACTGGTGCTAAGATGCTCGGTTGCTTTTTTCCCCATAGCCTCTTGTTTATTGCTTACTTCCCGTATTAGCGGCTCTGTGGTTAACCTGCCGTTGAATTTAGGGCTGAGGAGTCGCTCCGGGCGGCGCTGTGCTCGCCGTGGCACTGCTGTCAGTCCGGTGCAGATCGTGCCCGCAGCCTTCACCGAACAGTTACCAGGTAGCGGTGTAAGGAGTTCTCGAAACACCGCAGCGGTAGCTGCTGGGAGAGGGCTCACAGGATGGACCTTGGTGTTTGACTGCCCAGCAGCCCTGCAAACCAGCCGAGGCTGGCAGGGTGACTGGAGTTTTCTTCACGTCACAGCACACACTGCTGATGGCATGCAGCAGGATGAGCAAGAGTTTTGCCCAGATTCTACCAAGACACAACCAAGTTTAGGAGAAACAACTGGATTTAAGGAGTGGTTTACAAATTAATTTACCTGGGGACAACTGCAAATTATAGAATGGTTTAGGTTGGAAGGGACCTCAAAGCTCATCCGGTTCCAACCCCCTGCCATAGGCAGGGACATCTCTCAAACAGGTTGCTCAAGGCCTCATCCAACCTGGCCCTAAACACCTCCATGGAGTGAGCAGCCACAACCTCCCTGGGCAACCTGTGCCAGTGTCTCACCACCCTCACTGTCAAGAACATCTTCCTAACATCCAGCTTCAATCTCCTCTCTGCCAGTTTAAATCTGTTACCCTTCGTCCTGTCATTACCAAACCTTGTCAATAGTCCTTCCCCAGCCCTCCTGGAAGGCCACTCCAAGGTCTCCTCGAAGCTTTCTCTCCAGGCTGCAGAGCCCCAACTCTCTCAGCCTGTCCTCAGAACAGAGCTGCTGCAGCCCTCTCAGCATCTTGGTGGCCTCCTCTGGCCTGGCTCCAACACTTCCATGTGCTGCTTGTGCTGGGGGCTGCAGAACTGCACCCAGGACTGCAGGTGGGGTCTGAGGAGAGCAGAGCCAAGGGGCAGAATCCCCTCCCTTGCCCTGTGCCCACACTGCTCTTGCTACAGCCCAGCACAGGGTTGCTGTCTGGGCTGCACTCACACTGCAGGCTCCTGTTGAACTTTGCAGCACCCCAACCCCCTCCCCCCGCCCCGGTCCTGTTCCTCAGAGCTGCTCTCAGTCATTCTCCACCCAGCCTGGAGTCGTGCTTGGGATTGCACTGAGCCAGGTGCAGGACCTTACACTTGGCCGCAGAGCACTGGGTGACCAAGCCTTCACCCGAGCTCTGCTGTGGCCTGCATCTTCCTATTCTGATTCGCTTCCTTTGGCAGTGAAAGCTCAACTCTTTTCTTTTCAGCATCTGTGGCACAAAGCTGTAACAAAGACACAGCACACAGCTCTGGCAACGTGCTCCAGGAACCAGAACGCTCTCTTACGCACTGTGAAAGCTTTCAACCCCAGTTTGTGAAATCTGGGAGAATCCCACAGGCAATCCTAGAGGAAAAGCCTTTTCCAAAGCCCGGTGAGGCCGCGCCGCGCCGCTAGAGGTCGCGCTGGGACAGCAGGAGGCTCCGGGCCCTGGCTCGGAAGCGGTCGGGGCGCACCCAGCGTCCGCAGGCGGCTCGGGCGCGGCGCATCCCGTGCGAAGGAACACCGCGGTGCTGTAGGGAACCCGCGCAGCGAGATGATTCCTTGGCAGTTATCGCGCTTTCTCCCCCTCCCAGGGCTTTTAAGCGCTCGATGTCAGCAGGCGATGCTCTAGGCTGGTCTCTCTCACGCTCTCTCGGGATGAGAGTCCCACTCTGTCGTGCTCTGCCAAGCCCTGCTCACTGCAGTTCGGGCTCACCATTGCTTGGTTACGCGATGTACTTCTCCCTGCAGTCATAAGATCTCCTCCGACCGGAAAGGCTACGTAGAAGAGGATTAGCAGCAAGTTCCCTGTTGCCACCTCTGGCACACTTGGAGCCCCAAACCTCTCACTTGTATCGCCTCCTCCCTGTTTATGGGCTCTAGTGGTGTACCCATCAAAGCAGAGCAAAATCCAGAGGTGCCTTGTCCCTGATCTTCCCCTTTCCCGTTTGGCACAGGTTGGTGCTGGGCTTGGCAACCCCCCCGAGTGCCTGTAGCTGTGCAGGACACAGGTGTGCTCAGCTCCTTTCCTGCGGCTCTGGCTGAGCAGAGGCAGGCGCTGGATGAGGGCTGGCCACCACCTTTGGGAGCGCTGGGACTGGCACCCGGCGCTGCGTGCCCGTGGTGCGGCTGCCCAAAGACGAGCAGCCACTTTGCCTCCTCCAAATGCACTGCCACATGTCCCTGGCCTTTAGCACGCTGAGCAGTGAGCTACAGCACGAGTGTGCGTGGGGCCCACAGCAATGACAGCTTAGGTTTGTGATTTACAGGTGCTCCTCGCTTCCTGTGCCATCATCACCCGCACGGAACCACGGCCCCCAGCCATGGCACAGCCCTGGCAGCCCACAGGCATGGCTGGGAGCGCTGAGGATGCCTGGCAGCACAGAGCTAGTGCTTAGCTGCTGCATGCTTGGACATTTTGCTGCTGCTTGGAGTAACCACAAGGCAGAGTTGGGCCACTCTGTCCTCTGATCAAGTCTTGCAGATTTCACCGGGTTAGGTTCAATAACTCCTTTTTGTGAGCTTCTGACTGTGGCTGAACCTCTGCATTGTTGCTTTTCTCCTTTTTTGGAGAAACGATGCTGTCTGCTGTCTGCCCCAGGGGTCTTAGGGTTTATGAAGCATTTCACTCCCTTTGCACTTCAGATTTCATTCCTGGACTCCTTTAACCAAGTTCTGAGTCATTTAAAATTACTGTTAAACCCTCTTTTTAAAGGCTTTGTTCCCAGTCACACACTGATACAGCAGTGGGGTCACATTTCAAACACCCCGTCCCCACCCAGCCCACCACAATAATGCCTCTGCCAATTTCAACCAGCTCTGCACTTGTGTAAAGGTTTAGACACAGCTTCAAACATTACACTTGGTGTGTGTGCAGACACGGAGAGAGATTTAAGGCGCTTATGGCATTGAGGGACGGGAATGGCAGGACTGGTGGTCAGTGAAGATGGAGTGAATTAAAAGCCAAGCCAAATATTCTCCTAGATCTGAGCTAATCTACGCTGCTTACTCTGGGCTTTCAGGGAGTGTTTGCATGTGGGGGAGACAAGTTTAGAGGGGGAAATCAAGGTTCCATGGGAGATGCAGTTTGTTACACCAGAGTTTGTGCTGGTCTCATGGAAGTCCCCGTGGGAGAGTTTGTGGGTGAACTGGCTTAAATTCAAACTCCCACGATGTGAAGCCTGAGCCTGTGTCACCCAGTGCTCGGCTGGTGTCTGTGCAGCACCGAGGCTGAGTCGGCTCCTCCAGGGACGAGTGCCCAAGAGGAGCACAGACACATCCTCTGCAGGTCTCTGGTGTGTTGTACCCACTGTCAGAGGTGCCAAAGGCAACAGCTTTGGACAGGGTAGTTTCCAACTGCCTGGTGTCAGGCAGGAGGAGCACCTCGGGCAGGGTGGCTGGGGCCCTGCCTTCAGTTTCTCTAAAGCTCAATTTGCTGGAGGGTTGGAAAAGGGCTCTAATATCTGGGGACAGGGCTGTCTGCAGGGGCAGGACCTGCCCAGGCAGCCACATCCTTGAGAAATCAGGTGTGGATGAGTCTTTCATTTGTTGATTTAACAAATCAATTGTTAATTGTTCCTCTTTGCAGCACAAGTAAATAAGAAGTCCAACAGGTTTTGGTAACAACTGGAAATTGTGCAGTGGATTAGTGTCTAAAGCCAGTTTGGCTCCAGGTAATGACAGCTGCAGTGCTGTGCCATGGATCTCCTCCTGAGGGGTCTTCTTGCTTGTGCTGTGGTCATGGATAGGGTCCTCAGGTGTGAGCCCAGTTCCCTTTGAGCCAGGAGATGTGCTAACCCAGGAAACTGAGCAGAAGAGGCTGCTATGGGCGTCAAGTGCAAACCATAACCAGTTACACTCGGGGGCTATGTCCTGTGCACTCTCCACACTTCTGAGATGTGGCCAGTCAGGAGCTCCCCACTGACTTGGGTGGGCTTCCATCCAGACACCCAGCATTGCAAGGGAGGAATTAGCAAAGCTGTAACTGAAGAGGTCTCCATGGAGATCGACAGCATCACCTCCCAGCTGCTGCATTCTCTGCCTCCTATGCTAAATTTGTTCTCACTGTCTTCCTGGCTCTAATCCAGGAGTTAGTTAAATCTTTCAACATTTGTAATACATCAGCAGAGGGTAGAGAAAGACAAAGGCTGTTGGGAGGGATCAGAGAAAGAAATCCCCCAGTGCCTTGAGGAAAGCACCAGAAAGCACTCAGCTGTGCTGCTGGAGTTTGGTGACTGGGATTAGGCAGAGCAGCACCTCTGCCTGCCTGCCCCTTGGAAATTCTTGCTAATACTTGAGGAGCTTATTGGAGGTCAGCACCAAACACCCAAACAGACTAATCTGTATTTTAGACACATAATCAAAGTCACAAGGCTTTACATAATATATATTGGTGACACAAGAAGCGTTTGTTCCACTAATTTTGTCATCAAGATTAGGGGCCCTGAAAGCCTCCACTGTGCATTAACCTGGTTTGCTAGGGCCTGGCACCCTGACTGCCCCAAGGCACCAAGCAGGGCCTGAGGAAGCACAGACCAAGGGTGTGTTTGGAACAGGTCTAGGGCTCTAGCCACGGGCAGGCCAAAAGCAAAGTGTGTGTGTGTGAGAGAGAGAGAGAGAGCCAGAAAGGCTTGTGTCAGGCTGCAGCCGAAGACACAAATGGCTGCAGGGACAACTTCTGCATTCCTCAGGCAGCTTTGGGGTTGCAGTAGTCTCATAGTCACAGCTCACTTCCAAGGCAGTGGCCACAAGCAGGAGTTTAAAAGACAGACTGATGTCACTTGATCCACTTGTGAGCTTTCCAGTCCCCTCCAGAGAGGTGGAAGCTGTGATTCTGAGGCAGTAAGTGGCCTGGGCTCACAGAATACGTTGGTGGCAGAAACAGGAGCAGGCTCTGCTGACAAATCTGGTTTGCAAAGGAGATTCATTTGTGGAAGTGTACAGAGAAGTCTGACAGTCACCCTGCACAGAGCTTTGTGGCTGTGGCATTACAGAAACCCAAAAGAAAAAAGGTGCACAATTATAAAAGATAGATGAGTTCCAGACCCTCTCTGCTGGGCAGAGACAAAGCCACAGCTCCTGCCACGGGTCACAGCGAGGCTGTGGAGGCTTCCCAGGCACACAGGCCAGCTGCTTCTCATGGCTGACACAGCAAAGCCAAAGGTTTAGTGAGGGTACCCCAAAGCCTCCCTCATCACAGCAGGAGCTGGATGATCTTGGTGGTCTCTTCCAACCTGGCTGATTCTATGATTCTATGATATTAAATGAGTTCACCCCACTGAGCCAAAGTACCCCACGAGGAGTCCCTTTGCCCTCAGCTTCCCCACAGTGGACAAGCAGAGAGCAAGAGCAGTGCCAGCAGGACCTGGGAGGGCTGAATCCTGCTCTAGGGTTGTCACAACTCACAGGCTGTTGCTCACTGAAGCCAGGGCTGAAATCATTCCAGTGCCATTGACAGGACTCCTGGAAGCTCCTCCGTGGAAGCAGAGCTGACTGAACTGGCCTCTAGGTCAAGACAAACTGAGTGCTGGATGGGATTCCCAGGACCTGTGACCTCTCCCTGCTGCCGTACAGTCAGCAGGACATTTGCCATCGACTCTGAGCTGTGAGGCCACTGCCAGGTGCTGGCAGTGCCACCTCTGAGATGCTGCCAGTGCCACCTCTAAGATGCTGCCATGCCATCAGAGCTCCCTACTCAGACACAGCTGCTGCAGCTGTCATTAGAGCACACTCCCAGCAGCTGGGCAGATAAGCAAGGAGCCCAGTTCACCAGCCCTGCAGGCATGGGAGCCTGGTGACCATGGCACCAGACGAGCCTCTTCAGCCAGGCAGCTGGGGACTGGTGAGCTTCAAACCTGCCGTGGAAAGGAAAGTGCTGGACCTCAGTGAGTCTGGCTGTGATGTGGGCTGCAGGTGGGCTTTGTGCTGCAAACAATGAAGGATCAAAATCAAACCATACAATCAGCTGAAATCAGGAGGGGTGGCTGCAGCAGAGAGAAGCCATCAGGTGCAGACACCATACGATGCCAAGGCAGGCAGGGCTGGCTGCTCTCAGGGTGGATGGCAGTGGGTTGTTACTGCTCTGCAGACATCACCTGCACCTCCAGCCTGTGTGCAGATCTGATGCCGACAGGATGCCAGGAGAGCAGCACCCTGCTTATGCCAGGCATGCCAGGCCTGCATTCAACCTCCTTTGGGCACTCTGAGTGATGGTGTCAGTGGCGCAGAAGAGCTTCGCTGTTTCTGATGGCTGCCATCTAGGTGAAGAGAAGCTGAGCAGATGATATCTTGCATCTGGTGGTAAAAGAGTGCAAACTACAACACAAGAGTTGGCCTCTTGGAAAGGCTCTTACCAAACCCAGCTCACCAGGCAGGGGCCTGCTCCTGGCAGAGGTCACCCTGAGCAGGATGAGAGCACAGCGCCGCCAGCAGCCAGCACAGCCAAACCACAGCATGAACTCTTCAGTCAAAAAGAATTTTGTCTTACTTTAGGTTGAAATTCCAAGAAGACAGAATTGATGCTGAGAGGATTCCATTATATCTGCAGAAATGGAAATAGTTCCATTTGGTGACCATTAGCTATTGTTTATAGTGAAGTTTTGGATACCAAACCCTGGGAGTGGCTCTGGGACCTCCAGGTTGTCTGGAGAAGCCAAAGCTCCCTGCCTTGGTGGAAAGCCCTGCCTCTGGGCGCTGCTCTGCATCTCCTGGAGGGGCTCCCAGCCACAGTGAGGGCTTCCAAACACCAACAGATTCAGTGACTTGGTAAAGTCTCTGGCAAAGTCTCACAGCAAAGCACAAAATCAGGCAAATCTGCAGCATTTTTATCTCACCTCACAAAGCCTCAGCTCAGATCTCATCCACTGAAAGGTTTATAAACGTTCTAAAAGCACCAGCTCAGAGTGACTGTGAGATGGTTCCTCCAGCTGAAGTGCAGTACAAAGCAGGAGAAACTCTGGATTTTCAGGGCAGAAAGAAGATAGCTGAGGGGTTACATCACCTTAGCCCAGCAGGTTAAAAGCTTACAGTTCACAGAAGCTGAACCACATCACAAACAAAAGCAAGGAGACATTTCTACACTGGATTAGCTTTTTGGCAAGCCACTGGTGCCCAGTGGAAGCAGGGCCTTGGGACTGCAGCCTCTTGTGGCTGGTGCTGGTTGATAATCAGCAGTTCCTTCTCAGCTCTAAGTTCCTGAAAGTAAATAAGGGAGGTTAAATTAGGCTCATTTGCAGACTGGAGTGAATCTGTGCAATGGGTTTAATAATATTCATTAGCCTCCTACATGTGGAACTAAATTAACTCATGTTCCTGGAGAAACATCGCCAGTTTTGGTGCAAGATGTGCTGAGCACTCAGCCTGAGCATGTGCCAGGCCTGCACCTTGCTTCTGCATTGAGCTGGAACTCAGCAGAACTGAAAATCATCAACAGCAAGTGTGCCAGTTCAGCTCTGAGGTCCTTGTGGCTTATACACCCTCATGGCTTATACACCCACAGCAGTGCTGCCAGGCATAAGAGCATCTCCACTTGCACACCATGGCTTTGGTGCCCACTTCCTAAAGTGTTATTGAATTAGACACAAAACAAACCACTAAAGCCTACAGTGAGGAGCAGTGCTTGGGCCCCACTGCTGCAGCTGCACATCTGCATGGAACAGGTTTCCCCACGTTCAGCAGGTGACAGCCCCCTTGTCTGGCCTGTGTCCCATGCAGGTGAGGTCCTGCAGTGATGCTGCTGGGGCTGCGATGGATGTGTCTTGGCTTTCCGGGTTGCATTATGGATCTCAAAGCTGAACTGATGGAGCTGGTCTCACTCAGCATTGTGGGTGTTGGAGAAGGGCTGGAAAGGGCTTTAGGAAGTGACTTGGACCCTCCTGCTCTAAGGCAACATTTAGCCTTTGCAATTTTGACACTCCAAAGATACCGACTCCATGGCCTCTCCAAGTATCTGTGGAATACCTAAAGTTTTGCCTCCAAAAGAGAAGGAGAGAGAGATGGGCCAGTGGAAGGCAAGCCTCTGATCCCAGCCCTTGCCCACATCTTACTACTGACCAGGTGATTCTCTTCCTCTCTCCCCTCTTTGCCTCTTGCTGTGCTGTTTCAGACAGAACAAACCTCGCAGTAATGAACTATCATCAGCCTGCCATTGCTTCCTGCCCAGCTTACCCTAGCAGAGCAGGAGAGCACAGCTGATGATCAGCCGCATGAGTCTGCACTGGCAGATAACGCCTCGGGCAGATGCCATCTGCCGAGCCATCCCAGCAGCGTTCTGGCGCTGGCCTCGGCTGAGTGCAACGCCAGCAGCGCTGCCGCCACGCTGTTCAGAGCAGGCCCGGTGCTAGCTGGCAGGTGGTCCACAGCCCCTAATAAACTCCCTGACACAACTGATTGCCCCCAGCCCCGTTGTCTAACTTCATTGACTTCTGCTCACCGAGCAGCTGCATGCCAGGTGGGATGCAGACCCGGAGCAGCTCACAGCAAGCAGCAGCCACTGCCCCAGCTCTGCTCCAGCCAGCAGCTACTGCCCCAGCTCTGCCCCAGCCAGCAGCCACTGCTCCAGCTCTGGCCCACCTGCCCTGGCCAGCAGCCACTGCCCCAGCCAGCAGCACCTGCCTCGGCTCTGCCCCAGCTCTGCCCTGGCCAGCAGCGGCTGCCTGCATGGGCTGCTGCAGAAGCCAAACCCAGCACTTGTCAGGTGTGGGCGCTTCAGGAGAACCCTGGCTTTAACGAGGGGGAAGCTGAAATATGCTTCGACTGCTAATGATGCACCCAAAGGCCTCCAAAACTGGACAGCTTGAAGCCATTTCTAATATTAAAGATTGAAAACAGCATAATGCTTTACAACAAGAAAGAGCAGAGAGACTATGCCCAGGGACCTGCCAAAGCCCCTGGGACAAGTCATACAAGATTCAGGGTC
>WAAF01002645.1:0-15611 GCA_013400475.1 Tricholaema leucomelas | reverse complement strand
CTCCCTCTGTTTTGTCCAACCTTATCCTTTAATAAATGGTTTCGTGGTGATATATGGTCTCGTTTGCACCTTAATTTCACAACACGGAAATCCATAAGAACAGGTCTTGCTCCTCGGGACAGAGATACTGTTAATCCCTGTTCCTCAGACCTTGACAGTTGGTGATTGAGGTCTTTTCCAAAACAGTTCTGTGATTCTACAATCAGTTGTTGGGTTTGTTTTTTTTTGCTTTTTATTAGTCCTCTTTTCCTCATCTTCTTTATGTCTTTCCAACTCTGTCAAGCTCCAATCATTAGCTTTCACTTCATCATGTATTCCTTCCTTGCCATCAGCTACAGCTGAAATCACATTTCTCAAGCCTCTATGTGAGATGAATGAAGCACTCCTATACTTTCCTATTAGGAACCAAATATCTCAGAGATGTAGAAGGAGGAAGCTCTGAGCATGTCTCTTTCCCCTCCAGCTACATTTCAGCAACTTCTTCGTTGTTGTAGTTGTCCCCAGCCTAATATCTGGTTAAAAACTCAAAAGAATAAATGAACTCGTAATGGGTAAATACTTACCTCTGTCGTTCCATGTATTTTTATATTATTTGTTTTGTAATACTTGCCCATCCATAGCCAAATGCATCACCTGTAGCACTTCCACTTGAAGAAAAGGGCAAATAGCCATTTCTTAATAGCCAGCTTAGTCATCAAAGTAATGCACACCAAAATTAAAGAAAACATAGAAGACAATACTTTAAAAGGCTGGTTGAAAAAGAGTTCAGCATGTGGAGCATTCCCCTCAAGCTGTGACTGTCATCAAGCCCTCAACAGGCTATCCAGGGATTTGTCTGTTGAAGACTGAAGAATTTTCAATGATAAAGTTTGTTCTGCCTCTCAGAGCAATCCTTTCCAGCCCTGCCCTCTCCTGTTCACAAAGAGCTCTTTCCTCCAGGATATTATAGTTGTCTATAAACACTCAGAAGGGTTGGTTCCACTTTTAAGTGCCATTCAAGTTGCTGCAGACCACATAGCCACTTCATCCCTGAACTGAACAAATCCAGGTTCCTCAGTCTCTCCTTACATGCCATGTGCTGTTGGGCCATTACTGTCACAGTAGTCTTCTGATGGATTTTCTCCAATTTTTTTTCTTGACCTGTAGAGACCAAGAATTGGTTACAACATTGAAGGTGAGCCTCAGGAAGTGCTGAGTTAGAGGTGTCACTGCCTGTTTTCCTCCTGACATGCATTTGTAGGGTGCCTTCTTGCTTTGAATATATATTTTTTAGCTCATATTCAGGTAGACCTGGGTGACTGTGGGACCTTTTCCAGCATATCTGGTATTCTGCAGGTTGGCTTCCAGCCTGTATTCACTCACAAGCTTATTCTGCCACAGGTGCATAACTTCTTGCTTTCCCTTGTTGAACTTGAGTTGGTCTGGTTCTCAAACTTTTCAATCTCCTTCTGGACTTGACTTGATTGTGTTAGAAGGTGAGACTGAGCCAGTGTAACCATGCTGAATTAAATTTATTACAAGAATGAATCTCTTCATTGTTATTAGAGACACATCATGCAGTTAATTTCTTTCTCCTTGCTATAAAACATTGTTCACAAGAGTGTTCTGCTGAAATTAGAGATCAGTGTCTGATCTTGACCCACGTTCTCCAACTTGCATTATTATCTGTTCTGCAGACTCTCAAAGGCCTGAGTTTTATATTCCTCATTTGTTGTACTGCGATCAATCCATATCAGACTGAACCAAAAAAGTTTCAGCTATTGCTGTTCAAATTGAGTTCTTAATTCTGGCTGGTCCATTTCAAGTATTACTATTCTGGTAGATACAGTGAGTTCACAGGCTAATGTATTTCAGAATCATCTTAAGCATCAGCAATTTTTAAAAGGCAATGAATGATACTAAATTCTGCCTAGACCCAATGCATCACCTTCTGCTAGGAACTACTGCCTTTTATTTCATTAATCAGCATAAGTCTACTCCTTATTTTCAAATGCAAAAGGTGAGATCAGCATTAAGATTAGTTGGTGGTGGGTTCTTATTTTAATTTTTTTTTTGTCAACTGCAAAGTTGTATTTTTTGTTTTACTTCACCACTGAATCATTTCAACATCACTGAAGGCAAAGCTGTTACGCTAGTGGAAAATCAATAAGAAGGGAGCTAAAAGGGCCATGCTTTCCACATGCAGTGAATGAGAAATGAAAGAGAGGTTTATAATATCATAAACCTTGGAACTGTGTCTGGTAATTATCCCAGATATGGCCTACCAGGGAAATGACCACCATCTGCTGCTGCCCACCAATAACAAAAAAACACAGTCAGGCTGCTAGTATCTGCTGGAACTAGCAGTAAACTAATCCCCTCAATTCCAGCTCTTAAGATAATGTGTAGCTTTGTGCAAGATGCAGGCTCAGTCTGCACAGATTTCTCAGTCTGTGAAGTTGTGAAGATTGAAGTAGAGCACATTTGTCCTGTTCTCACTGTTCAGTTTCCCTCTTGGTATCCGTACTTCGTTGCTGCCTTTGTTTTCAAATTGCTGGCAAAAATGGCTACCTGCCGAGGTTTCAGTACATTCTCTCTGGTTCATGCATTTAGAAGTGAGACTTTTTGTCACAGAGCAGCTTAGAACTCAACTTAATCTTTTTTTTTTTCTTTGTGAAACTGAGATAAGACTGCTTTTAAAATAAAGAATGTGTTTCATGGTTCTGAGGGTGCCTCAGTAATATACACACATCTCTGCAAGGAATATACAAGGAATAGACCACAGTAGGACAAATTGTGATAGGGTAATCTGCTGGAATGAAAGAACTTACAGTAGGAAGAAACAGCACAGAGCAGTTAGATTACAAGAAGGATGAAGTGGAGTAGAAGGGGAGAGCATCTGCAAAACCAGGGAAATCCTAATTCTAGTTTGACCACTTCTACCTGCTTGTAACTTTCAATGAAATATGAAAGGTAGCTTTACAGAGGTTTTCTTAGTAAATTAAGAACAATGATAGAGAAAAATACAGTGAAAATTCCTAATGTTCAAAGAGCAGCAAGGAAGTACTGATATATTAAAGCAACAGAATCTAAAACTAGAGAAATACAGAATTTATGGGGGGTGTTATGGAGGGGTAATTAATTAATGCAAGATGATATTTTCCCCAGATTTATATTGTTTAGTATTCAGAACTCTCACCACCCCTGACCGCTAATTTTTTAATAATAATTGGTTCTTCACACGGTCATGGAAACATACAGAGGAATAACTACATCTAGAAATAACTTGCTAAAATATATAAACACTAATTGAACTGGAAGAGAAGGTTCCTGTGGTCAAATACCATTTGCCATCAATATACCACTTGCTCACTAGATGGACCTAAGGAGCTCCTTTCTGCTTATGGCAGAAGGCTATGGTGAATTAGGAGAGGCTTTAAGTATTTACTCACAAAATTATCTCCCAACTCACAGGGCTAGATACATCTTCAAACAATACCCAAACACTTTCAGGGAATTCTGTTACTGTCTTGTCTGAGGCTTCTGATTCTTCCCAGGCTTCTGGGGAAAGGAGGCAGACAGTCTCTCAACTTATCTCTTGGCTCCTCTGGACGATCTGTGTATCTCCAGGACATCCTGTCTTGGCAGGAGACTTTCAGGTGTAGGCAGAATATCTTACGATGTGCAGTCTTAGCACGATGTCACGCTGGCTATGCAGGCCGATCACGTGGAGACATTTAGAGTCTGTTCTTGGTAAACTTGAGGCAGGCAGTTTCCAGGCAGTTCAGGATACAATAAAGCAGAATACTGCCAGAAGCAGAGAGCAATAGCAGCAGATAGCAGCAGACAAGCAAGCATGAATATATTGGCAGAGCACACACTGTGTTTTCCTGCTTATCTCTTTTCATCAATGTAGCCTGGGGCTAATGGACTTTCTGTTAAGGAGAGGTTTGAATCTAGGTTAGAAGTGAATTGTAACAAGGCTGATATAAATAAATATTAAATAGTTTATTAAATATATAAAGAAAATTTCCCCAAACTTATTGACAATTAACACACAGAGATTCTATTATGTGTTTGGTAAAACTATTTTTGCAGAATGTATCTATACAGAGTAAATTTAAATGATTTAGCAAAGGTTTTAGAAAGTATTTATAAGTGTAGACTCTTGCAGCACAAACTGCCACTTAAAGGTTAAGCATAAACTTTCACAAACTTCAGAAAAGAAAGTTACTCACTGGCTAAGAGTTGCAATATTTGTAATCCAAAAGTATATGTTGTAATCCAAAAGTATATGTTGCAATCCAAAAGCATAAATGAAGAAAAATTCAGTCCCAGCCAAGATGTGGCCTTGCACACAGTGATGGTGTGGCAGGGCTTTGCTACTTGTTTAGCTCAGATTGAGCATGTTGTCAGAGGAAATCCACAGACACTAAGCAAGTCCTCCATGACTCTCAGGAAGTCATTGAGGTGGTCAGCCACCTGGGCAAAGCAAGATCCAGGTTTGCAGTCTGGAGGAGTCCAATCTGGTGCTGTGTATAGCAAGGACTTGGCCCTCAGGCTGGAGTGGTGNTAAAATAAAGAATGTGTTTCATGGTTCTGAGGGTGCCTCAGTAATATACACACATCTCTGCAAGGAATATACAAGGAATAGACCACAGTAGGACAAATTGTGATAGGGTAATCTGCTGGAATGAAAGAACTTACAGTAGGAAGAAACAGCACAGAGCAGTTAGATTACAAGAAGGATGAAGTGGAGTAGAAGGGGAGAGCATCTGCAAAACCAGGGAAATCCTAATTCTAGTTTGACCACTTCTACCTGCTTGTAACTTTCAATGAAATATGAAAGGTAGCTTTACAGAGGTTTTCTTAGTAAATTAAGAACAATGATAGAGAAAAATACAGTGAAAATTCCTAATGTTCAAAGAGCAGCAAGGAAGTACTGATATATTAAAGCAACAGAATCTAAAACTAGAGAAATACAGAATTTATGGGGGGTGTTATGGAGGGGTAATTAATTAATGCAAGATGATATTTTCCCCAGATTTATATTGTTTAGTATTCAGAACTCTCACCACCCCTGACCGCTAATTTTTTAATAATAATTGGTTCTTCACACGGTCATGGAAACATACAGAGGAATAACTACATCTAGAAATAACTTGCTAAAATATATAAACACTAATTGAACTGGAAGAGAAGGTTCCTGTGGTCAAATACCATTTGCCATCAATATACCACTTGCTCACTAGATGGACCTAAGGAGCTCCTTTCTGCTTATGGCAGAAGGCTATGGTGAATTAGGAGAGGCTTTAAGTATTTACTCACAAAATTATCTCCCAACTCACAGGGCTAGATACATCTTCAAACAATACCCAAACACTTTCAGGGAATTCTGTTACTGTCTTGTCTGAGGCTTCTGATTCTTCCCAGGCTTCTGGGGAAAGGAGGCAGACAGTCTCTCAACTTATCTCTTGGCTCCTCTGGACGATCTGTGTATCTCCAGGACATCCTGTCTTGGCAGGAGACTTTCAGGTGTAGGCAGAATATCTTACGATGTGCAGTCTTAGCACGATGTCACGCTGGCTATGCAGGCCGATCACGTGGAGACATTTAGAGTCTGTTCTTGGTAAACTTGAGGCAGGCAGTTTCCAGGCAGTTCA
Source organism: Tricholaema leucomelas (assembly GCA_013400475.1). Classification (NCBI taxonomy): domain Eukaryota; kingdom Metazoa; phylum Chordata; class Aves; order Piciformes; family Lybiidae; genus Tricholaema lacrymosa; species Tricholaema leucomelas. The sequence continues at coordinate 9,969 of WAAF01002645.1, read as the reverse complement.
GGATACAATAAAGCAGAATACTGCCAGAAGCAGAGAGCAATAGCAGCAGATAGCAGCAGACAAGCAAGCATGAATATATTGGCAGAGCACACACTGTGTTTTCCTGCTTATCTCTTTTCATCAATGTAGCCTGGGGCTAATGGACTTTCTGTTAAGGAGAGGTTTGAATCTAGGTTAGAAGTGAATTGTAACAAGGCTGATATAAATAAATATTAAATAGTTTATTAAATATATAAAGAAAATTTCCCCAAACTTATTGACAATTAACACACAGAGATTCTATTATGTGTTTGGTAAAACTATTTTTGCAGAATGTATCTATACAGAGTAAATTTAAATGATTTAGCAAAGGTTTTAGAAAGTATTTATAAGTGTAGACTCTTGCAGCACAAACTGCCACTTAAAGGTTAAGCATAAACTTTCACAAACTTCAGAAAAGAAAGTTACTCACTGGCTAAGAGTTGCAATATTTGTAATCCAAAAGTATATGNTACTGCCAGAAGCAGAGAGCAATAGCAGCAGATAGCAGCAGACAAGCAAGCATGAATATATTGGCAGAGCACACACTGTGTTTTCCTGCTTATCTCTTTTCATCAATGTAGCCTGGGGCTAATGGACTTTCTGTTAAGGAGAGGTTTGAATCTAGGTTAGAAGTGAATTGTAACAAGGCTGATATAAATAAATATTAAATAGTTTATTAAATATATAAAGAAAATTTCCCCAAACTTATTGACAATTAACACACAGAGATTCTATTATGTGTTTGGTAAAACTATTTTTGCAGAATGTATCTATACAGAGTAAATTTAAATGATTTAGCAAAGGTTTTAGAAAGTATTTATAAGTGTAGACTCTTGCAGCACAAACTGCCACTTAAAGGTTAAGCATAAACTTTCACAAACTTCAGAAAAGAAAGTTACTCACTGGCTAAGAGTTGCAATATTTGTAATCCAAAAGTATATGTTGTAATCCAAAAGTATATGTTGCAATCCAAAAGCATAAATGAAGAAAAATTCAGTCCCAGCCAAGATGTGGCCTTGCACACAGTGATGGTGTGGCAGGGCTTTGCTACTTGTTTAGCTCAGATTGAGCATGTTGTCAGAGGAAATCCACAGACACTAAGCAAGTCCTCCATGACTCTCAGGAAGTCATTGAGGTGGTCAGCCACCTGGGCAAAGCAAGATCCAGGTTTGCAGTCTGGAGGAGTCCAATCTGGTGCTGTGTATAGCAAGGACTTGGCCCTCAGGCTGGAGTGGTGGGCTGAAATGGTGGGCTGGCAGGTCCTGGTGTCGCGACTCACTGCTAGGCCGTTGATATAGCATTGCCTAGACCCGGACAGAGTCAAATGGACTTGGTCTCGGCTGAGCTTAGGCGGGCATCTGTATCCCAGCCTGGGGCAAGCCATTTCAGTCCCTCGGCTCAGGTAGGGTCAGGGCTTCCCTTCATGGGGGAGGCAAGTCCCCAGCTGTGCATGGGGCAAAGTGTCATGGAACACAAAGGCACACAAGGCAAACGGGTAGTGAACAAAAGAAAGGCAGCAGCAGGAGATAACTTTGCTAGGTTTTTAAGCATTTTGATGAGTATCTTTGACTAACAGCAACAGATAAATCCACCCCTAGAAACAATCCTAAGTTATTTCACCAAAAGAGGGAGATGCACATGTCTAGCACCTGTGACCTGTATTTACCAAAGACAAAGCAGACTGCAAAACAAGGCCAAACAAGGTGTCTGTGATAGACTGAGAGGTGCCAAGGTTTTTGTCTGCTTTCCTGCACTTCTTCCACTCATGAAGAAGAAGGTGTGGGAGATAGGGAAGTGCCAAGGTGGGTATTTGGGTAGGTGTTCAGGACATGTCATGGATATGTATTCTATGTATAATTTGAACCTTCCACCACACAGAATAGCCAATCAGAATGTCAATTATCCAAGCTTGATCATATTAGGTGAAACCATAGTCTTGCTTTACCCAAATTTGGGAAAAGCATAGGACTTGCACAAGGCAGGCACAAACTAAGTGTTTGTACCTTGTTTACCACAGGATGTAAACAAGTCTGGGAAGGCCAGACTCCTTAGATTCAGTGGCTTCAGGTTCTTTGTCCTGCCTTCAGCAGTTGCTTCTCCCCAAAACAGAAGGAGGGAGAGCAGAAAAACATGCCTGGGCAAGCCAGTACATGTATAAGCCTATTTTGGCTTATGAGGCCTACCATGGCAGGGGCAAAAACAAAAAGGGAAAACAAGACAGAAAGGAGAGAAGCTGCAGAGGGATTCTGTTTTGTTTGCTCTCCCTCTCCCATTTCAGATGAATTAAAGAATTATTACAAATTAAAATGCAAAATCACACCCAGACAAACCAAGTAAGAATGGCTTCAGATGAACTGGGTAATATCTGCATCCCAGGGGGATCCAATTCTTCTTCATCTGTTTTTGGCTATGATATAAAGAGTCTCTCTGAATCATTTGGAGTGGCCTGCAGCAGTATCCCTTAGAGCTGAGCTGCTCATTGACAGAATGCAGGACAAGAGAGGTAAAAACCACTGGAGAGGCTTTTTTTTTTTTTTTTTTTTTTTTTTTTAACTGTGAAATTAAGCACTGTGGCTTCTGTGAATGCAAATGAAACTGCAGTGGCATTAGACGTGTATTAAGGATGAAAACAGACTCTGCTGTAAGAGGCATCTCCCAAGAGACAACCATCTCAAGTTTTGGTTTGTGTCTGAAGACAAAGCAGGTGTGAGGCTCAGGCTGAACTCAGATGAATGATGGAGTGTGTAAAATTAGGGCTGTGAATATTTTAGAAAAACATTGTAAGGTTTTGTTCACTTGTGAAAGCAACATTAGGGATTCAGGTGGAAAATGTTACACTGATAGACAGTAGTGTTACAAGGAAAAAGAAACCCACTGGCCTTTCAGGTAGTAATGGGCACTGAACACATCATTTCCACTCCATGACACAGAAAACCCTTTTCCATGCATAAACAGAGAGGAAAATCAGGCTTTATGTGTCAGGCTAAAACAACCCAGTAGTCTGTATTAGAGACTCCCATGCGTAAGCTGACCAAAGTGGAAGAGTGGAAGCCCCTAACTCCCTTGCCTCGCTCCCTGGCTGGGTGGCTCTGTCATGCTGCTTTTCACAAGTGCTCTGATGTGGAACGTGCAGCCTGCCCTGTGGAAGGAAAGGCAGCACATCAGTTGCCTCTAGCAGCAGGAAACAGAGGGCACAGCAGAAGGTGCTCTCATTGGTATTGGTCTTCTGAGACAGCTGGTACAACTCTTATCTGCTTTTTCCCCCTCTCTCTTAACTTTTGATTCCATGCTTTCTGTCTAATTATAAAATAATAAAGGAGCCTTACAGTGGTTCTGCAACAATCATCTTGAGGTCTTAATCCCAATTCTCAACTTGCAATATTTTTATTTCAGCTTAATTTCCTTTTCTCCAGCGATATTACTCCCCAGCTACACTGAAGCATGACTTTCTGAAGTACCTGTCTGGATAATGTATAGATGCAAATTCAGCCAAGACATATATTAAGCAATTTATGGCAGGTGTTGCAATACATACGAGGAGGAAGATATACCCTAATGTGAAAGAAAGACAGATTGTCATAACATAACTCTGCTTTTGCTTTTGCCCACAGTGGGTGAAAGATGGCATGGTGCATAACTGTGAAGACAAACGCACAGTTTAATACATTTATCCTTACACTACTCAAGCGAAACAACTGTAAGAAAGATAAGGGTCTTAACCTCACAAGGTATATAAGTGATAAATGTGCCATAGTATTCATATCTCTCTGTGTCTTTTTCCTCTTTTGATAACGCTGTTACCTCAGGATCTCTGCCACAACATTGCAAAATGTGTTTTATTGTTATAAAAGTTGTTGTGATATCGCTATAAATAAACAAACATCTCCAGCGTATCAATGCCTTAAATGACAGTGCTGGCATTTTGTTGGCACATCTACCGAATCAATAGCCTCTCTGCAATGCCATTTGAGATGCTGTAGCCTAATGATAGTTCTTGTTCAGAGTCTGTAAGCCATTCGACTTGAAAACAAATAGTTAAAATAAATTGCACCCTTAGTATCTACAGACTAAGGAGGCAAGAGAAAATAACTGCATGAGAGGGAGGTTATCACAGGGATATCTGTTGACAACGTAATGAAGACCTCAGAGAGATCTCTACATTCACCTGCCTGCAGTGATGTGTGAAGGAATCCCATGTCACTCTGTTAAGTTTAGCAAAGAGGATTTGCAGTAATAGATTTTCATACAAAGCCTGGTTACCTGGGGGCATTGTGCGCTTCCCAATTACTTGAACACTCAGAGAGACTTTGGCCTTTTCCCCCTCTGCTTGTGGATGCATATTTGCATATCACTGTTAGATTTGTTTGTTTTCCTGCTTCTGTAGTGATGTGCTGGGTGTAGTGAGGATGACTCCCAGCACAGCTGCCAGTCACTTCCTATAGGTGCTTGCACAGGCACACACTGTTTCTGATGTCAATGACTGACTCCCACAGCCAGTGTCATTGCGGCTCACAGCACCTGTTATTTTTTTTTCAATGCTCAGTGGAATTTTCCCATGTTCTGGGAACTTTAGATCCCAAAATATTATTAGTACTGCAGGCTCTGAGAGGCAGGCCCCTCTGCTATGCTGAATAGCTAATGAGCATGAAGTTTCTGCTGCGAGGAAATCATCATTAACAACCTGAAACTCTCAGCTTGGGGCAGGGCATCCTCTTTAGTCTTTTCCATGTGTTCTGATATTTGTTTATTGGTGCTCATCATTTCAGAGGAAAGAGCCAGCTGAGGTGATGTGTGAGTAGAAACAAGGAGAGAATTTTAATAAGGAAAGCAGCGTGGGCCAAGTGGCCTTCTCTGTACTTTTATATGCCTTGTGGTCTTATTGTCTCCAAACACATCAGACTATAAATAGCTTCATTTTCACCAATCTGCTACTCCTGCAGAAGGAAAAAGAGTCATTAGGCAGGGCTTGCTAGGCAAGAACAACTCATCTCTTCAGGTCTTCAGGAAACATCCACGTTACAACTGTCCTGCCCACCAAGCAGCACACTGGGATGTTTTGAGACACTACAAGTGCCCCACATGGCTTATGTGATCAGCCAAAAGGCTTGACCCACTTGCAGATGTGTACATACCCTGTAAATCAGTCTTTGACAAATAGCACATAAATGAGCTTACATGACCTAGCACCAAGTGAAAGTGGGAAAATCAGAGGGACCAGGACAAACAAGTTTGGCAAAGGAGGTTCATTTCCTCCCCACCCCAAAGAGTGTCAGTACCTGCGCCAGAGCAAGCAGCTGAGCCTGTTCCCAGGCTCCCCTTACTTGAATGACTGAATAGAAGATGATGTCCTGCATAGTGGCTGGAACCCAACTCAACTGGAGGCCTAAAAGTTAATTTGCTCTTGGCCTACAAACTTTAGGTTTCTCTTAATCAGGCTTGTAACAAGATGTCTCTTTTTTTATTCCTTTCTTCTTTTGTCTCAGCTGCTTTCTCTGGAGATTCTAATCCATAAACAAAAACTAGAATAATAAAAAGCCAGAGGGAAATGAAGGAAAGTTTTCACAGGGAAAAAAAAAAGATTCAGATTCAAAAGACAAGAAAAGTTCTGGTGGAATTTAAATTCTTCTAAACATTACTTACTCTCCCTAAACTAATGTCTCAAAAAGATTTTGCATTTAATAAGGAGGTGATATTTTAGAATTAGTTCTCCTTAGGGAGCATTATTGTTAGCCTGAACTTGTGTTATGCTTTTTGCAATAAGTTTCATAATGTTGGGCATACCAATGAACAGTGTCACACTTAGCAACTCTACCTATCTGCTCCTTAGGATTTGGAATAGAACAAGAATACTTCAGTGATCCAGTTGCAAAAGTCAGAAAACATAAGGATAGATTTAAGACTTGTCTGAATTCATCTTAGCTATTTAGGGCTTCCTGAGCAAGTAACCTAATTTACATCAGCTCAAGACCTTTGCTTTACAACCTCTTCTCATCTATTTCTGACTGACAAAAAAAAAAAATCACTTATGTAAGGAGTCCAGCAAATGGCTTAACCCCTGTACCCATTTTCTCTTCTGTAAAATAGGATGATGATAATAATTGCAAACATTACTTGGGTTGTGACTGAAAATGAAACATTTGGGGAAATAAGAAAATGTATGGGAATAATACTTACAAATGTCTTAAATGGAAATGGCATACAGAAGCATACTGACCAAGGGAAGTGACCCTCCCCCTCTACTCTGCACTGATGAGACCCCACCTGGAGTACTGCGTCCAGCTCTGGAGGCCTTATTGCAGGAGGGATATGGATGTGTTGGAAGGTGTCCGGAGAAGAGCCACGAGGATGACCAGAGGGCTGGAGCACCTCTGCTATGAGGAGAGACTGAGGGAGTTGGGAATTCAATCTGAAGAGGAGAAGGCTCTGAGGTGATCTTATTATGGCCTTTCAGTATTCTAAGAGGGGCTACAGGAGATCTAGGGAGGGACTTTTTAGGATGTCAGGTAGCGGAGGACTGGGGGGAATGAAGAAAGCTAAAAATGGGTAGATTCAGACTGGATGTTTGGTAGAAGTCCTTCACCATAAGTGTGGTGAGTCCTTGGAGGTGGTGAAAGTCTCATCCTTGGAGTTAAGGCCAGGCTGGATGAGGCTCTGGCCAGCCTGATCTAGTGTGAGGTGTCCCTGGCCATGACAGGGGGGTTGGAACTAGATGATCCTTGTGGTCCCTTGTTATGAATGGGTTAGTTGAAATCCTACTTTGGGGTGAAATGCAATGGGGCCGGTTCAAAAATTATTAAATAATTTATTAACTATATATATATACAAAGATAATTCCCCCAAACTTATTTACAACTATCCACACAAGTTCTTGGATGTGGTTAGCAGAACTATTTTACAGAATGTTTCTATACAATGGAATTTTGAAAGGTTTTAGAAATGTCTTTGATAGAGAGTCCTGAGGCTCAACTCACCACTTGTGAAGTTAGCTAAATTCCTTTAGCAACTTGAATAAAGAATGAAGAATACTCACTAGTCCTCAGTCCCCAAAACATAGGCAGGAACATATTTAATAGAAGTCCTGTGGTGAGTTCCACGTGGGCTGTGACGTGGAATCGGCTGCTGGCAGGGCAGGCTGAGGTGGCAGGTGGGTGGCAGGTAAGCGAGGAACGAACAAACACACAGGCAAGGAGCAAGCAAGCACCTATGCACCTGTTTTACCCCTTTTATAGGATAATGGCCAAGGCTAATGGTCTCATTGGCCACATTATCACCCAATCACCTTTGGCAATCACCCGGATATACCCAAAAAAGGAAGAACCCATAGGCTGTTCTCTTCCCAAAATGGGGGGTGCATACGCCTTGCGCGCGACAGGGGCATGGTCTTATGAACCCCTCTCGTGTGTCTGGACCAAACCAGATTAGGTTGTCAGGGTTTCTTTGCCCTGTTTTCCCACCTCTGGCCACAATGCAGAAAGGCAGGTGAGCACACTCAAGCCCATTCTGTGATCCTTGGGACTCTCCACCACATCCCTTCCAACCCTGACTGGTTCTATGATTCTTTGATTCTATGATACTTACAAATGTCTTAAATGGAAATGGCAAACAGAAGCAGTTTTATTTTGGAAGCCAAGCCTGTTTTGTCTATGTTTCAAAACAATTTAGATCATTATTCTTTGAGGGTGGATATCTTCCCTTCCTCACTCTGGTTCCTCTACAGCTTCAGACACATTGACAATAAACTCAACTAAAAACGTTGAGCTTTTTGTGGCACAAGAATATGCTTGAAGCAGTTACTGCATTTAGTGCCTTTGTTATGTCTTGACCTATACATGTCCTTGTAGAAAACAAAAGTTATTTCAGGTATTGCTGGTACTTCATTTTGCTGTGCTTTCCATGCAGTGCAGTAGCTAAAAGAGACGAGAGAAGCGTCCATTTGGGGGGGAGAGGGGGGGGAAGCCAAGACCATCCATTTAATGTCACTTAGGACCTATTACAGCAGAATAATTCAGTCATTTGGAATTTTAGATCAAAGTATAAATAGTCTACAGCTACTCTGCTTCCCAGAGGTGAGAAGATGGAGACTATTTGCAGTCATTGTGCCAGATGTTTAGCCATGGCTATAAATTCAACAACAAAAACTGAAAATAAAAAGCTGCTAATTGGGGATATTTGGCATCTTGTCACAGGTGAAAGATGATCTAAACTCCTGCTTCATAGCACAATGCAATAGTGAAATTAGCACATGTCTATTATCACTGCTTGCAACTCTGCAGGAAAGTAATGGAAATAGCTTAATCTTTTCAAGCTCCTCTAAAAGGAGAAATGTAAGACTTCACCTGTGTTGCTGAGTTTTCCCTCCTATTATTTCTAGCCAAATTCTTACTGCACAGCAGATTTTTATTATTTAATAATAACAAATTGTCTCAACTGTAGATTGAATAAATAACTGTAACAATCAGGGACCTGGTCATTCATTTTTAGAGCCAGCTGCAGTAATCCATTGTGGTAAAGGAAAGGGCACAGTTCTAAAATTCCTCCTCTTGAACAAGTTTCAGTTTTTACTGCTTTGCAAAAGCAGTAAAAGCAAAGGCATTAATTATACATTTCGATTATGACAGAGCCAACATCAGCAGTGACTAGAACATAATTTGTTTAGGTGGCAGTGCAGGCTGTTCTCTGATCAAGTTTTGTTTCCCACAGGGAGGCATCAGTCTTAAATTACACAGCAAGCAGGCAAGAGAAAGGAAGCAAACAATAAAACACTTCCCAGAGGAAGAAAGAGGAAAATTTGTCTCTCCATGTCCTATTAAATAAATAAATCTACATTTTTGTCACTTAACAACAAATCAGCAATGGGGTTCAGATTTAATTAAAGGAAGTATGTTTTCTGTGGGGCTTCATAGTATTGTATTTTAGATTTTCAGTGATAAGTTGCTTTTAATGCAAAGGAACTTTCCCACTGGAAGGAAGGAAAGGATAATAGAAAGAGAAATCTTTGGAAAGTGCTGACAAGACGGAAACATGAGTTGTCTTACTTGCCCTACTGTAGTGCATGAGACCAGTCTCTAACAGCACATTTCATTGTATATGAACACCAATATCTATATACTGGTGTGCAATTAAAGTTGGACATGCATATGTATATATATGTTTAAGGTAGAATTCAGTTTAATGCTATTAAACATTGTACTTCATCTTCGATTTCAGTGAATCTGTTATTGTGCATAAATCTATGAATATCTTTTAGTCCTCCACTGAGTCAAAGAGCCCAAAGGAATACTTTTGTTATTTGCTTTTAATTTTTGGCTTCTCTAAAGAACCATTTGTTGTGATTTTCTATTGCAATTTGACTTTTAATATCATATCCCCTGACTCCTTCAACCTCAGTGTATTTGGCATGTATAAAACAAAAGCTGAAACAAGCTAATTTCTTATTATCTCCAACATATTCAGGAGAAAGAAACAAATAAAACTAAGACAAACTTTGTGCCATTTAACAGGACTATTCAACATACTATTCCCTCTTCAGGGGAGTTTGTTGGCAATTTCAGGTGAATAAATAGACAAATCCAAAGATGCACATCGCTTGCCCTGTGCACAGAAAATACTCTTTTGGAACTGCTACTGTGCAGAAGTAGATTTCATTACAAGCAAAAAGTCCTCCAAGCCAGGAAAATGATTGTGGAGAATGTTGTGTGAGCTTAGCAAGTTTGATTTAATTGAACTAGTTAATATTGCCTGTCTTTAAGAAACTAAGAAGAGATACTTCTGATCACTCAAGCTTTACAAAGTCATTGGACACTAGAGTCACTGCTAAACAGTGCTTTGAAAGCAGCTCTGTCTCCCTGTTTGTAATGGAAAGATAACTAATTAATGTGGGACCTGACCACTAATTTGAATACTTGTTTCTTTGCACAGTCATGTGTGATGGTTTGGGTGTCCCCCGCC
>WAAF01002644.1:0-32601 GCA_013400475.1 Tricholaema leucomelas | reverse complement strand
GGGAAAGGAAGGGGGAAGGGAAAGGAAGGGGGAAGGGAAAGGAAGGGGGAAGGGAAAGGAAGGGGGAAGGGAAGGGAAAGGATGAGTCTCAAAGTATAGTTGCATTACCAGTAGAAAAGTTTCTATTTATTTTAGGAAACTCAGACTCTTTGGGTAAACAAACAAACAAAAACAACCAAAAAACCCCATAAATTTTTGGAGTATATTACAATCTTGGTGAGTGCAAACCCATTAAAATGCATTATACTACCCAGAACATAATACCTCTTTCTGTCTTTTCAACCTGCAGATCTTGTATGGTTATCATAAATTACCAACAACAGAACTTAAAATAATAGATAATTGTTCTTCTTTTGCTGGAGACAATCAGACTGCTTAGCAAGAGCAGAAGTTTATCCTACCAGCTACCTGGTCAAAATAAGATGATTTCCAGTACCACACAGCATGCAGTAGTTGGAAAGATTTGTAGTGTTGCTGTAGTGTTGCTTGGGGCTGTTGTGACCCAAGTGCAAGAGCTGGCATTTGGCCTTGTTGAAGCTCATCCCATTAATGTTGATCTAAGCCTCTCTACCCTCATTCAAATCAACACTGCCACCTAACTTGGTGCCATCTGCAAACACTCTCTATGCCTGAATCAAGGTCATCAATAAAGATGTTAAACAGAAGTGGTCCCAACACAGATCCCCAAGGAACACTACTAGTGCCCAGCTACCAGCCAGATTTAACACCATTGACTACCACTCTCTGGTCCCTCCTGTCCAACCAGTGCTTTATCCAGAATACTGCTCAGCCAAGCCATGAGTAGCCAATTTGTCTACAAGAATTCTGTGTGAAACAGTATCAAAGGCTTTTCCAAAGGCAAGGAATACCAAATCAACAGCCTTTCCCTCATCCAGTAGCCAGATGATCTTGTCATAGAAAGAGATGTCTTTTATCATGTCCTTTGTGTAGCAGATGTGTTAGCAAGGGCTTGCCATTCCTGTATGTCTGTCTCACTACTGCCTCTCTTGCTCTACTCGAATCCATATCACTTATACTCTTCATGGGCAGTGAGCATCCAAAAAGCCTGGTCTTCAAAACCACAAGGAACCACAGTCCTAATGGTACCTGGACCTTTTGGTTCACTGTCACCCTAAAGTTCTGGGTTTTTTCTTCTTACTTGTTGGCTAACAAGGTAGCAAAGCCAAAACTGGTTTATTCACTTTAGAAAACTAACAGTCTGCTCACTTTAAGCTGCATTCATGCTCTCTTTCTTCTCCCACCCTAGAGCTACCCTCACAGTACATATGCAAGGAAACTGCCTTAGAAGAACCAGGGAAGATGTGAGATGCTAAGAAGTAAGCTGCATCATCTCACACTGAGATGCATCACTAGTGTGTGCTTTCTTCTGTGAGGCCTCTGGATTCACTGCTTGTGCATCCCATACAGGAACTGCAGACTCACAGACTAATGTATGAAGTCAAGCTGCACGAAGCAGTCTCCTAACTACTGATTCACCAGTAAACAGAGAGGACCACAGGTACTGATCAACTCAGCACAAAGCTTGTCTGTGTTATGATCTCCTCTCTTGGGTTGTTGGAGCTGCAGGAACACCCTGATCTAGAAAGGGAGATATCATTCACCTGGAGGATTCCTGATTATTTTGGTACTGTGGGCACAGTTATCCTCTAGCTCCTGTCCCCAAGGAAAAGCAGACTTCAGGCATTAAAGAGGCCTTTGCCATAGCCCTCCATGCAAAATCATCTGTCACACCTCCTCCTCTGCTCCTCCTGAGTCTCTGCTTAAGCTGCTCCTGCTGCTGTGAGATGCCACACTAGTGTTTTATACCACGTTGTACTGCTTATATATTTCCCTTTCACACACCTTCTGCTTCCCAGCTTGTGGCAGAAAATATGAGCCTCTCCTTGTGCAAACCACAGCCTGCCTCCAGAGACCCTGTCTGTCTGTGTATACGGTTAACACTCCAGGAGGCGTGTCCCTGAACTTGAAACCTGACCTCAGGGGGTCCTGACCCCTCCTCAGGGGTGGGTCTGGACAGCCCCAGGTGAGGGTTAGCCCACTCCCCCTTCCTGTCCCTTAAAAGCAGGGGGACTTCCTGTTCTCTCTCTCTTGGGACTCACTCTGCTCTTTGGACACTGCTCCCTTGGGACACTGCATCTCTCCACACACACACGTGGCCACCAGCATCATCACCGCCACAAACTCGGGTTGTATTCATACCTTTTTGTATTTGTTATCCTTCCTTCCCTACACCCTTTGTAACCTCTCAACCTTTGACACCCTTTTCAAGTTATTGTTAAACTTGTTTTCCTTTTTTTAACTTCCAAATAGAGTGAGACTGATTTATTTGATGGGTTATTCTATCAAAATTATTATTGTCTCTGGGGATTTAATTCTAACCCCAGACAATCTGCAACACCCTTCATTCCTTTGGTTCCAATTCAAAGAAAGTACACCCCAAGGGAAAAAGAATAAAATAAAATCACTCACAAGGCTAAGCTTGTTGAGACACAATTTTTGTATCATGAAAGAATCAAAAGGATAAACACCATCTTGGACCCTCAGAAGGCAGCCCTTCCCCATCTGATTCACACCTTCCAGGACACCAGGGACTCCTTGTCTTCCAAGGATACTAAGCTTGATGCCTATCTGAGTTGCTCATTTATCTTAGTCATATTTTTTTTGCTAGCCAGACAGCAACTGCTTTATGTTGATGGAGTGAATACTGTAAGCTTACATATCCTTGTGAAGTCTTTCCATGCTGAAGAGGCCTGAACACCATGACCAAAAATGCAGTCAGGCAATTCCTTTCCTGTGCAGAATGAAACATTTTCCCCATCTACTTTGCTCTCTGTAGGGAAGAGGAGGAAGGGATCTTCCTCTTCTTTTTGGTTACTTGAGAGCCACAGGGGGATGCATTAAAGTGCAATGTAGTCCTGAGGTGTTTCATAGAATCAACCAGGTTGGAAGAGACCTCCAAGATCATCCACTCCAACCTAGCACCCAGCCCTGTCTAAACAATTCGACCATGGCACTAAGTGCCTCATCCAGGCTTTTCCTGAACACCTCCAGGGACGGTGACTCCACCACCTCCCTGGGCAGCCCATTCCAATGCCAATCACTCTCTCTGGGAAGAACTTCCTCCTAACATCCAGCCTAGACCTTCCCCGCCACAACTTGAGACTGTGTCCCCTTGTTCTGTTGCTGGTTGCCTAGGAGAAAAGACCAACCCCACCTGGCTACAACCTGCCTTCAAGTAGTTCACTTCCAGCACACCTGAAAGGCTCTATTGCTCTATCCAAGATCTTTTCAGATGCCAAGCAGATAAGCATCACAACAGGCTTGCAGGGCTCACCTCTGAGATAGGTAGAGAGGGGAGCTGCTCAGGCTATCTTAGGAGAGCGTAAACAAAGCTATCTTCACCAGGAGTAAACAGATCCAGCTCTTGGCACAGAAGAAGGTGAGGAATTATGACTGAATTAACTTTCTCCATTTGCATCGCTACAGACTTCATGTGTTTATAGAATGACTTTAGACAGAGATTCAGATGGGTTTTTTTCTGCATACAGAGATGCTTCTTGAAGTTTCCTTTTACATCGCATAGTAAATTTGTACTTGACAAGCTGCAAAGGCAGAGGTCAAGCATTGTCTTGTTAGTTCCACAGAACTACCTGTTGCCCTTGCCTGATAGGGATGTCACACCTCTATGAGTTCTTTGTTCAAAGTCAGGTGCTAATGATCAGGGTAATCGGCTTTGGCTTCAAGCAATTCATCAGTCACATACTTCAGGTACTGTTAAATTTATTATCTTGGACACACTTTGTGTCCTTTCCACAGAGCTGCTGTGCTCACCCTGTTTGTCCTGCTTCTCAGGTCTGTTTTGCAGCCAAGGGGAAGATTACCTATTCTCACAGGTTTATCTAAAGCATAACCATGCCTTGTATGGTCTCCCATGTTAGCACAAAGTCTAACCAGGGCTTTGAGCCTGGAGGGAAAAGAAGTGTGACTTCAGGATATTCTCATGGCCTTTCAGAGTCTATTCTTATCATTAATTTCAGGTTGCTAAACTTCCAAAGGTTGTTATGTTTGGCTTTGCATCCTACAAGGAAATGCTTTTGCTTTTGGAGTGGGCTAGTTATCTTGCCCTTCCAGAGCTGCAGAGGATTTACAGCTCCTGCTGTCTTCATCATGACCTCTAGACTACATGCATCTCTAAGATATCTGGGCATAGGAGGGTTTGTATTAGCCTGTTTGAAAGATACTTGTGACCACTACTCTCATGTGTGTGCTCCTTACTCTGTCCCAAGAAGTTACTGGGTGGTACAGCTTTGCCTAAATAAAAGCTAGTTTTTGAGCCTGGGGAGTGCTAGAGGCAGTTGCCTTACTGTGTGCAATTGGTTTGTGCAGAGGGATTTGAAGTCAGTTCTGAGGATGTCTTTTCTTCCAGGAGAAAATTTGAATGATCACCCTACTGTGAAAGGTTTCTGTCTCTCTTGACATTCTCACCCTTGGGGATGACTGTCACCTTCCTTCTGGGTTTGGCAGGCTTTTAGCTCCTGTCTCTCCCTCCAGCAAAGCAACCAAACCAGCTCTTCTAAGATCCCAGCTCTGGATGGAGATGGCTAGCCCTCATAGATGCTTTTCCAGCACATGCCTCCAAGGTCCCCATGATTCCTTTCTCTCCAGCCCAACCCTAGTTAATTCTTTGCCATGGATGTCTGCTTATTCCTACAGCCACCTTTGACCCACAGAGAGTTTGGTTTCTTCCAACGTGCATGGTGGGACATGTGAGTGTTTTACTTTGTTTTTTCCTGCTCTCAATCCAAAGCTTGCAGTATATGTAGGCCTGCCTGCCTTTTGCATCACTGCTTGTCAGTCTGTTCTCCCATGCTAGGCCAACACCTAGCAAGGTGCAGCTGCCCTCAGCCACATAATTAGTTGGGTCACAGCACACAGCCAAAAGTCCCAAATCCTTCATGGTCCAGTAGTCACATCGCATGGTCACCTGGCCCTTCTGCAGCAAGGCATTAGATCATAGAGTCATAGAACAGTTTAGGTTGGAAGAGACCTCAAGGATTACCCAGTTCCAACCCCCTGCCATAGGCAGGGACACCTCCCACTAGAACAGGTCACTCAAGGCCTCATCCAATCTGGTCTTGAACACCTCCAGGCAGGGAGCAGCCATAACCTCCCTGGGCAACCTGCGCCAGTGTCTCACCACCCTCACTGCAAACAACTTCTTCCTAACATCCAGTTTCAATCTCCCCTCTGCCAGTTTAAACCCATTCGTCCTTGTCCTGTCATTACAAGACCTTATCAATAGTCCCTCCCCAGCCCTCCTGCAGGCCCCCTTCAGATCCTGGAAGGCCACTACAAGGTCTACTCAAAGCCTTCTCCAGGATGAAGAGCCCCAACTCTCTCAGCCTGTCCTCATAGCAGAGCTGCTGCAGCTCTCTGAGCACCTTCATGGCCTCCTCTGGACTGGCTCCAACAGTTCCATGTCCCTGTGCTGGGGCCTCCAGAACTGCACACAGTACTCCAGGTGGGGTCTCAGGAGAGCAGAGCAAAGGGGCAGAATCCCCTCCCTTGCCCTGCTGCCCACACTGCTTGATGCAGCCCAGCACAGGGTTGCTGTCTGGGCTGCACTCACACTGCAGGCTCATGTTGAGCTTTTTGTCAACCCAGACCCCCAGGTCCTTTTCCCCAGGGCTGCTCTCAGCCATTCCCCACCCAGCCTGAAGCTGTGCTTAAGATTGCACCAACCCAGGTGCAGGATCTTACCTTGGCCTTGCTGAATGTCATGAGGTTGGCCTGGGCACAGCTCTCCTTGCTGAGGGTGTGCTCCGGGTGGGGTCTCAGGAGAGTAGAGTAAAAAGGAGAATCCCTCCCTTGCCCTGCTGGCCACGCT
Source organism: Tricholaema leucomelas (assembly GCA_013400475.1). NCBI lineage: Eukaryota > Metazoa > Chordata > Aves > Piciformes > Lybiidae > Tricholaema lacrymosa > Tricholaema leucomelas. The sequence continues at coordinate 26,693 of WAAF01002644.1, read as the reverse complement.
GCTCTTGCTGCAGCCCAGCACACAGTTGCTGTCTGGGCTGTGCATGCACACTGCCAGGTCATGTTGAGCCTTTTATCAACCAAGACCCCCAGCTTTGAAGAGATACCTTCTTCTCAGTACCTTGAATAAGGCATCCTCAGAAGGAAGACGTGAATGAGGAGGGACAGCCTACAGTCAAGCATAGTAGGGCACTCCAAACTCCCTTTGCCCACTCCATCAGTGGAAGTTTGAATGGGGGGGGAGAAAAAGGCCTGAAACTGCTTTCCCCTCCCCCTCGTGGGATTGAACGGGAAGTGGCAAAAGGCCTTTTCCCACACATGTACTGACTCCTGGGAAAGCCTGTGCTAGAGCCTGGGAGTGTGATTGGCTGGATTCTTTGCACCCAGTATATACTGGCACTGGACACATTGTCTAAATAGGAATTTAAATAGAGTGACAAGAAAGTGCACACGGTTCTGATGTAGTTTGTTGGTTCCACACAGTCCCACAAGTCTGTAAGCCTGGCAAATCCATAAGGTCTGTTTGAGAGAGTTGCCTGTGGCACCCGAACCTGGCTTCTCCTCGAATCAGTGCATCCTGGCTTCCTACTCACTATTCCGAGCTGGAAGGACCCTGCCTCTGCCATAAGCTGCCGCTGTTCACAGGAACACGACCGCAGTTTGGCTTTTCCCTGCATTGCTAGGGCAGTGCTGCTTCAGGAGAGATGTCTTGTGGAAGCTGCATCTGCAGACACGTTGACTCTGACAGGTTTCATTCCCATTGGACTTAATGCCTTGTGGATGCACAATTGGATTGTAACTTGCAGTTACAGAGGCTGGTGCAATGGAAAATCCAGGAACCATCTCTGACGCTCTATTCTGCCCTTGTAAGTAAATCAGCCTTTCCCTAGGCTCTCTGCTCTGCCTCTGATTTCTAGTGGGGTAAAGCTATCTCATGGCTTAGCCTTTTCCATTTCTTGACTTTCCTAAATTACTAAAATTCAGTCCCTGAAGGTGTTCAGGAAAAGACTGGATGAGGCATTTAGTGCCATGGTCTAGCTGACTGGCTAGGGCTGGGTGCTAGGTTGGACTGGATGAGCTTGGAGGTCTCTTCCAACCTGGTTGATTCTATGATTCTGCGATTCTGTGATTCTATGATTGCCGACTGCTTTAGGACCTGTATATAAAATTTAACTAGTTTTGTGTATAGTTTGGGCTTTCAGGAAAATAAAAATGATTCTGTCTTTATAATTCCTGCCTCATCAAATCATTGCCCCAACCAAATTATCAAGGTGATACGTTGGGAGAGACACAGAACACCCTGGATTAACAAAGGATGCAAAAGCATACACCAGTTCCTGATGAGCGTTTGTTTGCCCATCAGGCTGCAGATGCAGCCAGGCCACTGCTGTCCAGCCAAGGAGGATAAGATCTCATAAGTAAACACCCATGTCCTCATGCTTTTCTCGTTTTGCTGCTTGGGCCTTTTCTCACGTGAATGGTTGGAGGTAATGTCTCTTAAGCATTTTTCACCTAAGGTTGAGCCACATCCATATCTGCTGCCACTGTGAATGGTTGGATGTAACATCTCTTAAGCATCTTTCACCTAAGATTGAGCCACATCCCCATATCTGCTGCCACTGTGAATGGTTTGAGCTAATGTCTCTTAAGCATTTCTCACCTAAGATTGAGCCATATCCATATCTGCTGCCACTGTGAATGGTTCGAACTAATGTCTCTTAAGCATCTTTCACCTAAGGTTGAGCCGCATCAATATCTGCTGCCACTGTGAATGGTTGGAGGTAATGTCTCTTACGCATCTTTCACTTAAGGTTGAGCCACATCCATACCTGATGCCACTGGTTTCTCCCTGAGGACATCCCCCTTGGTTCCTGTCCTGTCATGGAGAGACACATGTCCGTTTGCTGAGAGCAAGCAACCTAGTGTGCCTTTAGACTTTGCACTGAGTAGCAGCATAAGGCTGCCTGGTCCCACTGTCTCTGACAGTCCACAGAATTCTCATCCCTTGGAGAGCATTCTGGGAAAAGCATGAAAAATCCTCTGCAGGAAGTGCCAAGCTATCAGGAAGGAGCAAGGGAAGAAATGCCAATTTCTGCTGCCAGCCAGAGCTTCAGAGGAGACATCCCTCACACTTACGCATGCAACTGGTGGCTGAGAACCTGCTAAGCCTACAGATTTGTGCCTTACCTGTATTTTTGCTCACATTTTCCAAGTTACACTGCAGCTGTGGAGGAAAAGAAATCTGACATGTTCTCTGCCCTGAAGATGTGATGTGACCTGAGGCTGTGAGTACCTGCCTCAGAAAAGTAGTTTTATTTTTCCAAGATGCAAACTCTCAGAAGTGCCTGAACACTGGGACTGCTGTGAAGTGTCTGGCACTACTGTCTCCAGCACCAATTTTGAAGTCGTTTGACCTCAAGTCCTTCATCAAAGACCCCTCATTAAAGACCCATCAAATTTCAGGGACTTCTTGTCCCCATTCTGCTATGGTGTTTCTGGGAAGAGTGAAGACACCATCATTGTCCAAACATTTGACAGATTCTTCTGATGGAGATCCCAGAAGCTGGGTCAGAGGGCCTCATGTGGCTTTTCAGCACAGTGCTGCTCTCTGACTGCTTGGATGAACTGACATACACTCTCGGTTCCTGTGGGAAAGGATGTTATGTCACCATCCAAAACCAGCACAGTCTTCCATTCAAATCCCAAGTCATCCACACATGGTATGTAAGTGGTTTGTATGTTCTTCAGGGAGGTTATTCCATCCCAAAATAGCCATCCACGTGTTTTGTGGATCAGCCAGCAGGTATTCCAATAAACAGGACTAGACACAAATCACTATTCCAACCTATTTGATATTCATTGGTTTGTTTGGTTGTTGTTTTCAGACCACAAGGAAAGCAGTGGGAAGAGGGTATAGCAAGGTCCCAAATAGGCCAACCCTGAGTACTCATCAGACTCACACTCAGGCTATCTGCAAAGCTGCTTTTGCCTTTTCCTTCTTATTTGCATGCCTCCATGACAGCACAGAAAAGTAAGGGGGTGCAGGAACATTCCAAAACCCAGGTGAGCTCAGGGATAGAAAGTGGGAGGAAAGCTTTTTTTTTCTGAGGATCTGAAGTCACTGCTTCTCAGGAGCTAAACTCAGCAACCACAGTGTTAAAATAACCTTCCAAACACAGGAAATTAAGAGATACCAGGTTCAAGGCCACCCCAAACAGCTTTGATTTAACTGCTTTACTGTAACTGGTGGTTTTAGAAACATAAACAATTGCAGTGCCCCTGCCCTGTGCCAGCTTGGGCCCATCTCTCAAGCTTGTCCAAGTCCCTCTGAATGGGATCCCATCCCTCCAGTGTGTCAGCCTGACTGCACAGCTAGGTGTCATGCACAAGCTTGCTGAGGGTGCACAATGCCACTGTTCATATTGCTGACAGAAATGTTAAGCAGCACTGGTCCCAGCAGCAACCCCTGAAGGATGCCACTTGCCATTGGTCTCCCTTTGGACACTGAGCCACGGGCCAGAAATCTCTGAGTGTGGCCATCCAGCCAATTCCTTATCCAGTGAGTGACCCAGCCCTTAAGTCCATGTTTTTTCCACCATCCTGGTGACCAGGATGTCATGCAGGACAGTGTCAAACACTTTACACAAGCCCAGGTAGATAACATCAGTTGCCCTTGCCCTGTAACTCCATCACAGAAAGCCACCAAGTTTGTTGTCCAGAGAAGGTCAACAAAGCTGGTGAAAGGCCTGGAACACAAACCCTATGAGGAGAGGCTGAGGGAGCTGGGGGTGTGCAGCCTGCAGAAGAGGAGGCTCAGGAGTGACCTCATTGCTGTCTACAACTACCTGAAGGGAGGCTGTAGCCAGATGGGGGTTGGTCTCTTCTGCCAGGCAACCAGCAACAGAACAAGGGGACACAGTCTCAAGTTGTGCCAGGGGAGGTCTAGGCTGGATGTTAGGAGGAAGTTGTTGGCAGAGTGATTGGCATTGGAATGGGCTGCCCAGGGAGGTGGTGGAGTTGCAGTCCCTGGAGGTGTTCAAGCAAAGCCTGGATGAGGCACTTAGTGCCATGGTCTAGTTGACTGGCTAGGGCTGGGTGCTAGGTTGGACTGGATGATCTTGGAGGTCTCTTCCAACCTGGCTGATTCTATGATTCTATTAGCCCTTGATGAAGCCATCTCTTCACCATTTTCTGTATGCCTTAGCAAAGCCTTCAGGAGTATCTGCTCCATGATGTTGACAGGCACAGAGGTGAGACTGACCAGCCTGTAGTTTCCAAGGTCTTCCTTTTTTTCCCTTTTTGAAGACAGGGGCTATGTTTCCCCTTTTCCAGTCAGCAGGGACTTTACCAGATCACTATGACTTCTCAAATATGAGGACAGTGTCCTTTAGATAAGACAGAAATTATCTGAAGAAACTGACACTGCAAGGACTGCATCAAATTGTACTGGGTAATGCCTTCCACTTTCACCTTGTCACACAGAGTCTACTGACAGGCAGCCTCTATCCATGGAAATCCTCACTTGAAGAACTCTACAGTAAAGACCCCATTGCACATCAGCTCTTGGAGACTCAGCTTGGACATCCCCATAATTGAGAAGCAGATAACCTTGAACTGAACAGATTGATGAGGGTGTCTCTGGAACAGGCTCCCCAGAGAAGCTGTGGAGTCTCTTCCTCTGGAGACTTTCAAGGCCTGTCTGGATGCATTCCTCTGTGATCTGTGCTAGATTGTGTGGTCCTACTCTGACCCTTCCAACCCCTAATATCCTGTGATTCTGTGATCTCTGATGTTAATATATGCCTGAATTAAAATGTTTTCTTATGAAACACTTCCTAAATAAACCCAAGCAAAAAAAAAAAAATCATATGGCATTACATATTTGGGCAACCTGCTAGCTGCTGGAGTGGTTTTCTGGGTCAGTGGCAGCTGGAAGGGTCAATACAAAGGAGAAAAGTACTATAGGGCTTTGCCATATGCAGGGAGCCGAACAGCCCAACTGTTGGGGTGGCTCTGCAAAAGAAAGCATTGTCAGGGGACAGGCTGGCAGCTAGGCCCCCCTTCTTGCACCAGGCTAGTGAGTGTAATTGGCAGAGTGCTGCCTCTGATTCGGGAAGGTGGTGGCATCACCATCCCTGGAGGTGTTCAAGAAAAGCCTGGATAAGGCACTTAGTGCCATGGTCTAGATGACTGGATAGGGCTGGGTGATAGGTTGGACTGGATGATCTTGGAGGTCTCTTCCCTCCCAGCTGATTCTATGATTCTTTGATTCTGCAAGCCAACAACCCAGTCATTACTGAAAACCTCACAGGTGCGTTTGCTTTTGGAAGGGAGTTTTTAGGCATCTATTACCTCTTCAGTGTTATGCAGCCACTTTGTAGATTCATTGACTCACAGCACTCTCCCTAAAATTAGGCTCTTTATCACAGTCTCACAGTCTCACAGTATCAGCAAGGTTGGAAGAGACCGCACAGATCATCAAGTCCAAGCCGTTACCACAGAGCTCAAGGCTAGACCATGGCACCAAGTGCCACGTCCAATCCTGCCTTGAACAGCTCCAGGGACGGCGACTCCACCACCTCCCTGGGCAGCCCATTCCAGTAGCCAATGACTCTCTCAGTGAAGAACTTTCTCCTCACCTCAAGCCTAAATTTCCCCTGGCGCAGCTTGAGGCTGTGTCCTCTTGTTCTGGTGCTGGCTGCCTGAGAGAAGAGAGCAACCTCCTCCTGGCTACAACCACCCCTCAGGTAGTTGTAGACAGCAATAAGGTCTCCCCTGAGCCTCCTCTTCTCCAGGCTAAACAATCCCAGCTCCCTCAGCCTCTCCTCGTAGGGCTGTGCTCGAGGCCTCTCACCAGCCTCGTTGCCCTTCTCTGGACACGTTCAAGCATCTCAATGTCCCTCTTAAACTGGGGGGCCCAGAACTGGACACAGTACTCAAGGTGTGGTCTAACCAGTGCAGAGCACAGGGGCAGAATGACCTCCCTGCTCCTGCTGGCCACACCATTCCTGATGCAGGCCAGGATGCCACTGGCTCTCTTGGCCACCTGGGCACACTTGTAGGGCTTTAAAAAAACCCAAAGGTGTGATACATTTCTGGTCTGGCCATCATTTTCTGTCTCACACTGTTATAGTCATTGACTATGTGGCTTTAGGGTTGGGTGGTTTGTTCCTGGTTTTGTTTCTTTGCTTGTTTGTTTTTTGTCTGGTTTGGTTTGGTTTGGTTGTTTTTTGCTTTGGGCATATTTCTGGTACATATAAATTTGCAGTGTGAGGAAAAGTGAAGCCTTGCAATCTAATCAAGTAAACTTTTCCTGGGGACTTCCAGGTGCAGGGTGGTTGCTGATACAGTGGTACTAATTCTCTGTATCAAAGATAATGATAAATAATATCACCACTAGAAAGAAAGGAGGAAAGTAGATTGTTTTAATTTTATTTTTCTTTTGAACACTTCATAGAATCATAGAATTGTCAGTGCTGGAAGGGACCTCAAGGATCATCTAGTTCCAACATCCATGGCAGCATGGGCAGGGACACCTCCCACTAGATCAGGTTACTCAGAGCTCCATCCAGCCTGGCCTTAAAAACCTGCAGGCATGGGGCTTCCACCACCTCCCTGGGCAAGCTGTTAAAATGTCCCACCACCCTCACGGTGAAAAACTTCTTCCTAACATCCATTCACCAGTGCTTTCACACAGAGGATGTAGACCTTTTCAGATATGGTCCCTTGCAAATGCTAACGGAGCAATGAAAACCAACAGAAGCAATGAAAACCATCATTCATGGTGGCAGAAGATTTCTGCCTAGCAAACTTCTATCACACTGAGCCAAGGTGAAAATCACTTCTGCTGTGAACAATTCCCCGTGTCCTCTCTTAGTTGCTGTACCCTGACCAACTGGCTGGCATCTTAGACAAAAATAAGATGAAGTTCCAGGTACTCTTGAGTGCAGTCTACACTTGCATCCCAGTGAGTCCAACAGCACTTTTGTATGCCTCGGGACACTACACTGCTGAGAGAATGAAGTAATCTTTTACTTCCCAGGGAGGATGGTTCATGAGGTCCCCTCAGGCTGGGACCTTGCTTAGAACCCTGCTCTGTTACGGTAATGAACCATTCTGGATACACAAGTCCTAGGGAAGTTAAAAACAAAACAACACAATTTTGTGCTTTGATAGTGCCAAGACTGTGATGCTGTCTGCTCCCTCCCTAGAGCAAGAAGCTACCATGTGTACCAGTTCTTTTGTCTTGTGCCAGGCAGAGCAGCTGAGGAGGCAGAGTATGCTTATCTCTGGCCTCCCATTTGAGAGAACAGATAGTTGTTTAGCAGGAAACTAAGGTTTGCCTCATGGCCTGTGGCAATCACCACTTTAATTCCAAAGGAGAATGATCTTCAGCAGCTGAAGTATGCAGACACTGCAGTTCCTCCAGCCAGCTGTGGAGGCTGAGGGGCTGTGCCCATGCTCATGACCCATTTGGCAGTGGCATATTCTTGCATTACTTCCTGATTTAAGGATTCATGGAAGCAGTGCAGATTTTCAAGATGGTGCTTTAGCCAGTTCTGGATGTCAGTGATCCTTCTGCTATACAGACTTCACAGAATCACAGAACCTTAGTGGTTGGAAGGGACCTCCAGAGATCATCCAGTCCAACACACACACACCTCCCCTCACCAAAGCAGGATCCCCTAGGGTAGTCCACACAGGAATACATCCAGGCAAGTTCGTAAAGCCTCCAGAGAAGGAGACTCCGCAACCTCTCTGGGCAGCCTGCTCCAGGGCTCTGTCACCTTCACTGTGAAGAAGTTTCTTCTCATGTTGAGCTGAAACTTTCTCTATTTCAGTTTGTAGCTGTTGCTCCATGGGTTATTGCTGCTGACCACTCAAAAGAATTGGCCTCATCCACTTGGCACCCACCCCTCAGGTATTTGTACACATTGATCAGATCTCCTCTCAGTCTTATTTTCTCCAGAATAAACAGCCCCAGGGCTCTCAGTCTCTCTCCATAGGGCACATGCTCAAGTCCCCCATTCGTACTTGTGGTGAGCTGGACTCTCTCCAGAAGGTCCCTCTCTCTTCTGAGCTGAGGAGTCCAACACTAGACACAGTATTCCTGATGTGGTCTCACCAGGGCAGAGTAGAGAGGCAGAAGAACCTCCCTAACCTGCTGGATACACTTTTCCCAATATTGCCCGGGCTGCCATTGGCTCTCTTGGCCACAAGGGCACATTGCTGGCCCGTGCAGAACTTGCTGCCCAGCAGCACTCCAAGGTCTTTCTCCGTGGAGCTGCTTTCCAGCAGGGCAGCCCCCACCTATACTGGTGCTGTTGTTATTCCTCCCCACATGGAGGACCCTGAACTTGTACTTATTGAACTTCATGTGGTTGTTGAACTTCATGTAATGACTTCACTGCCAAGGGACTTTGTGGGCACCATTTTACACCATGCAAGACAAACACCTCAGGTGATCCTTAGATGTTTTTAACAGCACCATGAGTTTGGTGCAAACCAACAGTTTGAAAGAGACCATAAGCCTAGGACAAAGTCATTAGTGCCATGACACAATTAGCTTCTAACAGCTGCAGCATGTGTAGAGATAGAGTGAAGTAGAACTTCACTTCTGGTATGTGCAATGATGTAAAATCAGAATCATTTGGGTTGGAAGAAACCTCTAAGATTATCAAGCCCAACCATTAACCTAACACTATGAAGTCTACTGCTAAACCACATCCCATGTCCACATATCCTTTAAACACCCCCGGGTATGATTCAACCACTTCTGTGGGCAGCCTGCTCTCAGGCTTACCAAATCCCTCAGTGAAGAAATTTTCCTGAGGTACAACTTAAATCTCCCCTAGTGTGACTTGAGGCCATTTTCTCTCATCTGTCACTTGCTACTTGGAAGAACAGAGCATCACCCAGTTTGTTACCAACATCCAACCAGGTAATTGTAGAGAGCAATAAGGCCCAGGATCTCAATGTCTTTCTTGCAGTGAGGTGCCCAAAACAGAGCAGAGCATTCAAGGTGCAGCTTCATCAGTGCCATGTACAAGGACACGGTCCTACTCCTTCTGGCCACACTATTAATGATACAGGTCAGGATGATGTTGGCCTTTTTGGACATCTGAGCACACTGCTGGCTTATATTCAGTGGGCAGTCAGTTAATGCCCCCAGGTCTTTTTCCATCAGGCATCTTTCCAGTCACTCTTCCCCAGACCTATAGCATTGCATGATGTTGTTGTAACCCCCAGTACAGTACCCAGAACTTAGCCTTATTGAACTTCATACCATTGGCCTTGGCTCATTGACACATCCTATGCAGGTTCCTCTGCAAAGCCATCCTATCCTCAAACATATCAACACTCCCACCCAACTGAGAATCATCTGCAGACTTACTGAGGGTGCATTCAATCTCTTCATCTAGTTTATTGATAAAGATATTCAAGAGAACTGGTCCCAGCACTGAGCCCTGGGGAACACCACTTGTTCATTCACCAGCATGATGGATGGCCTGACCATCCAACTCTTTTTCTGTCTAGCAGAATATCCAGCCATAAGAAGCCATTTTTACCAGGAAGGTGGTGAGGGACACACTGTCATAGTTCTTTACTAAAGTCTAGGTTGACTGGATCCCAAACATATGCCTCATCAGTATGTTTGCAGATGACAGCAAGCTACGAACAGATGTCAATCTTTTGGAAGGTAGGAGGGACTTTGCAAAGGGACCTAGACAGGCTGGGTGGGTGGGCAGAGGCCAATGGGATGAGATTTAACGAGGCCAAGTGCAGGGTTCTGCACTTGGGCCACAACAACCCCAAGCAGCACTACAGGCTGGGGACAGAGTGTCTGGAGAGCAGCCAGGAAGAAAGGGACCTGGGGGTACTGGTGGATAGTAGCTGAAGATGAGGCAGCAGTGTGCCCAGGTGGCCAAGAGAGCCAATGGCATCCTGGCCTGGATCAGGAACAGTGTGGCCAGTAGGACAAGGGAGGTTCTTCTTCCCCTGTACTCAGCACTGCTCAGGCCACACCTTGAGTCCTGTATCCAGTTCAGGGCTCCTCAATTCAAGAGAGATGTTGAGGTGCTGGAAGGTGTCCAGAGAAGGGCAACAAAGCTGGTGAGGGGCCTGGATCACAGCCCTGTGAGGAGAGGCTGAGGGAGCTGGGGATGTTCAGCCTGAAGAAGAGGAGGCTCAGGGGGGACCTCATTGCTGCCTACAGCTACGTGAAGGGAGGCTGTAGCCAGGTGGGGGTTGGTCTCTTCTGCCAGGCAACCAGCAACAGAAGAAGGGGACACAGTCTCAAGTTGTGCCAGGGTAAGTCTAGGCTGGATGTGAGGAGGAAGTTGTTGCCAGAGAGAGTGATTGGCTTTGGAATGGGCTGCCCAGGGAGGTGGTGGAGTCACTGTCCCTGGAAGTGCTCAAGAAAAGCCTTGATGAGGCACTTAGTGCTATGGTCTGGTTGATTGGACAGGGCTGAGTGATAGGTTGGAGTGGATGGACTCTTCCAACCTGTTTGGTTCTATGATTCTATGATTCATCCACTTAGTGGGTTGCCAGGTCATAGAAGGAGACCAAGTTAGTCAAGCAGCACCTGCCTTTCATAAACCCATGCTGACTGGATGTGACCACCTGGTTGTCCTGTATGTGGTGCATAACAGCATTGCAGATACTTTGCTTCATAACCTTCCCCAGCACCAAGGTCCGAGTGCCAGATCAGTAGTTCCTCAGATCCTTCTTCCAGCCCTTCTTGTGAATGGGCATCATTTTTCTCCTATCAACCAGTAATTCCTAGAAACTGCTGATGAATGGTGGATAGTAGTGGCTTGATGAGCACCTCCACCATCTCTCTTAGTAGGTCCCACCCAGACCCATAGACTTGTGCGGCTCCAATTGGTTTAGCAGCTTGCTAACCATTTTCCTCTTGGTGTTTCATTCACTTCTCAGCCTCTGTCTTCCACTTCAGGCAAATGAGTAGCAGGAAAAAACTACTTCTACTCCTAAAGACTGAGGCAATGAAGGCATTAAGTACCTCAGTCTGCTCATCATTGGTCACTCTGTTTCTCCTTGCATCCAGTAAAGGATGGAGATTAAAGTTGCCTCTTTCCTATTGAGGACAATCAAATGGAAAGATTGCAATTAAATTCGTTGTAAAGGACACTGACATAATACATGGTTTCACACACGAATGTCAAATGCAACTGAAGAAAGTTTTGGTATGACTCCTCCTAACTGTCTGACTTTGAAAATGTACAGCCACTGCCTCAAGGCTCAAGGTCCCCTTTTCCACCCCCAACTTTCAAATGACTGCAAGAAAATACCGCTGGAAAAATGATTGGAGCAAGATATTTGGAGCTAAGACACTTCTACTGAACCCATAATTGCTTTCTGCATTTTACTTGACATTAGCTGTAAGATTTTACTTGACATTAGCTGTAAGAGCTCTTCTATTCATTAAGAGGACTATGCACTCCTGCCATGAATAAGTGACTTCAGATGAGAGTACTGATATCCTCCCTTTTCCAGTTCAATGCAGTTGCTAACACATCAAAAAAGAAAGCTGCTTACCCTGCCTAAGTGCTGCTGTCTGCCTTCAGGCCCACCACAACTGGGAGGACCTGCCACTTGTATGGCACAATGCTGGAGGGCTAGACTTTCAGGGTGCTGCTTACCCCTCCAAGGAGAGCTCTAGGTGCACTATGCATTTTCAGGAAGACTGTGAGAACTTGAGTAAGTTTAAATATTTGAGGTGTCTGTCACATTGCTTTGTAACCAGACAAAGTTTTGCACATCTCTCTATTCCCTGTCACTTCCATGACAGTGGCAGTGGAAACCAGCCCTTAATACTAACTGTGTAAAGGAAGAACAAAGAATGGAGAACTAATGTGTTCAGATATTTGCTGTGCTAACAGCAAAACTGGACACCATCGTTCTTCTGGCCTATTTCTTCCATGTAAATGAAATTAATTCTCTCTATATCACAGAAGCTGGAGAAGACCACTGAGATCCAGTCCAGCCTATAACCTATAACACTATGACATCAGCTAAACTATGCCACCAAGTGCCACATCCAATCTTGACTTAAACACCTCCAGGAAAGGTGGCTCAACCACCTCCCCAAGCAGTCCATTCCAGAGCCTAATCAACCTTTCTGTGAGGAAGTGCTTCCTAATACCCAAACTAAACCTCACCTGGTGCATCTTCAGACCTTGCCCTCTTGTCCTGTCACCAGCTGCCTGGGAGAAGAGCCTGAGCCCCACCTGACTACAGCTTCCCTTCAGGTAGTTGTAGAGACTGATAAGGTGCCCTCTAAGTCTCCTCTTCTTCAGGCTGAACACCCTCATCTCCCTCAGCCTCTCCTCATCAGACTTTTCCTCCAGCCCCCTCCCCCTCGTCACTCTCCTCTGGACCTATCTGAGCACCTCAATGTGTTTCTTTCAATGAGGTGCTCTAAGGGGCCCAGAGCTGCACACAGTGCTCACGGTGAGGCCTCACCAGTGGCAGTACAGGGGCAGAATCACATCCCCAGTCCTGCTGGCCACACTATTCCTGATATAGGCCAAAATGCCATTGGTCTTCTGTGCCAGCTGGGAGTACTTCTTGCTCATATAGCAAAGTGTAACTTGAAGAACCATCTCCATCTTGGAAAAAGGGATTTGGATTATTATGTTAACATTTTCTACAGGTCAGATCTCCAAGTCTAAAAAAAAAAAGTGAAATGTTGCAACCAGTATAAAGAGCTGTGCCCCTGCTTTGCTGTTAGGTGTTTCTAACCCCATCCTCAGACAGCACCTTAGAATCATAGATTCAAACAGCTTGGAAGAGACCTCCAAGATCATTCACTCCAACCTATCACCCAGCCTTGTACAATCAACCAGACCATGGCACTAAGTGCCTCATCCAGGCTTTGCTTNTGAGGAGCCCAGAACTGGACACAGGACTCAAGGTGTGGCCAGACCAGTGTTGAGTACAGGGCAGAGTAACCTCTCTCCTCCTACTGGCCACATTGTTCCTGATACAGGCCAGGATGCCATTGGCTCTCTTGGCCACCTGGGCACACTGCTGGCTCATCTTCAGCCTACTATCCACCAGTACCCCCAGGTCCCTTTCTTCCTGGCTGCTCTCCAGCCACTCTGTCCCCAGCCTGTAGTGCTTCTTGGGGTTGTTGTGGCCAAAGTGCAGAGCCCTGCACTTGGCCTTGTTCAGTCTCATCCCATTGGCCTCTGCCCACCCATCCAGCCTTCTGCTGCAGTGCATGATAAAAAACACAGTGAGAGAAGATGCCAATTCCATTATAATGTCTGGTGAAAAAGCGCTAGATTTGAACACTACACCTGGCCTTCAGTTACCACACTCTGCATCGCTCTGAGAAGAATGTCTCATTAATCATTTAAAGTAACACACAGTTCCACAGTTATTGAATTTTTTTGTTTAAGACAAGTGGAAAAAAATACATAATTAATCTTCTTGCAGTCCATGTTGGACCAGAGATGGTTGTGCTTTTAGGAGGATATTCAGACCTCCAAAGTGTCAAACTCCAATTTGAGATGGCATGCTGGCAGCATTACATAAATTGGTTACGTGCTCCTATACAGCCATTCGACTATTGTCCCTATTCCTAATTTCATTCTTCTCACAAGAAGCTAAGGCTTTTTGTCAGCAGCTTAATGCAAATCATATTTTGCTCTTAGGAAGGAAATTGGAGAAGGCTAAATGGGGCCAAATTGGAAGACTACAGGAATAGGGGGAACAGAGCAAAACTATAAGTGGGTAGATTCAGACTGGATGTTATGAGGAAGCTCTTCACCGTAAGGGTGGTGAGACACTGGAGCGGGTTGCCCAGGGAGACAGTGAGAGCGCTGTCCCTGGAAGTTTCTAGGGCCAGGCTGGATGTGGCTCTGAGCAACCTGCTCTATCGTGTGGTGTCCCTGCCCATGGCAGGGGTGCTAGAACCAGATGATCCTTGGGCTGCCTTCCAACCCTGACAATTCTATGAAAGCATGTACTACAGCATTTAGACAGGACACTTAACCAAAGGTGGTCTGCTTCATCTTAGCCTGATAAAGAGGAAAAGTATAGCCCGAAAGATCAGCTTTGCTATGCGGAGTGATGTGCTTGCTAAAGGCTCACTGGAATGTCCTTATAAGAGAAATTAGATCATTGGCTGTAAAAAGAAAATAATGAAGTCTGTGTCATTCATTGGTTTGCTGAGAGGGGTAAAAAGCTGAAGCACAGTTCTACCCTCTTTGCTTCTGAGTGCTGGATTCCTTCACTTTCCCTTTGCTGTGCTCTAATCTCTTCTACTAACCTGGGCTAACAGACAACAGGTGGGCCTTGCTGGTGGTTTTCTACCTGGGAGACAGAGAAGATGACATTGGCCCCCTCTGGGCTTCTTTTCTTTGTCCAAGGGCAAAGTTTGGATTTCTGTACTATTTCTCAACTGGATACAGTTGTGAATAGATGTAAATATATTGTGTATACATGCCTGTAAATGTAGCTTTGCTGCAAACAGAGCTTCATCTTACTTCCAAGCTATCTGAGCTGGTCTGATAAATTTCATTTGGCGGGGGAGGGGGCGTGGAGGAGTGGAAGTTCCCAACCCACTACAAATGGGCACTGCAGAGAAGGGAACTGCCAGCAACTTACCACATCTATTATCTGCAGCAGAGAAAGTTGGAGCTCGACTACCAGGGGCTGGGAGTCATTCACCACTGGCCGTTCGAGACGATTGTAGTTTCTCAGCAGCTCACGGTACAGGCGTCTCTGGCTTTCACCCTGCTGAGAGACTGGGGGAAAAGAAAGCAAGCACCTGTCATTAGGGCTGGTCACACTGCTCTCCTCATTTGCTTTGCTGAAAAGCCCTCCTGTAGGAGGTTTGTAATTTCATAGAATCATAGAATCAACCAGGTGGGAAGAGACCTCCAAGATCATCCAGTCCAACCTATCGCCCAGCCCTATCCAGTCAACCAGACCATGGCACTAAGTGCCTCATCCAGTCTTTTCTTGAACCCCTCCAGGGATGGTGACTCAACCCCCTCCCTGGGCAGCCCATTCCAATCCCCCAGAATGCCCCCACAGGTGTGGCAAACATCTCTTCTCTGCACACGTGTGCTGGTTTGAGGCTAATTGGAATATTTTAATGAGAGAAATTAGACCCCTGTCTGTGAAAAGAAAATAATAATGATGTCTATATAACTCATTGGTTCTGCCAAGGGACATAAAACCAAGAAACATAAACAAGTCAGTCAGTCTCTGTTTGCTGCTGCATTAACTGCCTCTGCCTGAATCTGTGTAGCTCAATCTAACCATTTCCTTATAACTCCTTATCAGCCTTCTGCAACTCAGCCCTGCACATAAGCCCTTCTGAGATAAGAGAAGGGGTGGGAAGAAGGAAGGGAGTTAGCTCAGAGGCCTCCTGGGCAGTCTGGCTGTTCAGGAGAGGTTTTGAATCTCTGCATTATTTTTAACTTGTAAATAATTGTGTATGGTTGTAAATATCTGTATATATTGTGTATATATGTTTGTAAATTGTGCCACGCTGCAAATAATACCTTCATCCTTAACTCCAGACAGCTGATTTAGTCTGATGAATTGGGGGAGGGGAGAGGGGTGTGTGTGGAAACTCCCAAACNTAACACAGATCAGAGGAACACATCCAGACAGGCCTGGAAAGTCTCCAGAGAAGGAGACCTCACAACCTCTCTGGGCAGCCTGTGCCAGTGCTCTGGGACCCTTGAGCAGACAAACACAGAAACCTCCTTTAAATGTAGCCCTGGCATGGGCTAAGGGACTCCTCCTTTTCCAGGCCCAACCAGGTCTGAAGATGACTCACTTCACAGACATGTGACTGATGAGGTCTGGGAAAACAAACAAACAAACCTACTAAACTACTAAACCCCTTAACTCATTACTAACAAAGAAACTACTGATAGCGTGTGGGGCTCGGAGCAAATGTCATCCTCACTTGGTACCCATCCTGTCAATCATCAGCAGTGACATGGCTCCAAAATCACAAGACAGCCTCCTAGAGGACAGTCAAGAGAGCTGCAATTTGATACTGTTCTTAACTCCTAGAGGCTGCCTACTGTGAGCTAGTGTTGGTGTTACTTGGACATAAGCATAACTAACAGGTATTATTTCTTGGAGATGATGTATCAGTGCCTTTTCTGTGCTCAGGTGTGCTGGCTTCAGGCTACTTGGAATATTTTAATGAAAGAAATTAGATCATTGGCTGTGAAAAGAAAATAATATCTGGTGAGAGGCCTGGAGCACAGCCCTGTGAGGAGAGGCTGAAGGAGCTGGGGGTGTGCAGCCTGGAGAAGAGGAGGTTCAGGGGGGACCTCATTGCTGTCTACAACTACCTGAAGGGAGGCCGTAGCCATGTGAGGGTTGGTCTCTTCTCCCAGGCAACCAGAAACAGAACAAGGGGACACAGTCTCAAGTTGTGCCACAGGAGGGCTAGGCTGGATGTTAGGAGAAAGTTGTTGGCAGAGAGAGTGATTGGCATTGGAATGGGCTGCCCAGGGAGGTGGTGGAGTCACTGTCCCTGGGGGTGTTCAAGCAAAGCCTGGATGAGGCACTTAGTGCCATGGTCTAGTTGGTTATCTAGGGCTGGGTGCTAGGTTGGAGTGGATGATCTTGGAGGTCTCTTTCAACCTGTCTGATTCTATGATTCTATGATAGCTGTAAATATCTGTATATATTGTACATATGTGCTTGTAAATTGTGCCATGTTGTAAATATATAGCTTCATTCCTTAACTTCCATCTGGCTGAGTTAATCTGGTGAGTCCATCTGTGTGTTGGTGGCGGGGGGGAAACTCCCTAACTGACACATCAGGAAACAGTAAGGAGCATTCTTCATACTCTCTTCCATTTTCTCTTTCCAGGTGTTAGGCTACTTCCCTTGCCTTTTACCTTCTGATGGCAGCACACTTTGTTAACATCTAACAAGGTGGTGGTATGAAGGCTAGAGGCTTTGACATGTACAATGATACTGAATTTCTGGTGTTGAAAGTTTAATGCAACTTCCATTGGGAAAAGACTTGACACTGAAGCTGTCATGAAAACACATGAGCATGTTAAAGACTACCATAATTTCAGCCTATGCTTAAATTTCCAGATGTCTCTGTTTCCCAGCTTTAGGGTGGGTGTGGAGAGCATCCTTCTAACCGGTCTGACCAAGTTTCCTTGCCATAACAACCATGGAAAGGGCAGAGTAGGAGTGATGGTTTAGGTCTCCTCCTAAGCATTCAGCTGAGACATACTACTCAGGAGAATGTGTCCTCCAACACAAAGTAGGTGCTGGTCCTCTGGCCCATGGCAGCCTGAGGTCTACAAAACAGTTGCTCCTAACAGAGTAATGGTCATGAGCTACAATCTCCCTAAGGCCATGACAGTCTTGTCAGCACATGTGCATATTCCCTGAACTTGTAGAAATCAGTTCCTGTCAAGCACTATCAATTATTACTACTTTGGAATGAGGCATTTTAAATCCACTGCAGCTCCTGGTCTCTGTGTGTTACTTACTGCACATGAGACCAAGACTCCTTTCACACTGGTCACGATGAATACATTTGGGACCACACAAACAAACTGTAATAACCAGTTCTGCCTTCCCCAGACTCTCACTCTGCTCAGCAAACCTTGCAAGTGTGGAACAAGCTTCATTCTAACACGGCAGCCATGCCTTTTAAAGCTAATAATAAATTTAGCTTTTAAAGAGTTTATAGATTGGTTTAATCTGTGCTCTTTTCAGTTCTTTTGATACTAAATGGAGTTCTGTAGCTTTCCAGTACAGCAGTGCCTGGTGAAGAAGAAGGAAGACTATTTTGGTTTGTTTTGGTGAGTTACATCAACATGTTATCTTCATGGGCCCTCTCTGTTCCTCCATAACACATTACACGCCCATGGGGATCCAGAGGAGCAGATGTTGTAAGAGCTGCTCCAATAGTGCTTGCTGACACATCGATATTCCATGCTGCATTTCCACCGTTGGCAAACAGAAAGTCTGGCTGCACTATTTCTCCTTCACCAACGTAAGCAAGCTTCCCTACAAGACAGTGATTCAGGTCCTCTGTTAGGGCCTTAGTACTTGCTTTTCAGTGCCTTGGCAGACTCCAATTCCTTTATTAGGTCTTTCTGTGGAAGGGAAACCAGTGAACTAGACAGCCTGATATAGTGTGAGGTGTTACTGCCCATGGCAGGGGGGTTGGAATTAGATGATCCTTGTGGTCCCCTCCAACCCTGACTGATTTTTATGATTTAATGATTGTATGAAAATCTCTACATATTGTTCTGTGGGAAAAGGCTCTGCACCTTGAGCAAATTTGCTGCCTTTTCACTCACCTGCCCCCTTTCCTTCCTCTTCACCACCCTGACGCCCCTGCTCCCAAATTCCTCTGATTTAAGGAAGAAATGCTTGCATTATTATTCTCATCTTCAGTACTTGAACAATATTTGCCTTCAACCTTCCTTTTAAAGTGCCTGCCCCAGCTTCTACAAGGAAATGTGCTTTTCGCCAGGCTCTGGAAGTCAGCTGGGCATCCAGATTGCTCTGGCACCATTGCTGTCATGGTGCATCAAAGCAACACTCCATTAAGGGAGGTCTGACTTGGGACAATTCTGAGCACAGCCCTTTGCTGTGTGCCTCAGAAGGCTGGTTTTGTAACGTGGGCTCCAACCTCACTGAAGCCAGGGCCCTGTCCTTGTTAAACTTCATGAGCTGAAGGGGCCCAGAGCTGCAATTTTGCAGCTTGCTCTCCATCCTTTCTTCTCATGTTTCTCCTCTCTGCAATGTGATCCTATAACTTTGCAACCTCTTGTATCCGAAATTGTTAGCACTGCCTTAGCTGATTTATTCCTAAACCTGCTGAGTCAGCACTGGTGGCCACATTTCTGTGCTGTGTGATCTTGCTTATAAAACTACACAGATTCAGAAGCAGTGGAGTCTTTGATGTGTGTTGTGGTAGGTCTGACAGGCCCAAAATAAGCTTACTACATATACTGGCTTGCCCAGGCATGTTTTTCTGCTCCACCAGTGAAGCAAGCACAGGAAAAGGACACAAAAGAACCTGGAGCCACTGAGTCTAAGGACTCTGGCCTGCCCAGAGTCCTGTGGTAAACCAGGTACACACACAGCTTGTGCCTGCCTTGTGCAAGGCCTATGCTTTTCCCATATTTGGGTAAAAGCAAGCCTATGGCTTTGCCTAATATGGTAAGGTTTGGCTAACTGCCATCCTGATTGGCTATTCTGTGTCCAAAGGGCAATTAATCTCGGCCCACATTGATATAAGCAGATATGCAGGTAAACAACCTGCTTTCTGCTGTGCTCTGCCGTTGCCTGCTGCAATTGCCTAGTGCCTTATTGTTTGCCAGTAAACTCCACTGTTGTGAGTTGCCAGGAGCAGACCCTGGATGCCTGCATGCCATCCACCTGTGTGGTCAGCATGGCAGCGTGCTGAGACTGCACACTGCACGAAATCCTGCCTCTACACCTGGAAGTCCTGCTTAGAAGTCCTGGAGACACACAGATCATCCAGAGGAGCCAGGAGGCAAGGTCAGGATTGTCTAACTCCTTTCCCCAGAAGCCTGGGAAGAATCAAGTCTCAACGGCTGACAAGACAGAGACCCCTGAAAGCATTTGGGTACTGTCTGGGACTGTGGCTAGCCCTGAGAGTCAAATAATAACAATAATATGTGAGTAAATGCTTAAAAGCCTCTTTGTAATTCTCCACTGCCCTCTGCCATAAGCAGAAAGAGCTCCTTGAATCCATCTACTGGACAAGTAGTACATTGACCATGAGCAGCATTTGATTCTGGGAATCTTCCAGTTCAATTAATGTTTATATATTTTGCTGAATCTTCCAGTTTAATTAATGTTTATATATTTTCCTGGTTATTACTAGATCTAGATATTAGCCATAGAATGTTTCCATGACTATGTAAGAACCTAAATATTATTAAAATTATTGGTCAGGGGTGGTGAGAGTTCTGAATATCAAAATTAATAAACAATATTAATTTGGGGGAAGAAAATCATCTCACATTAATTAATTTCTCCTTCGTAACAAAGTGTCCTGAGCCATGGCATCTCTCGGTATCACAAAGACCTGGGCAATCAAGTCACACTGCCATCTTTCTGCTACACCTGATTTGGAGAAGGGGCCAAGGTGGGTGACAAGTCAGACTTGCACATCCATAGAGTTTTCCTTTAAAATATAATCTTCAAATACTTTTTATTTCACCCTCCAGAGATATTTCTGTTTTCTTTCCCCTCTAACTCTTCTGCTAATGCATTGTGGCACTACACTTCAGCACCCTAAATGGAATGTTTCCTGGTGTGCTAGTTTGAGCCTAGCTAGCATGTTTTGGTGAGAAGAACTAGATGATAGGCTGGAAAATGAAAACAATGGTGAGGTCTACTTCCCTCACAGTCTTGCTGGGATGTGTAAAGAAGAAAGGCAAAACAAAGATTAGGGCACTTGCTTCTTCTCTTTGCTGGGGAGCTCTGCCTGCTGGGGAGAAGCTGAGGCNGGGGTGGTTGAGAGCCCCTCCTGGGGACTCAGGTTTCTGGGAAGGGAATTATGTTTGTATTACCTTTTTTCCCCTGTATATTTCTATATATATATCTGTATATACTGTAACTATCTGCTTGTACATTGTGCCAGCTGTAAATATAAGCTTCATTCAAATTTCCAGAGCCGACTGAGTCTAGTCTGGGTAATTTCTAAAAGTGTGGGGGGGCGGGGGACACCCAAACCATCACACCTGGTGATGGAGATGTCTGGATCTCTCAGGTTTATTAGTAGAATAAGCTTTACCACTGCCTACACAGTAGTACACTTTATCTACACCAGTGCACATCAGCGCCTGCACAATCACAGACATCTAGCCAAAAACAGTGGCACTGTTTCACCTTTCAAGCTAGGCTCAAAGCTAGATGTCAATACTGAAGTTTGCCAGGGTAGTTTCCCAGAAGCAATGTCAGACTTACTTGTCTATGTATGTTACAGGTACAAGTAATTAGTAAAGAGCATGATGCTTTCTACATAAATGGCCTCTGAGCAACAAGAGTTTCTTATGTCCTACTACCTCAAGCAGTGTCCTCATTGTCCTGAATTATCTTTGAAGCAGTAGGAAAACAAAAAGATCAATAAAGCTTGAAGGAAGAGCAGTGTATGATGTTTAGCAAGACTTGTGACACTACCTCTGAGAGCAGCCTCACAGACAATTGCCTGTGCTTTAGGCCATTAGACAGGTAAACAGTGAGATGGATTTAAAAGTGACTGAATTGTTCAGGCTCAGAGGATGGTAATTAGCAGATCCAGGTGGAAGGCCAGCCAGTGGTGAAGCACTTCATCAGTGGATACTGTGGTCAACACTGTCTGTTATCATTATGCAATCCCTGCAAAGGTGATGGAGAGGCTCATTCTGGAGGTCCTCTCTCAGTACATGGAAGAAAAGAAGGTTATCAGGAGTAGTCAACGTGGATATACTAAGGGGAAATAATGTTTGACTAATCTGCTAGCCTACTGTGATGATGTGACAGAACGGATGGATACAGGCAGAGCAGTGGATGTTGTCTTGACTCTAGCAAAGCTTTTGACTCTGTCTTCCATAACATCCTCTTAAGCAAGCTCACATAGTGTGGGTTTGAAGAGTGCATGGTAAGATCAATCATGAACTGGCTAAACAACAGAGCTCACTGCTGTGATCAGTGGTGCAGAGTCCAGTTGCAGACTTTAACTAGTGGTGTTCCCCAGCGGTCAGTACTGGGTCCAGTCTTAGGCCTATTCAATATCTTCATCAATGCCCTGGGTGAGGGCATAGAGTTTGCCTTCAATAAGTTTGCTGACAATACCAAACTGGGAGGATTGCTGAGACACCTGGAGGCTGTGTGGCCATTCAGTGAGGCTTGGACAGACAGAGCTGGGCACAAAGAAACCTAAGGAGGTTCAACAAGGATGAGTGCAGAGTCCTGCACCTAGAGAACAAAAACACTATGCACAAATATGGATTAAGGGTTGACTTGCTGGAAAGCAGCAGAAGGACCTTGGAATCCTGGTGGACAATAAGTTAGCCATGGGCCATCAACGTGCCCTTGTGGCCAAGAAGGCAAATACTATCCAGTAGTAAGAAGACTGTGTCCAGCAGGTCAACGGAGGATCTCCTCCCCCTCTATTCTGCCCTAGTAAGAATACACCTGGAGGTTTTTGCCCAGTTATGGGTTCCTCAGTTCAAGAGGATCAGGGGTAGACTAGAGAGGGCTCAATAGAGGATTATGAGGATGATTAATGACTGGAATTTCTCTCTTAGGAGGAAAGGCTGACAGATCTGAGACTGTTTACTCTGGAAAAGAGAAGACTGAGAGGAGAGCTCATTAATGTTTACAAAATAGGGTAGGTGACAAGAATGTGCTAATCTGTTTTCAGTGCTGTCCTGTGATAGGATGAGGGGCAACAGACACAAAGTAGAACACAGGAAGTTCCATCCTGACATGAGGAAAAACTTCTTTAATGTAAGGTTGGTGGAGCACTGGAACAGACTGCTCAGAGGGGTTACAGAGTCACCTTTAGAGACTTCCAAGACCTGTCTGGAAACATTCCTGTGTGACCTGCCCTAAGTGATCCTGTTTTGAGAGGGTTGTTGGACTCAGTGACCTCCAAAGGCCCCTTCCATTCTGTGATTTCATGATTCTGTGAATGATGGGATAGTGCACCCTCAGCAAGTTTTCCCATGGCACAAAACCGGACGGCGTGGCTGATACACTGCATGGTTTGCTGCCGTTCAGAGCCACCTGGAAAAAATTGAGAAGTGAGTGACAAGAACCTCACAAAGTTCATTGAAGGGAAGTGCAAAGTGTTGCACCTGAGGAGGAGCAACCCCAAGAACCAGGATAGTCGGGGGGCCCTTCAGTGGAGGGGCAGGTTAGCAGAAAAGTCTGAGTCCTTATAGACACCAAGCTAACCGTAGGCTGGCAATGCACTCTTGCAGCAAAGGCCACCAGCATCCTAAGCAGCAGTAAGCAGAGCTTCATCAGAAGGGCACAAGAGGTGATACTTCCTCTCTACTCAGCACTGTTGAGATACAGTTGGAATGCTGTGTTCAGTTCTGGCTTTTTCAGTACAAAGAGGACATGGCACTACTAGACCAAGAACTAGATCACAGCATCACTGGATAAGGGAAGAGCAACTGATGCCATCTTTCTGGACTTATGCAAAGCATTGAGCACTGTCCCACACAACATCCTCGTCTCCAAATTGGAAGGACATGGATTTGATGGATGGACCATTTGGTGGGTAAGGATCTAGCCAGATGGCTGAGCAAAAATAGTTGAGATTAATGGCTTAATGTCCAGATGGAGACCTGCTGTGAATAGAGTCCCTTAGGGACCAGTACTGGGACAGGTGCTGTTTAACATCTTTGTCAGTGACATGGACAGAGGGATGGAGTGCACCCTCAGCAAGTCTGCTGATGACACCAACCAGTGTGGTGCTGTTGACATGCTGAGGGGAAGGGATGCACCAGGAGGAACCTTGACAGGCTGGAGAGATGAGCCTATGCCAATTTCACCAAGTTCAACAAGAGGAAGTGTAAGGTCCTGCCCCTGGGTCAGGGCAATCCCAAGCACAATTACAGGAAGTGTGATGAGTGGATGGAGAGCAGCCCTGCAGAAAAGGTCTTGGGGGTGCTGGTTGATGAGTCGCTTGACACAAGCTGGCCATGTGCACTGACAGCCTAAAAAGACAACTGTATCCTGGGCTGCATCAGAAGATGTGTGGCCAGCAGGTCGAGGGGGGTGATTCTGCCCCTCTGCTCTACTCTTGTGAGATGCTACCAGGAATACTGCATCC
Source organism: Tricholaema leucomelas (assembly GCA_013400475.1). NCBI lineage: Eukaryota > Metazoa > Chordata > Aves > Piciformes > Lybiidae > Tricholaema lacrymosa > Tricholaema leucomelas. Next base: position 2,846 of record WAAF01002644.1, on the reverse strand, counting down.
AGTTCTGCAGCCTGCAGAAGAAGAATGACATGGATCTATTGGAGAGGGTCCAGAGGAGGTCCACAAAGATGACAAGAGGCCTGGGGCACCTCTCCTACAAGTACAGGCTGTGTGAGTTGTGTCTGTTCAGCTGAAAGAGAAGGTTCCACAGAGACCATATAGCCGCTTTCCAGTAACTGTGGATGTCTAATCCCTGGAAGTGTTTAAGACCAGACTTTGCACAACCTGCTGTAGTGGGAGATGTTGCTGCTCACAGCAGAGATCATGAGGATGATCAGAGGGCTGGAGCTCCTCTCCTATGAAGACAGACTGAAAGAGTTGGGGCTGTTCAGTCTGGAGAAAAGAAGGCTCTAAGGAGACCTTATTGTGGCCTTTCAGTATCTGAAGGGGGCTACAGGAAAGCTGGGGAGAGACTTTTTGAGGTGTCAGGTAATGCTAGAACTAGGAGGAATGGAGCAAAAATAGAAGTGGGTAAATATGGATCGGATGTTAGGAAGAAGTTTTTCACCATGAGGATGGTGAAAACTGGGACAGGTTGCTCAGGGAGGTGGTGGAAGCCTCATCCCTGGAAGTCTTTAAGGCCACGCTGGATGTGGCTCTGAACAACCTGATCTAGTGTGAGGTGTCCCTGCCCATGGCAGGGGGTTTGGAACTAGATGATCCTTGTGGTCTCTTCTAGCCTTGACAATTCTATGGTTCTGTGTCTGCTCAAAGCCAGCAGCTCTGCATGCCCACAATCTAACTCAGACTGAACTCATTTCTTATTGCCAGTGATGGCAATGAGAGCTCAGATCGAGGGAAGCGTCTGCTGGGGCTGAAGTTTGTTCAGTGTTGCCTGGAAGGAATGCCTGTCAAAACTGAAGTTAGCTCTGGCTAGACTATCCAACTGCTGTCAGGTGCTCCCATCTTTCCTGGGAGCTATGATGTTAGGTCACACCTTGTCTGCTTGATAATCCTGCTCTGTTTTGCATGCAGAGCTCCCTGAGTTACAAGTGAGAGTTCAGCCCTTGCCAGTTCCCCGACTTTTCTCCAAGTAGTCACCTCAGGGGTGACCTCGTTGCTGTCTACAACTACCTGAAGGGAGGCTGTAGCCAGGTGGGGGTTGGTCTCTTCTGCCAGACAACCAGCAACAGAACAAGGGGACACAGTCTCAAGTTGTGCCAGGGGAGGTCTAGGCTGGATGTTAGGAGAAAGTTGTTGGCAGAGAGAGTGATTGGCATTGGAATGAGCTGCCCAGGGAGGTGCTGGAGTTGCAGTCCCTGGAGGTGTTCAAGCAAAGCCTGGATGAGGCACTTAGTGCCATGGTCTGGTTGATTGGCCAGGGCTGGGTGCTAGGATGGACTGAAAGATCTTGGAGGTCTCTTCCGACCTGGTTGATTTGATGATTCTATGATTCTATGAAGTCTACATCATTCTAGGGTTTGCTGGAAGGGATAAAAAGCCAAAAAGTAAACAATCTGTCCCACTTTGTTTTGCAACACTGCTCCTACTCATTTCTTCTTCGCTATGCTCTAATCCCTCTCCACTAACAAATAACAATGTAAGCTTTGTGGCTGGGAAAGTAGAGAGAGAAAGAGGGTAGAGAGGATAGCTTTGAGCCCCCTCTTGGCAGTTGTTTTTATACAGGAGGGAGTTTGGATTTCTGTATTATTTCTACTTTGTATGTAATTGTAAATAGTTGTAAATATTGTGTATGTATACTTGTAAATGTTGCTTTGCTGTAAATGTAGCTTCACCTTACTGCCAAGCTGTCTGAGCTAGTCTGACAAATTTCAGTAAGGGGGGGGTGGGAAAGGGGATTTCCTAACTCACAACATGAAGGGAGTGGAACATCTGCCTGAACAAGGGTACACAGTCTCAAGTTGTGCTGGGGGAAGTATAGGCTGGATGTTAGGAGGAAGTTCTTCCCAGAGAGAGTGATTGGCATTGGAATGGGCTGCCCAGGGAGGTGGTGGAGTCACTGTCCCTGGAGGTGTTCAAGCAAAGCCTGGCTGAGGCACTTAGTGCCATGGTCTGGTTGATTGGATAGGGCTGGGTGCTAGGTTGGACTGGATGATCTTGGAGGTGTCTTCCAACCTGGCTGATTCTATGAGGAAAGGCTGAGGGAGCTGGGGCTCTTTAGCTTGGAGCTGAGGGGTGACCTCATTCATGTTTATAATTATGTGAAGGGTGAATATAAGGAAGATAGAGGCAGGCTCTTGTCAGATGACCAATGATAGGACAAGAGGCTACAGCTGCAAGCTGGAACAGAGGTTCCACATAAACATAAAGGAAAACTTCTTTACTGTGAGGGTGACAGAACACTTGAACAGGCTTCCCCAGAGGGGCTGTGGAGTCTCCATTTCGGGAGACATTCTAAACCTGCCTGGACGTGTTCCTGTGTGACCCAGTCTGGGTGATCCTGCTCTGGCAGATCGGCTTAATTGAATGATCTTTTGCAGTCCCTTTCCAGCCCCTAACATTCTGTGCTTCTGTGATGTTTCATAAAACAGTCATAAACTGCAGCAAGGCTGTGGTTGTCATAGATATTTACACTCTCCTTGGACCTTCTGCAGATACATCACAACTTCTTTGTCATTTTTTCCCCTTTCCCCACTGTTACTTTGCCACATTATAGATGATCCTTTGAGGTCCACTCCAGCCCATGACATTCTATGATTCCATGAATCTTAGAATCATAGAATCAACAAGGTTTGAAGAGCCCTCCAAGATCATCCAGTCCAACCTAGCACCCAGCCCTGGCCAATCAACCAGACCATGAAACTAAGTGCCTCATCCAGGCTTTGCTTCAACACCTCCAATGCCAATCACTCTTTCTCTGAGGAACTTCCTCCTAACATCCAGCC
>WAAF01002641.1:0-17492 GCA_013400475.1 Tricholaema leucomelas | reverse complement strand
TTTGCTGGCGGGTCAGAGGGAAGACGATCCCGTGCAGACAAGTGAGTCTGCACCTGGTGACTCGTGGTGACGGCACACACCAGGCAATAAGGCAGTGGGTGTGCAGTGGGATGCACGGCTGCACGGGGAGTCTGAGCCCCGTAATGACAGGCTGGAGTGAGTGCCTGCACCGGGGAGCAAAAGAGGAATGCTGGCACGTGAATGCACCTCTACTTATTAACTGTGGGCCGAGATCAGTGGTCTCATTGGCCACCAATAACCAATCAGGCTTGCAGTCAGCCAACCTTGCCATAATAGGCAAGGAGCCACAGGCCTGGACTTTCCAAATATGGGGCTCACATGGGCCTAGCACCCGGCAAGCGTGAGCCGAGCATGTGGGGCTTACACAACCTAAAGCCTGGGCAGGCCAGACTCCACAGCACCAGGCCTGTTGTGCCCCTCTGTGCTGGCCATGTGATCACCCCTATGGGCCCTCCACAACACATCCACACACTCTGTTCATGAAATCACAATAGCCTGAAGGAACAAAGTGAAAACTGGGAATCTGCAACAGGAAGACAAAAAGCCTCCTTTGTCTACATCCTCGTTAGCCTTACACAGATCACTAGATTAAGGCTGCAGGTTGTCACCTTTGAAATGCTGTTATTTTTGTTTGTCTTTTCAAACAAGGCTACATCTGTCAAATAGCTTCTGGACATGGACAGCCTAATCTCTGCATGTTCAGTAGTTGCCATGACAACAGGCAAGTCTATGGCAAAACTCAACAGACCAATTAGAAAATAGTTATTGCATATATGGGATACTTCCTCTGGCAGAAGTCTTCAATTACCCACTCTTCAGAAAGCTCTCATGAGAAACCATACAGAGACAGAAAAAAAGAGACTTGAGTTCTGATTTTCCAGCTAAGTTTATGCCTTGGTGTTACATGCAAGGGAAAAAGAAGTATTCCCACAAACACAGAAATCCACCATCATTCGAACTGTCACTAGAAGAGATCCAGCAAAGGCAAAAGTGAAGAATGAACTGTCTTCCACTTCATCCTGAAAGCAGGAATTGTGCTTTTAGTCCAGGTGTGGCATGTGAACAATGGCAAAGTTCTAAACATTCTATGAAAAAAGATGGAGAACAGATTCCTTTTCCCCCGTAGTCCTAACAGTTATAGAAACAAAATTGTGAGAAAGGGAAAACAATGAAAATTAAATCATAGCCAAGCGGCCACTCACTACTGGCATAAACAGAAGACAAATTTATTTGTTTCTATTCCTATGTAACCACCAGCAATAATAGCACCTTTTTGGTGTGTCTGAATACTCAAGATTTTCTCCTGGCCAGGCAACTTTCTTGCTGTGGATATGGACAGTACCTCATCGTCAGACACTGGGCTGGCTGATGACTGAGAACACAAGGATATTGCTAATTATTTGCAGAAATGCTCTTCAGATACATTATTTAAAGCATTTTCAAATTTTTTGAAGGTGCATTCTTTGAGGCACAAGCACGTGACAAAGACTTCTTCCTGATGTGTGCGAAGAACAGTCCTAACAAGTGTAAGAACAGAGAAGCACTTTCCAAAACCAATAAAAAAACTGTGTATCTTAAAGCAAAGAATATCTCTGGGTGAGCTAAGCAGCTGACAACTTGAAGAGAAACAAACAAACAAACAAAACAAACAAGCTGCCAAACAAACTAAAAAACAAGATAGGAAGGATCATGACAATCAATACTTGGAAGAAACAGAAGAACACAGTGCCTGGAGGAATATCAGTAGTTTCCTGTGGTTTCTAACCCTCATTACAACAATGAGTATAAACATTCACAGCGAGAGAAAGACCTGCTCCATTGCCTTGTTTATGAAATGGGCACTTCCAAGCCTGAAGCAGTAGGTTTCTTGACTCAGCAGAGACAGACTGCTTCTGCAATTTTATTGGTCTTCAGCAAGACCCTTCAGAACACTATTAACTTTCTCATTCAAGCCCCAACCTTGATTGCCACCTTGTTCTGTCTCTTCACTCCTCTCGGGATATGTGACTTCTTGCTAGGCAGTTAGAGACTACCAAAGACTAGGATCATGCCAGCACAAAGGAATAATTTCTCTCATAGTGAACTCTCAGATCATTGCTGCCCTGAGTACATACAGAAGAAGACTCTGAATTTTCTTTATCAATGAACATAATCTTGGAAAAGAAAGGAATCAGGATAAGCAATGCCACTGAAAGCAGTCTGATAACCCAAGTAACTCTTGAAGAGCCATTATCTATCATTAAATCATGGGGAAATATTACAAGGTTGCTGAGTCAATAGAATATAAATGTAATAAGAATCTTTAAACTGTAGAGCTGAAGATTTTGTTTGTTCAGCATGGCAACCTCACCATGGCCTTGTCTTTACGTTTTTAGTTAACACTGCCTAGAAAAAAAGAGTAATCCTCTTCAAAGACATTTATGAATTGCACTATGAACTTAACTATTTCCCTTCATAACATCTCCTTCTCTGTTGCTTGAAGTGAAGCATGTACAACACTGACATCAACAATTAATTCCTCGTTTGCCCCACAGCAGCACAACAAGGAATGAAAACCACTACCGATTCCTTGCTTTTGACTCCATTCAAAGCTGACTAAAATTGCAGTGTGTGCCCCAAAGGTTGCACAGTCTAAATCAGGAGAGTTTTTGTTTTGTTTTGTTTTGTTTTCATATACTGCAGTGATCTCTGCAGAAGATCCTTGGATTTCATTTCAGGTAAAATAGGATTACTTCTCAGCACAGAGCAAGGATATGATCAACCAAAATGGAGACAGTAACAGGAATAAGGGTTTTGTTCACCTTATAATTTTATCCCCATGTCGCATTTCGAAGGGCTTTTCTGCATGTCTCTGATAGTTGTTTTGTAGGCAGCTATCACTGACTGACGCAGCAGCAACAAAGTGATCCAGTTGACACCAGGGCTTGTACCACAAGATATTACACCCTCTGCAGATGCAAAACACTGTCCCAACCTACAGACATGTAATGGTCCCAAGGTATAGTCACAGTTGGTGTAAGTTCTCCAGTAAGGCAGAGAAAATAATCACGATTTCTAAACTGATCCTGGCCTTCAAGCATGGCACTTAGGAGATTGGCCAGGATACACTGACTTGTCCTGATTCAGCCTCAGTGATCCACCTTCAAAGAACAGAGCAACACACTGCAGGTTGTTTTGGAAAAAAAAGGTGCCAAGACCCATCTGATTGTTTGCAAGCATTAACAGGGTGCAAGTTAAGAAACATTAATGTGGAGACAACACATATTTTACCCATGACCAGTAACACTCAGTGTCAGCCAAAATGAGAATGCCCTCTGAAGTGAAAAAGCTAGAGAAGTGAAATTGGAGATATGCTGAAGTCGAGGGGGAAAAAAGCTGTAATGCCATAAAAATATTAAAAGAAGAGCTAGCCAATGCAGATAAGAGAGACAATTGGGGAAGAGAGGGAAAAAAAAAAGATCATTGAAATTGTTTTTTTTTTTATTCTAACAGAGTTTCAAGAAAACAGGAAAGAAATTAAAGCAAAGATGGAAGTTCTCCAAAAAGACCCAGTTAAATTAAGCAGGTTTAAGATAACAGAGCAGGTTTAACATAATAGAGCTGGATAAGCCAGGTCAGGGAAACCTTGAGAAATGTTATCAAATTGAAAGCAAAAATCCAAGGAAGTGGTTATAAACCAGTAACTAGAACCATTTGTTTTTAAAGTACTTTCAGGGGTTGCTTTTAATAAGCCTTCTATACACCCCACACATCAGATCGACAGGTACTGATCAACTGTCTGTCATTACCAAAACCAGTGCAAGGGTCAGCAGCATCACAATAGGATTTTCTCTTATGGGGCTTTGACTGGAGGAAAAGAAAAACAAACAAACAAAACAAAACAAAAAACTCACCCAACATGTTATTGTTCACAATAAGCAAGTTCTTATCTCGGTATCTCCCATGCAACTTGGCCCTTCAAAAAGAACTACACTCACTCAAAAACCCACACACAACAGTACAGTTGGAGTCTATGGTCTTCAGAGGTCCCTTCCAATCCCTACCATTCTGTGACTGGTGAACAGCAGTTAAGGCAGTGTCAAGGGTTAGGGCTGGGACTGTTATTAGAATGTCAGGAAAGTTTCTATTAACCCACTTCACCTCACACACAAGGGAAGAGAAAGAGAGATTTATTGACTAGAAAATAAAACTAAACCAGCTTTAATTATGATAACAACAATACAATGAAATAAATACAAACAGATGCCAAACTAATAGTGAGCTTACAACTTTGTGGAGCTCTGGCTTCACTTTGCTTCACAGAGGGCTGAGGGAAGACAGCGTTTAATCCTGTTCAGGACCTTCTTTCTCTCCACATCTGGGTAAACTGAAAGAACTCTTGATTTGAATGTGGATGGCACAGACACCAGAAGCACACCAGCACAAAGTGAGGTATTTATATAAAGCAGTTCAGAGCAGTTAACGAATGTTTCTCACAGCTCAGTAACGAACTGCTAACAATTAGTTAGTTCTCACTGACTGCTTCCTTTCTGGCCAGTCAAGACTGCAAGTTCACCTGCATACAAGGTGAGCTTGCTAAATCGCAGGGGCTGGCTCAGCCCTGACTCAGCTAGAGAAGGTGTCTCCGCACAGCCAGCCTGACTTTGCCCACTGTCTTGTCCACTGTTATGGGTTTAAGAACCACAGAGGTTATTAAGTCCTCCAAAAGTACCAGAGTACAAGGTGGACACTGGAAAGTGTCATCTTTGTTATTTCATTCCTGTCAGCCTGCCTCTCTATATAGACAAACAGAATTACTGTCTGTTCTGCCATCCTCCCTCTCTCTGTTCCCAGCACAGACTCTTATCTCTTGTGATATGGAAGACATTTGCAGTCTTCTGCAGTATGGGCAAAGCTTCTGTGTAATTCGGGCCTGGCATGGGAGGAAAGCAGGGAGGTATGGGAGGGGTGGGCATTCAGACCTGGAGTTTCGCCTGATTGAGGGGGAAGGTTTTGGAAGGTGTTGGCCTAGTGAGGTTCTGGAAAAGTCCAGCTTGGAGAACTGGGCTGAGGCTGAATAGGAATATGTGTAGTCTGTATTCCTGTATATGTTTGTGAATAGTTGTGAATCCTATGTGGACTGTTTTTATTTCACTTGTTTGGGGAAGGGGTAAAATAGCTTTCTATTCTTTTGCCCTGGGCAGCTCATGGCACAAAACTAGGACATCCACCTATCTTTTGATTTATGCCATATCATCCTTGTAGGAAAGTACTTGGCTGCAAAGCAGCATCCTGCCAGGTGCACTATCAGTGGCAAGGCCTACATCGCAGAAATTATGAGCAACATTAACTGAAAGGTCAGCCAACAGCAGACCACAGAAACTGTTAGCCCAGACACTGCAGATCTGGATTTCTTCCAGGCTAGCCATGTCTTCAATGACACACAGACCTCTGAAAGCCTTTTTCATTTGATTTGTCCAACAAATACAGGAAAGACTTTCCTACAATTGTGGTGAAATCTCTCAGTTAGCAACCAAGTCATTTTAGTGAAACGAACAACTGAGAATGACCAACTGGCATCCTTTCCTTGTTACAGCAACCGTTTGAGAGGGGAAGTGCAGAACCTTGTTTGTCTTATGACAATTTCAACTTCCAAGTAAATATGATCCTGAAATATCATAGTGACAAAAAGTACTGCTGAGGGAAACACAAAGCAGTCACCATGTCATAGCATGTAGTCATCACTTTGGGCAATGTTCATTGACTTGTACAAAATGATGAAACTTCATTCCCTGGTGAGAAGTTTAAGTGGTACATGCCTATTTATAGCGCACACACACAAAGAAAACCTATCAATCTGTACAGCACAACTTTCACCTCATTTTTCAGTCATCCTGAATATTTTTGGTTACAGAGAAAAGAAATAGGTTGCAAACTCATTAACTCATCGACTTGATTATCCCATTCAAGACGTTACCATCTTTTGGAAATGGCAGAGGACATAAAGGGTCAGCCTTTATTGCAGAACTCTGTGTACTGCACACATCTGGGCTGCACACTGGCTACCTTGGGTATTTTTTTTCTTTTACAAAAGAAGAATCCCTATAAATACAACATATAAATGATCTTCACATACAGAAAGTTTGTGCTTACATTATGCAAATATTTAAACCTCTATTAAATAAAACATAACCTGATACTGTACTTGCTATCAAAAGTATTTCATTAAACAAACTCCTGGTCATATTTAATGTAGTAGAAATTGTTTGCTGAAGGGCCAGATCAGTTAACACCTATTGTCTTGAATTTTGTAATTGCCACTAGTGAGGCTGTAAAATACTTTTCAATTTGATGGTCAGACAAAAATCAGAGGAAAAAAGTGAAAAGCTGTAAGTTACTCTTGAAGAATTTTGTACAGGTTTAAATCAGATTTTAGGAAATTCAGCTGCAAAATGCAGTCTTGAAATATCAATTTAAAATGGATTTGCGGGTGTCTCATTCATCAGGTTCTTAATTGCATATACAAAAATGGTGACAGCTCTTCTATGCAGTTCAATAAACTTACACTTTTCATTTTTTCCTCAAGACAGCGATTCAGCTAAATAGTCACATAAGTCTAACAAGGATTTCACTAGATTTCATTCTTGTTCCTTTAGGCCACAGAGTTAATTCCCCATCTGCTCTCAGTCTTAAGTTATCCAGGAAAGAACTTCTGTTTCCTGAAGAAATGCTTCTGCTCTAAGTGTAGCCCTCCAGGTCTGTGAAGGAGCGGATATTCATAAGTGTGACAGTACTCTTGCCAAAGTAAAGATCTGTGTCACCAAGAAATCACAGACACACTAATGAGGATAAAATTTATGTAAATCTTGCCTTGAACTTGTACATAGGTGTATTTGAACGGCATAACAATATAATGTCATTTTTTTAAACATCAAGCCAGGCAAATTTTAAATAAGGTTGAAGTGTGATCATCTATAATGTAACAGTGGGTAAAGTTACACAAGAAGGATGAGTGGGAATCCAAAATAAATCAAAATAAGCAAAACAGTGATGAGACACTCCTATCCCCATTAGAGAGAGAGCAACATATATAGTTTCAGGCTTGAGGAAGGAGAAACTGAGAAGAAAGTCAGCTTATGTGTTATGTTTCTCACTGAGAACCTCTCAGGCTTTCTTACCTTTACCTCAGAACAAGCAACTACCAGGAAGTCCAATCACACATACTCACTGCAGGGCATCAGCTCCATGATACTGTAAACCCCACCGCTAATTTAGAAAAACAATATTTAAGCTAACAGTTGTGCATACACAGGAACTGATTAATATTCTTCTAGAACTGCTCATCAGCACCAAGTGCTATTCAATAATGCATAAAACTGCCCTGATTTTGCAGACAAACGTGTAACTGACAGGTAGACAGCAACAGTACTTACTGTCGGTACAAGATCTGTACGCACCCCAAAGGAGAGTTTTTTTGCTGTGAAACCAGCTAAAATCTTTATGGTCAGGTTTGACAACAGTAGCAAAAACCCACTGGCTGTAATGTAAATATGACCACCATTAGGTAATAACCCACATTCCATGAAAACATACCCAGCTACAGGAACCCTCCATCAATTTCCTCCATGAAGTTGAACATTGCCTCACATTAGTCATCTACAACAGACAAATATTCTGGGCTCACAGGTGGAATGTACTTTAACACGATGACTCAGAGCTACCTAAAAGAAACCAAGCAAGCCCTGGATCAAAGAAACTCTCCACTCCATTACCAAGCCAGACTCATCAAGAACTTTTTAACAGGGTCTTTCTCTAAGTGGTATTTTAGCCACAATAAAATTTTCAAGCTTTCACTGATAGATTAGTAAATGTCTTCTCATTTGTTCTTTCCTTATCGTAATAGGCACTACAAAAACGGTGCCTCTGATCGTTAATACGCATGCATTGAGGAAACAGAATGCACACTCTCAAATCTCAGAACACCAGCAATGCTGCAGGAAAATTCCAGTTTCAGAGAAACCTTGTCAGGGTTAAGTGACAGTCATCTAGGAACATATTTAGTCTATATTTAGTCTGTATATGGGGATAAACTAGTTGCTTTAACACTCAGGGACCCCTCCCCAGCAAAGAAGGGGGATCAAGAAAAGGAGAAAAGACGCACTGGCTGAAATGAAACAGCCAAACTGATACCAATACCAGCATAAAGTGTGCATACACTCAGGCCAGTGTCCTGGAGTCCTGTGTACCCTAAAATTCCTCTCCCTCTGTGGTTTGAATGGGAGAGGAAAAAGGCACAAAAAGACCTGTTCCCCTCCCCGCCCTGCAGGCATGAAGGCAAGAGACCCTTCTGGCATGAGGTGTGCCCTGTGCAGGGCCCACGCTGGACTCGGCTGGGGATTGGCTGTGTGTTCTTCGTGCCTAGGAAGTGGTAACTCAGGTCTTTGTCTAGGAAGGGGATAAATACTGGGGGGACTTCCTGCCTTGGGGATTCCTGCCCTGGGGTGTTCCCACCTTAGAGGTCATTCCTGCCTTGGCTTCTACCCCGCCTGGATAGCTTCTGCACAAGGAGCCCCTGGCGCTCCGAAAGACAAGCTCCGAAGGACTGCTTCACCTTTAGCACCTCCTTTGTGCAGCTTTATAGCTCTTAATGACTCTCGGAGGCTTCTGAAAGACCCGAAGGGACAAATATTTGGATCGCCCTTCCATTCAAGCCAGAGTGATTCTGCTGTGAGTAGCTTTGGCTCAGCCTTATCTTGATAGTGGGGATGCTACATATATATTTAATAGCTTAAGCCTTTTCCAACTTCTGACTTCTAAAATAGTCAAGTCTACCTGTGGTATCCGTTTAGATATTCTCAACCAACTGAACCTGCTAATTAAAACGAAATTATTTTCCATATACAGTTTGGGGGGGGGGTCAGGAAAATAAAATAACTCTATTTTTTATATAAATTCCTGACTCGGCCACATTAATTCCCTGCCTCCATAACACCCAGGTGAAGTCACACTAAACAGGAAGGCAACCCAGAGAGAAGGGTGATAAGAAACCCAAGCAGGAAGCTCCTAGCAAAAGTTTCCCTTCTCCCCAGCAAACTTCCCCCTTTATACTGAGCATTGAGGTTTATGATATGGGATACCCCTGTGAGCTAATTCAGGTCAGATGCACTAGCTGACTCTAGACAGCTAATAGCCTGCAGACCATGGCTAGACTATCACAGAATGACAGAATGGAAGGGATCTCTGGAAATCATCTGATTCTGTCCCTACAAAGCCAGGACAGCTTATAAATGCAAACAGCTTAAAAAGAAATGGAGATGAGTTACAAAGCTTGGCACCAAGAAAGGCTGTATGTTAAGAAGTCTTCAACTCATGACAGGGTAACAGTAATAAGTATTTTTCCAAAACAAACTGATCAGGTTATGAAAGTGTGACTTCAAAGCCCAGCCATTTTGGCAGGCAGCTCACCCAGGCCAGTTACTTCAGAAAAGCTGTGTAGTCAGTGGAGGGAAGCAACTCCAGAGGGATGAACTGCAGCACAGAAGACAGCAGCACCTCTCTGCTGGCTGTGCTGCAGCTCTGAATATGCAATTCTTTCAGAAGCATTAGAGTGATCCAAAAGGCACTGTTTTCCAAAAGACTTGGCATCTGTGGCACTCAAGAGATGCTATTCCAACCAAGTACTTAAATACCCTTGAACAATAGGATCTGCACTGAAAACAGAACTTACAGATACTCAAAGGTCTGGAGCTTTATTTGCTTTTGTTTCACTTTCATCTTATATTTAAAAGCTCCAAACACATATTACGGGATCTTTTCTGAACTGATTTGTAAACACATAGCAGAGTAACACCTTGACACTAACAGGAGTGGGGATATTGACCAAATATCATACCATGAGTGGGGTTCAACAAACAAAAGAAATGCAAGCTATCATCACACCATTCCTGACAGCAGGCTGAAATATTTCATGGAAGACACTGTATCAGAATATCTGCTAAGAATCAAACTGTGTCCTGGGAATGCTCTGATTCTCATCAGCCATTGTCAGCATATTGAGTTAGAATAGAAAAGAATAGAATCAACCAGGTTGGAAGAGACCTTCAAGATCATCCAGTCCAACCTATCACCCAGCCCTATCCACTCAACTAGACCATGGCACCAAGTGCCTCATCCAGTCTTCTCCTGAACACCCCCAGGGACGGTGACTCCACCACCTCCCTGGTCAGCCCATTGAGTTGGTATCACAACAAAGCACCTCATTCAGAATGGACTAACAGTCCCAAATCAGGCACTGCAACAAATGTTATGGTAAGCCCATTTTACCTTTCTTGTCCCATGAAATCACTGAGTTTTAGAACTTACACTATACAGCACATTTCAAGCTTGCTTGTGTTTCAGATACTGATGACAAAGAACTTTCAGATTTCAGAAACTGCTGTATGCCCTGAAGCCTTTCTGCTTCTTTTCTTGAAAGATGCATTTACTAATGGATGAAGGGGATATGTTTATAAGTATCTGAAGGCTGGCCAGGAGGAGGGGAACAGGCTCTTCTCACTTGCTTCCTGTGATAGGACAAGGAGCAGTGGGTCCAAGTTGCAGCAAAAGAGGTTCTGCCTCAACAAAAGGGGGAACCTCTTTACTGTAAGAGTCACAGAACACTGGAATAGGCTTCCCAGAAAGGTCGTGGAGTCTTCTTCTCTAGAGACTTTCAAGGCCTGTCTGGATGCGTTCCTCTGTGATCTGTGTTAGATAGTATTGTCCTGCTCTGGCAGGGGGGTTGGACTCAGTGATCTCCTTGGGTCCCTTCCAACCCCTAATATCCTGTGATTCTGTGACAGAAGCCTATTGAGTAAGAGACTTACATGTGGCACCGGGCATTAACATGCACACTATCTCAATGCTTTAAGGAAGATAACTTTACATGTGCTAATTTTGTCAATGCAAGCAGAACAACACACGAGTCACTAAGTAATTTATTAAGAATAGAAGGGGTTTGCAGGTTTACTCAAACAGTGTGCTAAGCCACACTCAAGTTCTTCTTCGTGAGGAACTTATTGCAGTAATACGAGGTGGCCTATTTCCTCAAGGTACACAGCAACTTTTGAGATTGCAGCTCTATTTTGTCTGCATCCAATGCCTTACTTGAACCACAAAATGTTGTCACTCATACTAAGAGTGGTTCACTTACACCTCAGGATTAAGCAAACTGTGACTTCTAGTAAAGTAAGAATAGTTTAGAATTGACCTGTGAAACAAATGAATAAAACAAGAGGTGTTGTTTGGCCAGGGCCTCCTCTAAATTGCTATTGCCACAACTGCTACACAGCATCTGCCTCCACTCTTCCCACAGCTCCAGCTGGAATTAGCCCCCTGTCCTCAGAAACTCAGGCCTCAACATCCAGGCAGAGAGACTGGAGGTCATCAAGAAGCTGTCCTATTGTGATGGTTGATTGATTGAAGTTTACCATAGGACAATATAGTGTTACAAGGAAAATTTGATTAAATTATGCTAATACTGTCTCCCTTAAGGTAAGAGATCATAGAACAGTAGGGGTTGGAAGGGACTTCCAAAGATCATTGAGTCCAACCCTTCTGCCAAAGCAGGTCACACAGGAACACATCAAGATGGGTCTTGAAAGCGTCTAGAAAAGGAGATTCCTCAGCCTCTCTAAGTAACCTGTTCCAGTGCTCCATTACCTCCAAAATAAAGAAGTTTTTGCTCAGATAACTGGTTCAAGGATGAAATGACAGAAATTCCCAAACCACAAGACATACATACTTGAGGATTAACACTGTTTGGTAAAGACAAACTGGTGCCAAGATGTTGAATATACCTTATTATAGTATCATTATAATGTGAAAAAACAGAACCTTAGCTAGATAAGCCTCCTACCCAAGTAAGACCCTTACTCTCTGAGCAAGTGTAGTGAATTTTTCAGAGGCTGAATCTTTATGATGAACCAAGAAATTAGCCAAAGGCTAGGTGTTAGGAACTGATACATACATTTCACTGTATAATACCTGCCATGAACTTCAACTGGTGTGCTGGCTTTGTAGAGCTATCACCAAGTACCCTTTTCTGTACTGAACTGGAATGCAACAAATATGTCAACTCTGTGTCAATCAGCTTTTTGCACATTGGGTAGAGAGTCCAGATTTGGTACAACTGGTCTCCAACTGCAGTGGTGAATGACCATGAGGCAGGAAGTAAATCTCAGATCTTGTATTTTCACTTGAATCATAGCTGTTCAGGCATTGTCATCATGTATCAGCTTCTCTACACCTCCACATGGGGTTCACTAGTATTGTTCACTGTTTCATTGGTTAAACTAGAACACCTAAAGTCACAGCTAAGACAGTGTAAGACTGCATGCCCAGTAACAGGAGCTCCACCTTTGGGAGCTTATGAAAGCTTATACAGGAGTCTCTGTTGTTGGACATTCAGTATCATAACACCAAGTCTAATAAATAAAAAAATGCTATTAGGAAGAGCCACTCAAAGCTAGTGATTTTGTACTAAGTGATGACATCCTCTGCTTTCTGTTTCCTTTTCCCCTCTCTCCCTTCTCCCTTCTTCTCTTCCTCTGCCCTTTCCCATTCTCTCTCCCTGTACCTTACTGACTTTCCTTTCCTTTTCTTCCTTACCTTGCTCATGAAATCAGAAAAATCAGAAAACAGAAGCTGAAAAACACAAATCCTAAGGCAATATGTTTTTTTTAAGCCCATAATACTTAATAAGCTACTGAAATTTCACACCTGCATAACAGATGGGTAAGTTGTTTAGTGCTTTCAGCCCTGACTCTGAAATTCAAACATGTCCTGCAGGAGGTTTGGTTCTGTGATTTCCTCCCCATCCTTTAGTGCAGCCACGTATACAAAATCCACTTTCAGTTGTCCAAGAACAGAATTAGACTCTCCTGCATAATGGATCAGAAAATACCAGCACCAGAGTCTGTCTTGGAAATGTCCCGAAGGGCACTCAGTGTCTCTGCTGACTCTGTGTGGGAGCCTAGTGTCTTCATTTAGTCCTCCTGTTTAAAACTCTGAAAGCCATCTGATGCAAGTATTTCCCACTCCGGAATTTCTTCCCCTTTTCCCTTACTGGATTTGACATGTTGTGACTAGTCACATCTTTAATCCCAAGGGTAGACTCTGTAACACTCCACCTCACAAATTAGGATTTGCTCCATTGCCCTTTCTCGCATTGCCCTTTCTAAAAGAAAGCTTCCCATTTCATGGATGATAACTACTCAAATTCAGATAACATGAAATTGGAAGCATTGCTGCATAGTTTATGGGGTAGGCTTTCTTTAATATCTCTACTGAAACCAGCTCACCTGAACAGGTTCTTCTCAATGTGACACAAAAATTCTGACTGTCATTTTCTCCTGCTATAGGGAATCTGTCTACAAGAAGGCTATAATCTTCTTGTTTCTCTATAGATTTATCTGATATATGAAGTGCAGACCACTTTTGACCTGAAAAGGCTTTTTAAAAAGGCTTTTTAACTTTTTTTTTTCCCCTCAATTCAATAAACAGAGATTATTGCCTATGTTCCCAAAGAGGAAAAAAGACTGTATGAAAGAAAGAAAGAAAGAAAGAAAGAAAGAAAGAAAGAAAGAAAGAAAGGAAGGAAGGAAGGAAGGAAGAAAGAGAGAAAGAGAGAAAGAAAGCAAGCAACAAAGAGGCACCTCAGGGAAAGCATGAATAATTTATTATTTTACAAGAAGAGTAATTTTGTCTACAGGGCCAGAGGTTGCTGTTAAGCTGAACCCTTTAAAGCTGTACATCACTTTTCTACTACATTGTCTGCCAATCTTTAATACAATACTAAGCTCTTCCATTCTAAAATAAACTACTGTGTTTAGATAACCCACATAACGTTACAGCAGTTACCAATAATGTTAGAAACGGGAAGTTGGATAAAGTGTCAAGGCACATGGGTTTAGTTTATTCAAAGCCAAAACATTTAATCATAGAATAATTTCAGCTGTAAAGGACTCTAAAAATCATTGAGTCAAACCATAAACCTTACACTGCCAAGTCCACCACTGAACCATGTTACTAAGCACCACATGTCCAATTGTTAGTGACTGAACACTTGGAATGGATGATTCAGATTACTGTACAGTATTATATGATATGCTACTTAGCAATCCAGCAAGTTGTCCACAGGACAGCAGTGTGTCCTCATGGCCAAGAGAGCCAACAGCAACCTGGGGTGAATTAAGAAAACTGTCCAGCAAGTCTTCAGTGAGACCACACCTAGAATACTGTGTCCAGTTTTAGTCTCCTTAATTCAAGGGAGACAGGTATCTGCTGGAGAGTCCAATGGAGACCTACAAAGATGACTGCAGACCTTGAACATCTCTCCTATGAAGAAAGACTGAGAGACCTGGGGCTGTTTAGTCTTGAGAAAGCTGAGAGGGGATCTTCCCAACTTTTCAACAAGAAACAACAGGTATATCACAGAATCACAGAATGTTAGGGGTTGGAAGGGACCTCAAAAGATCACTGAGCCCAAACACCCTGCTAAGCAGGATCACCTATACCAGAACAGACAGGAACACATCGAGTCAGATCTTGAGTATCTCCAGAAAAGGAGACTCCACAACTCCCTATGCAGCCTCTTCCAGTGTTCTGTCACCCTCATACTGAAAAAAATTCTTCATATTTACATGAAACTTCCTATGCCTCATCTTCCACCCTTTGCCCTTTGTCCCGTCACTGGGCATCACCAAGAAGAGCCTGGCTCAATCCTCCTGGCACTCATCCTTTACATACTTATGAACATCAATGAGGTCACCCCTCAGCCTCCTCCTCTTCAAACTGAAGAGCCCCATCTCTCTCAGTCTCTCATCATAAGAAAGACGTTCCACTCCCTTAATTATCCTTGTGGCTCTATGCTAGACTCTTTCAAGCAGTTCCTGTCCTTTTTGAATGGAGGAGGCCAGAACTGGACACAATTTTCAAGATACAGCCTCACCAGGACAGAGTAGAAGGGGAGGATAAGCTCTCTCCACCTACTAACCACAGCCCTTCTAATACACCCTAGAGTGGCATTGGCCTTCTTGGCCACAAGACCACATTGCTGGCTCGTGGTCAACCTTCCATCCACTAAGACTCTCAGGTCCTTTTCCCTTTCACTGCTCTGCGACAAGTCAGTTCCCAACCTATATTGACACATGAGGTTGTTAGATCCATGTTAGAATACAGCAGGTTCCACCTCAAGAGAAGGAGGCAATACTTTGCTGTGAGGGTGACAGAGCACTGGAAGTCTGACCAGGGAGTTCGTGGAGTCTCCTTCCCTGGAGACTCTCAAAACACACATGGATGTGTTCGTGTTCAGCCTGTCCTAGGTGATCCTACTTTGCCAGGGAGCTGCGCTTGATGATCCCTAGAGGTCTCTTCCAACCCATAATGTTCCATGATTCTGTGATTCTGTAACATTCCGCAAAAGAGAAAGCAAATAACCCAACTGTGCAACAATGAATACATTTGATTTTTATTGTTTTTAAGTAACCATAAGACAACCACACTTGGCAGTTCGGCACACACCTTAAAATAACAGAGTTTAAGATTCCATCCTAATATAAATGTCCAACACTGAAACTCCAATACAACAAATCCCCAGTTCACACACAAATGAATTCTGAAAGATAGCAAGGAAATACTCTGGATAATACCATGCTGTAGTAAGACAGTGTAGCATCACTGGCAGGCTTCAAGGTTTTTAAAAGCATCTAAAATCTCTTTACCAAATGTGTTAGTTTCACATTAGAAATGTTTTTTTCCAACCACTGAAACAATTTGACCATTAAAATACTGTCTGAAATACAAAGCACTAGCATATTCCTTCCTATCACAATTTAGGGGAGTAAAAATTGGTGATTAAACATAAAAATGGTAATAGGAGACCATTAACAACATTAACCTGCAGTGTTTAGCAGGGGTTTAATATCTCTTTTTTTATGAGGAAAATTTAAATTAGTAAACAATTCACCCTTCAGCAACTGCAGCCAATCACTACATTGGTCTTGGTCTCAGCCAAAGGAGAGAAATTTTACGATGCATTGTAACAAGCTTCTCAGATGCCCAGTGATTACTCAGAGAGAAGAAGGCTATGCTCCACTAACCCAGAAAAAGACACCAGCTACAAGAGATCTCCTCTATTTCAGTCATTCTGAGAGGTGGGATCAGTTCACCATTTACAGGCAAAACTTTCCTTTATCCAAACAAACCTCGTACCAGACTTTTTACCTATTTTTTTTTTTCTTCCTCTCCAACAGATACATTCTAAGAAGTGCTTAGGGTAAATGAAAGGGTAAAAGACTGGATTTATTCATATGAGAACATTCAATCAGCTCACCATCTCTGTCTAGGAGAAAGATCCATACCATAAAATGTTTCAGTGTCAGGAATTAGTTTGTTTTACATCTGAATGAAATCCAGAGTTTCAGGTTATTTCTAAAGCAAATTAATTTGAAACAGGCAAACACAGCTGCATGGTTTTGCATTGCTGATATAGTCACAAGTTTAATTTGAAATGTGGATATTTTCAGACTGTGATTCAAGAAACAAATAATCTAGCTTACACATCTCAACAGTTGAAATACATTCCCAACAGCAGATACTCTCCAAGTTCCTTGTTACCTGCACACTGCTACACTGTGATAAAGTGATTCATTATCAAGGTTACAGTAGCACCACATCATTCTGTCATGATGCCAGAAAATTCTTAGATGTAGAATGGTCAATGTCCAAGTGAAAGGAAATGAAATGTATGTGAAAGGTGGAAACAAAGGTCTGGAGGTTTTATGGCAACATACACTACTTCCATTGAGTTGTTCTCCTGCAACCCACACACCAAAACAAAGCATTTAAGAGGATCGCAAGTGCACAATGATAGTACAGCATGGTTACCTGTTTCTACCATGATATAGAGCACCAGCAAAGAACAATCTAACAACAAGGGGAAGAGACAAAGGGTGAAAAGAAAACCTATTAGCATGCTGTCCAAAGGTACTGTGCAAAGAATCATAGAATCAGTCACAGCTGGAAGGATCACGAGGATCATCTAGTTCCAACCCACCTGCCATGGGCAAGGACACCCCACTCATCCAGCTTGGCCTTAAACATCTCCGGGGATGGGGCCTCAACCACTTCCCTGGGCAACCCCTTCCAGGGTCTCAGCACTCTTATGCTGAAGAACTTCCTCCTGACAGCCACTCTGTACTTATCTTTCTCAAGCTTTGCTCCAATCCCCCTACTCCTGTCACTACCTGATAGCCTAAAAAGTCACTTCCCAGCTTTTTTTTAGGCTTCCTTCAAATACTGAATGGCCACAATGAGGTCACCTCGCAGCCTCCTCTTCTCCAGACTGAACAGCACCAACTCTTTCAGTCTGTCTTCATAGCAGTGCTCCAGCCCTCTGATCATCCCCATGGTCTTTTTCTCATGCCCACATCCTTCTTGTAATGGGGGTTCCAGAA
>WAAF01002639.1:22282-42307 GCA_013400475.1 Tricholaema leucomelas | reverse complement strand
TCCAGGGACGGTGACTCCACCACCACCCTGATGATTTCGGTGTGGCCGCAAGGTCCTGATTTGGCTATTAAGTGCCGCATCCCCCAGGCTTCCCCCCTAGACCATCAGCAGCATCCAGTAAACCAGGGCAGCTTTAACCACGGCAACAACTTTACAAGCTCCAAACTCTTCACTGTCTCATCCTCCACTTAAAAGGCACAGCCAGCTCCGTTTCATGAGCAGAGGCTGACTCTAAACCACTTGACATCTGAGGTTTTCTTATCACACTTGGCGTGGATCTCATGAATCTGGTGAAAAGCAAGACGATCATTTAGCAGGGGTTGGTGGCTTTATCTCTTTCCCATAATAATTTGAATATTATTACAATGGCACCTTTCATCTGGGGATATACATGCACTTTACATATGTTACATTAATTTTACCCATGAGCCGGGGAAGCACTCTTTATCCCTATTGTGCAGCTGAGGAAATGGAAGCACAGAGATGATATACGGCTTGCCCAGTATCACACAGGAAGTCTCTGACAGAGCCAGGAATAGAAATCACATCTCCATGTCTTATGCAGAAGAATATCTTTATGTCCCTGCCCTTAATCCAGACTAAGACACCCACACAGGACTCACTTTGCTAAGAGAGGCACAGACACCCCAGCAACAGCAGTGCCTTGTGCCGGGAGGAGACTTGCCCCATCCAAAACTTCCTGAAGGTTGGAAGCGCCCTCTGCAAGCAGCAGCTCCGAGGGACTGAAGGGGAGGGAGGCCAGCGTGGGGAGCAGTTTCATGGGAGCATAGAATCAACCAGGTTGGAAAAGACCTCCAAAATCATCCAATCCAACCTAACACCCAGCCCTAGACAATCAACCAGACCATGGCACTAAGTGCCCCAGCCAGGCTTTGCTTGAACACCTCCAGGGACGGTGACTCCACCACCTCCTTGGGCAGCCCATTCCAATGCCAATCACTCTCTCTGCCAACAACTTCCTCCTAACATCCAGCCTAGCCCTCCCCTGGCACAACTTGAGACTCTGTCCCCTTGTTCTGTTGCTGCTTGCCTGGCAGAAGACACCAACCCCACCTGGCTACAGCCTCCCTTCAGGTAGTTGTAGACAGCAATGAGCTCTGCCCTGAGCCTCCTCTTCTGCAGGCTGCACACCCCCAGCTCCCTCAGCCTCTCCTCACAGGGCTGTGCTCCAGGCCCCTCACCAGCTTTGTTGCCCTTCTCTGGACACCTTCCAGCACCTCAACATCTCTCTTGAATTGAGGAGCCCAGATCTGGACACAGCACTCAAGGTGTGGCCTGAGCAGTGCTGAGTACAGGGGCAGAATAACCTCCCTTGTCCTGCTGGCCACACTCTTCCTGATATAGGCCAGAATGCCATTGGCTCTGCTGCCCACCTGGGCACACTGCTGCTACTCTCTACCAGCACCCCCAGGTCCCTCTCTGCCTGGCTGCTCTCAGCCACTCTATCCCCAGCCTGTAGAGCTGCTTGGGATTGTTGTGGCCAAAGTGTAGAACCCTGCACTTTGGAATTGGTGATGATTTTTTTCAGTTTCCATCTGAAGTGGATGTTATTAGTTGGTGTAAGCAGATGCTCGACATGGGATGCCCAGGACTTCTCAGCTTTCATCCTGCAGCATCCCTGCTCCCTTTTTTTCCCTGCCTGTTCAATCCACCTTTACCAAGAGATTGAATTTACAATGGACTCGAACACATTTAAATCCATTTATTGCAAAATTACTTTTCAATAATTACATCACTGTGCCGACTGTGTTGCATAATAAAATTAGCATGAGAGATATTAGGGGGAATATAAAATCATGAGAAATATTGAAATGCCTCTTTCCCCCTCTGCCTTAGTGCAGCCCATAGCTTAACTGGAAAACGAGAGCTGCTCCTGGATGGGATTTAAATGCATCAAGTGTAATTTTATAATGTCTTTTATATAAATTAATTATAATGGTTATTGCTGCTTTACATTATTAGATTGAAATTTGCCTCCACTTCGGTGCATGAAAAGAAAGCTGCACCCATTTTGCTCGGAAATGTCATAGAATCAACCAGGTTGGAAGAGACCTCCAAGATCATCCAGGCCAACCTAACATCCAGCACTGTCCAATCAACCAGACCATGGCACTAAGTGCCCCATCCAGGCTTTGCTTGAACATCTCCAGGGACGGTGACTCCACCACCTCCCTGGGCAGCCCATTCCAATGCCAATCACTCTCTCTGCCAACAACTTCCTCCTAACATCCAGCCTAGACCTCCCCTGGCACAGCTTGAGACTGTGTCCCCTTGTTCTGTTGCTGCTTGCCTGGCAGAAGAGCCCAACCCCACCTGGATACAGCCTCCCACATTGACACCACAAATACCTCTGAAGATAAAAACGTTGGGCTGATGTTGGCATTGCAGTGCCCACCATGGCTCCCAAACCCACAACTACACCCTCATAGATAGGTTCCAGTTCTTCTGTGGAGATCTTCGTCTGCAATTGGACATTGTGCCCTTTTCCCAAGCTTGTTCTTCATCATCTCTGCAGCAACACTAGAGATGCCCAGGCTGGTTTAAGCAATCATAGAATCAAACAGGTTGGAAGAGACCTCCAAGATTATCCAGTCCAACCTAGCACTCAGCCCTGTCCAATCAACCAGACCATGGCACTAAGTGCCTCATCCAGGCTTTGCTTGAACACCTCCAGGGACAGTGACTCCACCATCTCCCTGGGCAGCCCATTCCAATGCAAATCACTCTCTCTGGCAATAAATCCCACCCAAATTTTGTACTAGAGTGATAAAATGCATTTCAGAATCCATGCAGTGGTGGAAATTAAGTGTTTTGCCATGGTCTTGTTGACTGGATACGGTTGGGTGACAGGTTGGACTGGATAATCTTGGAGGTCTCTTCCAAGCTGGTTGATTCTATGATTCAGAGCAAGTGCAGTCCAACAGTGCTTGGGGAGGGTCTATTGAGAAGGTCTTGTAATGACAGGATGAGGAGTAATGGGTTTAAACTGGCAGAAGGGAGATTCAAACTGGATGTTAGGAAGAAGTTCTTTCCAGTGAGGGTGGTGAGACACTGGCACAGGTTGCCCAGGGAAGTTGTGGAGCACAGAATCACCCAATGTGATCTTGGATCACATTGGGTGATTCTGTGCTCCACAACCTCCCTGGAGGTGTTCAAGGTCAGATTGAATGAGGCCTTGAGTGACCTGTTCTAGTGGGAGGTGTCCCTGCCTGTGGCAGGGGTTTGGAACTGGATGATATTTGAGGTCCCTTCCAACATAAACCATTCTATGATTCCATGATTCTAGCTAACCATGTGCTGCTGTGAACTGAATGCTGCTGGGTGTCTGCAGAGTTAGCCACAGAAGAGCTGGGGCCACCTTCAGACAATCTTCTCCTTTAGAAAACACAGTGTACAGTGAATCATAGAATCAACCAGGTTGGAAGAGACCTCCAAGATCATCCAGTCCAACCTAGCACCCAGCCCTATCCAGTCATCTAGACCATGGCACTAAGCTCCAGTGCTAAGAGGGAGATTCTTTTTGCATAGCTCCACTTTTACATGTGTAGCTCTTATTTTTCTCTTCCCAGCACAGGAAGAGAACCATAGAGGAGAGAAGTTAGTAAGGCACTGGGTAGTTAACTAACCACTTGCTAGACTGGGCAAACCACAGTTGTGCAAAGCAAAAAGAAGACAGAGTGATATGCTTTTACTGCCTCTTAATCCTCAATAGAAGTCTACTAATATTCAATTTGTGACATTATTTGCACATTGAATTAATCCAGAAAGTAAAAGGCTAATGAGTTATGGAAAGTAGCACATGGCTTAATTGTAACAACAAGAGCCTGCTGGCCTCCCTTTGGTCAGAGGAGCCTGGACAGAAAGAAGATTTTACATGCACCAATACACACCAGATGGGAGCAGAACCCCAAACTAAACCATGCAGGCTGAAAGACTGCTCCCTTCGACACCTGAGGTTTTCTTTCTTTTTATTTCCCCCCATGCTCCTCATGAAACACAACATTCTTTAAGCACAGAAAAGTCAGGACCAACCCCAACAAGCAACTCTGTGCCCTGAAAATATTTGTGCCATTTCTTCTTAGTGCCATGGTCTGGTTGACTGGATAGGGCTGGGTGCTAGGTTGGACTGGATGATCTTGGAGGTCTCTTCCAACCTGGTTGATTCTGTTCTATTCTATTCTATTCACAGGACACCAGTAGGTCTTCAAGGGCAGCTGCTGAAAGCAAGCAAAGACAACTGAAGAACTTCAAGAATCAAAAGGACAAGAGATATTTTCAGTGTGTGATGCTACCAGTCCTTGGCAAGAGCTGCTGTTTTGTCCAGTGTCCTCAAGCCCTTAGCACAGCTCTTACTCTGTATCAGGACCTCAGCCTTGGTCTGCTTCCATAGTAGTAAGAATGTGGGCTTCAAAACCTGGCTTTGAAGAAGAAACAAGCATAAACCTTTCCTCTTCCTCAAGCCCTCTTTCTAAACCAGTTTTGCAGGCAAAGGTCTCTCCATCATTTCATGCCTATTTTCAATCCAGAGTAGTTCCAGCTTCCAGCCAAAAACACTGAGCACCATCACATTTCTGCCTCTGCACACCCCTGGTTTGGGACCAAATCATCTGAAAGAAGAGGTGCAATCAGTAACAAGGCTGATAGACATTATGGAGGAGGAACTGCAGAGGACCAGCCCTTCACCTCATCCCACCAGTTTCTGATGAGGTGACTGCTGGCATCACTGCTTCCTACCTGCTCAGTTGTAGTTTAGAGTATTTAAAGCTCTTCCCAAAGCTTTTAACGGGAAGAAAAACCAGGAAGAGCCTCAGCTTCTACAAGACCTTGTAGATCATTCCTCTTCCTCAAATCCCTGTGTGGCAGAAACTCAGTCTGTTACATTCTTGGTGGTAAAAGTTGGTCTTCTCCTCTGAATCTGAGCTAGGCAAGAAAAACAAATGCATAAAGTGGCACACACAGCAAACCCAACCCAAACATCTCCTCTGCCCTGTTCAGCTCTGCTGCTGGGCAAGCCAGACCAGCATGTCCTATATTTCTTTTCCTATTGCTGCTCTCCCCAACTCCTGAAACAAAAGCAAGATGGAGAATAGAATAGAACAGAATCAAGCAGGCTGGAAGAGACCTCCAAGATCATCCAGGTCAACCTAGCACCCAGCCCTATCCAGTCAACCAGACCATGGCACTAAGTGCCTCAGCCAGGCTTTGCCAGAACACATCCAGGGATGGTGACTCCACCACCTCCCTGGGCAGCCCATTCCAATGCCAATCACTCTCCCTGCCAACAACTTCCTCCTAACATCCAGCCTAGACCTCCCCTGGCACAACTTGAGACTGTGTCCCCTTGTTCTGTTGCTGGTTGCCTGGCAGAAGAGACCAACACCTGGCTACAGCCTCCCTTCAGGTAGTTGTAGACAGAAATGAGGTCTGCCCTGAGCCTCCTCTTCTCCAGGCTAAACAACCCCAGCTGTGAAAAGGGTTGGAACCCTTTATCTCAGAGAGAGCCAGGCCAGGGGGTCAGAAGCTTGGGAGTTAGAACCCTTTAATAAGAAAAGTGAATAAATCTAAAGAGCACTTAATTTATTGATGAAGTAAGAAAGACTGTTTAATGTGAGAAACATAAGCAGGATCAATAGCAGAGAGCACAAATAACTAAAGCTATTGACACATAAGTATTTTAAGCCTAATTGCAGGCATATGCACTTTCTAAGGGTATCTCACCTCCTAATAGCACCCTCGAGATTATGGGGTTAATTGATGCAGCTGTTTACTCCTGGCTCACGTGGTCCAGATTGGGATTCCCTGGAGGATGTTATTAAACTAAAGTGTTTAATGAAGTGCTAAAGAGTCGAGTTTCTAATAGTCTTCCCTTGAACAGAACTGAACAGAAATTGGAGCAAACTTCTCTTCCCCAGGTGGAAGCTGCAGCTCAGCCTTGGAGGGAAGCAACCTGGTGCCCCTCACAGCTTAAGCCTGGTGATGCACAGGGGAAAGATCTGACTGCCTCTGTTTGTTACATTGAGGGTGTGGTGGTACTCTGGATATTTCCCCCTCCCATATCACAAGTAGAAGAGGAAACCTACAAAAAGCTCCATTCTAACACCATTGTTGGAAAAGGAATCCCAGTAGGAGATATAGGAGAGGCTGAGGGAGCTGGGGGTGTGCAGCCTGCAGAAGAGGAGGCTCAGGGCAGAGCTCATTGCTGCCTACAACTACCTGAAGGGAGGCTGTAGCCAGGTGGGGTTGGGTTCTTCTGCCAGGCACCCACTGACAGAACAAGGGGACACAGCCTCAAGTTGTGCCAGGACAGGTCTAGGCTGGATGTTAGGAAGAAATTCTTTGCAGAGAGAGTGATTGGCATTGGAATGGGCTGCCCAGGGAGGTGGTGGAGTCATCATCCCTGAAGGTGTTTAAAAGGAGGCTGGATGAGGCACTTAGTGCTGTGGTTTAGGTAATTAGGATTAGGTGATAGGTTGGACTGGATGATCCTAGAGATCTCTTCCAACCTGGTTGATTGTGTGAAAGGAGGATGCAGTCTGTTTGGGATGGAAAAGAGACAACAGCACTGGTGGTGCTGCCAGCCTGGGTGTTTCAGCTTGATGGCAAGTGAAGGCTGCCAGAAAAGAAGCTCCTAGAACCAGTCTTTCTTTATAATTTGGCCCCAGTCTGGACTGATACCTTTGGTACCTTTGAAAACCAGGTAGATGTCTACACATGGCAAGTGTTATCAAGACTGACAGCTCTGGCACAGCCTCCTTGTACCCATCCATGTGTTTGTGTGCAGAGCACAGAGCTCAGCTACTTGCATGTCTGCAACAGAAGCTTCACCCAAATGAGGTCTGAGCAGAGAAAGTAATGACTGAGACTTAATCTCTGCAACCTCTCAGCATCACCTAGAACTAGCCTGGAGACAGCTTGGAGTCTCCTTTCTCGAGGTCCAGCTGTCCTGCCTGCAATCTCCCCCTGCTTCTCATGCTCAGCAAGACTTGAAATTGCTATGAGGAAGAAATTGCTTTCTCCATTTGGCTTTTCCAGTCTGAGAGGGCACACAGACATCTAATGAGGGCAGGGATGTCTCTAGAGTGAGTGGCACAGGGCTGACCTGCTCAGGTTCAACGAGCAGGGCAGTGCCCTGCTCAGGGCTTTCAAGGTCCACCAATGGACTAAGTTGCAATCTGCAGAGCCTTTAAAACCATCCTCTCGCTCCACAAGGGCCTCCCTGCTGCAACTTGAGATTCTCTTTTCTTTCAAAATTAATTAGTTTGAAGCCATTTTACAAAAGACTTTCTGCAGGATAGCTCTTCCCTGTGAAAATGCTCCTTCTACTGCCTTCATCCTCATGGCACCTCCCTTGAGAGGGGCAGAGGGATGGTGGGATGGCAGCATTATGTTTGTAGCCCAGATAATGTTACTAACTGTACTGAGAATGCTCCCAGAAATAAGAGTGCTGGTTGGCACATCCAGCACACTGCTGGGAGTGTGCTGAGTCAACTGGATTGGTGGATTCCATGTGTTGCCTACAGACTCCAGAGAGACTCCTCAGGGCTTGGGGAAGGTAACTGAGAAAACAGCATAGGATAGAATCAACCAGGTTGGAAGAGACCTCCAAGATCATCCAGTCCAACCTAGCACCCAGCTGGCTTGCTGGCAGTCAGCACAAATTTCAAGCAGAGGGAAGGGTCTACATATGCCCTGTGAAAACCTGGAGGTCTTGGGAATCCAAAAAGGCTAAACCCACAGGTGAAGTGGCTTTGGGGCAGTACCTCCTGTTTCTCTCCCACTTGTCACAGGGAACAGGAATAGAAAGAGGTTATGTCTTCTGCAGTTGCTTGTATCTTCTGCATAATGAACTCTGTAACATAACTGTGTCTGTTCCCTTCCCTCCTCATGTCTGTGACCTCTGTCCTGTCCATTCCTTTCCTAACTTTACCCCCAGCCTGTCCCTTTCTTTCTCTTTTCTCTGCTTGTGGCCTTCTTTGTGTGATGATTCTATGCAAAGGAACTGAGGGATGCAGAGCTATGCAGAGAGGCTGAGGGAGCTGGGGGTGTGCAGCCTGAAGAAGAAGAGGCTCAGGGCAGAGCTCATTGCTGTCTACAACTCCCTGAAGGGAGGCTGTAGCCAGGTGGGGTTGGTCTCTTCTGCCAGGCAACCAGACGCAGAACAAGGGGACAGAGTCTCAAGCTGTGCCAGGGGAGGTCTAGGCTGGATGTTAGGAGGAAGTTCTTCACAGAGAGAGTGATTGGCATTGGAATGGGCTGCCCAGGGAGGTGGTGGAGTCACCATCCCTGGAGGTGTTCAAGCAAAGCCTGGCTGGGGCACTTAGTGCCATGGTCCAATTGATTGGACAGGGCTGGGTGCTAGGTTGGCCTGGATGATCTTGGAGCTCTCTTCCAACCTGCTTGATTCTATGATCTATGCAAGTACAGTGAATCTACAAGAAGCCCCTGCTGAGTGTGTGTCTGGAAGAGAAGGAGGGCAGAGCTTTCTGCTACAGCAGCAGGGCTGTACTGAGGCTTCCTCAGCTCCTGGCTCTGCGCTGTGCTGCTCAGGCACTTCTAGGCAGATCTGGGAGGACCCATGGAATATGTGCTAGTTTGAGCCTAGCTGGGATACTTTAGTGAGAGGAATTAGATTACATGCTGTGAAAAGGAAACAATGGTGATGTCTGCTGCACTCACAGGGTTGCTGAGATGTAAAACAACAAGACCATAAACATAGATAACAGAGTAGTTGCTCTCTCCATCTCTGGCTGCCTGCACGTCTCTGACTTGCTGCCTAACTAATCCATTTGCTTCCTAACCCCTCTGGCTGATTCTCCTAACTCACCTAGAACATAAGGCTGGGATAAGGTAGAGGGGTGGAAAGGAGGTGGAAGGGTGGTTGGGAGCCCCTCCTGGAGACTCTGGTTTCTGGGAGGGCTGTTGTGTTTCTGTTTTACCTTTTTATCTGGTATATTGCTGTCTAAAGCTGCATAGAGTGTAGATCTCTGCTTGTATCTTGTGTTAAGTTGTAAATATAGCTTCATTCTTTAACTTCCAGATCAGCTGAGTCTAGTCTGGGTGATTTTCACAGCAGTGGGGTGGGCAGGTAACACCCAAACCATCACAGACTAATATGAAAACAGTGAAAACCCAAGAGGGTGAAGAGCTCACTGGGTGCTGAGGGATGTGCTTGCCAGCTCAGCACCTTGCAGAGATGCGTTTCAGAAGGGCAAAGAGAGAAGAAAGGGTCCCTGTGCAGTGTTTCCCCACCTGTTCCCCAGGTGTTCCTTCACCTTTCAGCAAACCACCAGGACCTCCCCAGCCTCCCTCTCCCACACAAGGGAGTTGTACCTTCCTGGTTTTATTCTGCCCGTGATATTTCTGCCCTCTGTGCCCTCCACTCTACTGCCTTGTGTGCCTTTAGCCAGCTATGCTCTCCAACTCCTTTCCCTTGTACATCAGCTCTCCAACTATGGGTCCTGGAGCAAGAAGAGCAGCTCTTCTGGGTCATTTCAAGCACATGCTGCATCATTATTAACTTGGGTTGTGAAGCAAGGTCAGTGTCAGCTCCTGCAGCTCACACAACTCCAATGCCTGCCAAGAGACAGTCCCTGAGCCCTGCCACCACCCAGCTTCAGGACACTGCACCATCTTCATGGCTGCACCCAACACCAGGCTGAGAGTGTATGCCCCAGACAAGGGCACCAACCCTTGTCTGAGGGAAGGTGTCATTTACCTCTTCATTTTCCTGGGTTTGCTCACATTTTCTCCCAAGGAGATGATTTCCCAGCCCTCAGTGGTGTCATAGGCTCCCAGTTCAATCTCACTTGTGAGTGTCACCAAGGAGGTTTTTACCTCCTTGATTTAGTTGGGGCAATTAACAAGGCAGGAATTATAAGATACGTAGTTAGTTTTATTTCTGGCAAGCCCTGACCACAATTCCATACAAATGAGTTACATTTGGGTTACAATTCAGTCAGAAAAGTCTTCCCAAGGATGCTCATGGGCAGTTAATCAGAACATTTGGAAAAGTCCAGCCACAAAATGGCTTTGCCTCACTTACAAATAAGCAGCCTGGAGCCCTAGGGCAAGTCTGTGCTGCTCATTGCGGTGGAGTAGGAAGTTCAAGGTAGTCCTTGGCTCCTTTGTGGCAGTGTTGGAACTGCTCAGCTGTTGAGAGGCTTCTAGACCTTCCCAGGGTTGCTGGAAAAGAGGCAGAAGATCTCTGACCTGATCCTGGTTCCTCTTGGCATGGAGGTTTGCAGAGGTGCAGGCAGCATCTCTTGCAGATGTGCAGAGAGCACCATGGCGGTGGCACTTCTCACCATGTCGTGAGGCACTTAAATGCCTTCTCCTGGGAAATGTGAGGCACTTAAGCTTCCAAGGTAGTTCAAGCCCAGAATATTGGGGCTAAGGTGGTCTGAAGCACAAGGCAGAGCAGAACACATTGTCCAAGAGCAGTGAGGCAGAGGCAGCAAGGCAGAAGCAGCACACCCCGAGGCAGAGTAGTGAGACAGAAGCAGCTCAACTGCTTGCAGCTTAGCTCCATTTCTATTCCTTGCCCCAGTGCAAAGGCTCCTTTGGCCACAGAGATTCACCAATCAGAATGGCATTTGCAAAACTGACCATATCAGGTGAGCCCAGGGCTTGCTCACCCTTATTTGGGCAAGACACCAACAAGTACCTAAAGACCTGTGGGTACCTGTTTGTCACTTTGGGAGGGGACATAATGCCCCAGGTCTGTGTTTTCCTCCCCTCCTTGCTTCCCCCATCAGCAGAAGGGTGGGGCAAGCCAGGACATCTAACAGGCCTATTAGCTTTCCAGGACACCCCTCACAGAGCTAGAATGATGAGTGGGCTGCCCTGGGTGCCCTGCAGCGACCTGCGCTCTGGTTTTGCTGCCAGTGGAGGAGACCAGAAGATCCTGGTTCAGGGAATGGTCTTGCAGTAACTTTCCACCCAATCCAGTGAGCAACAACTGCCCCTCCAAACCCACAGGATGTCTCTTTTCTGCTAGCTCCAAGCACCGTGAAGGCAGCTTTAGCTAAGCTGTTTGGTTTCACAAATGCAGCTGGGCCAGCGTGCAGCCAGATACTGAAGCTCTGCTGATATGTGCTAGCTCATTAAATGACAGTAATTTAATTGCTTGCAACTGTCCATCCATCCCCTGAACTCACTGCACTCTGGGGCAGGGCTGTCTCTCATCCTCACAATCTTCCCAAGTCTCCAGCAGAGCAGGACCCACAGCAGCAGGAGGGGCAGAGCACATCCCCCAGGCCCAGGATGTTAAGAATCAGCTGTGGTGCAGAACAGAAAAGAGAAAAAGAAAATGAATGCAGCCAAAAGGCCACCAGAGAAAACCAGAATCAGCCAGGGTTGGAAGGGACCACAAGGATCACCTAGTTCCAACCCCCCTGCCATGGCCAGGGACACCCTACCCTAGAGCAGGTTGGCCACAGCCTCATCCAGCCTGCCCTTAGACCAGAGAGAGCAGAAAAATATGCTGCCCTGCTGTCAGTTTGCTACAGAATATTTCTTGCCCTCTCACACCCCTTGCTTGCTCTCCTAACAAATATTTTGGGAAGAACTGGTCTCCCTCTACCACTGCTGTCTCCCTCTGCCCTTTCCCTGTCTTGCTAACTCTGTCTCTCTGATGCCAACTCTGTGATTCTGATAGAAAATTCATTAGTCTCCGGGTTTGGTTTTCTTTTCTCCCTCCCTTCCCCATTTTCCCAGCCAGCTTCGCGCCTGATCTGTCAGCCTCTTCCATCCTGATTATCTGGAGACGCCAATTTCAAAGAGACATCTTAATAGTGATGTCAACGAATTAATTAGATGTGTTAATGAGCTAAAAGCAACCCAAATTAAATTAATGCAGTAATAAGCACAGACAGCAAAATTAGCTCCAATTTCTGTAAATGATTCTGAACTGTACACAACATCTCATCCTGCTAGAACATTACCATCCCCCAAAGCTAATCAAGAACTCCAGTGCAATTAACTGCTTAATTACAAAACACACACACAGCTCATAGATCCAGCAGCAGGAGGGGTGCGTTGGGCTGCCGAGCGAGAGGGGAAATGCTCTGCAACAAACGCTGAGCCCTGGCCCCGCACCAGAGGCTGCACACACACCCCCCCCCCCCCACAAGCACCCTCCAGGCTCTTAAAACACGGTGACCTGGAGCAAAGACAGGACCAAGGGTAGGAAGAGGGTGGCTGCCTGGCCTCTCTGGGAGCATCCCACGTGCCAAATCCAGCCATGGGACAACCAGCAGTGCGGCCAGGGATGCCCGGTGCGGTCCCACCAGCAGCAGAGATGTGCCCAGCATCTCGTGGTGTTTATTGTGTTTACCAGAGTGGGGGCTGCATGGGAAAGCCTAATTGTCCAGCTCTGCTCATCTCCCTCGGGGATGAGCGGGAAGCCACTAATAGCTTTGCAGAGCTGCTCAGGTATCTGATTAGCTCTAATTGCAGCTGGGAAGACAGAGAGAAGGAGCGGGATAGTACTGCAGATGGAGGGATAGGGAAGAGGATGGTGGAAATGGGAAGAAAGAAGGGGTTAGGGGGGATGGATGGAAACCCTTGGGATGGGGTGAGAGCATGCATGAAGAAGGAAAGGCCAACAGACAAATGATGGATGGGAAAAAAAAAAAGGGAAGAGGAAAAAGCAGGCAAACAAAGAACAGGAGCCAGAAACAAAGGGAAGAAAGCGGAGACAAAGAGGGCTGCACACTGCCAGGCCCCACGGAGCAGCCGGGGCAGGAGAGCTTTTAGAGATGAAGAGTGGGTCCCAGCCAGCTCCCATGGCAGCCCCACAGAGTGTGCTGGGGTTGGTGGGAAGTGTAGCCTCTTCACCGTGGGCTGACACTATCGATTTGGAGGTGGTGGAGTCGTTACTCCGCTTAGCGAACGAGGAATATTCGCAACCAGGCTGAGGACAGAGATGCGCTGTGACAAATAGCATCTCTGGGTTTCTCCTTTCCCCCTCCCCCTTTTCTTTCTTTCCCTTTTTTTTTTTTCTCTTTTCCATGCCTTTTATTGCAATTAGTTCAGTCTGTTAATAAGCAAAGGATATTTTTAGTTAATTTCAGTTCCAGTTAATTGATTCAAAAGCGAAACCCAGCAACTGCGTTAATTGATCCATGCATCTTATGTCGTAGCGGCGAGGTAGTCTCCAGGCAGCTGCCATCACTGGGGCTCAGAACAGCATGGGAAGGATGGAGAGTAAGAAGGACAGCAGAGCCCCCTGCCCAGAGGATGAGGGGGGTGAGCAGCACCGCCACAGCTGTGCCACTTGCCCCTGGGTGCAGAAAGCTGCAGGACAATGGCCTTTGCATGCCTGGCGTGGGAAGTGTGCCAGCCCCCGTGCAAGCTGGCGTTTGCCCACTGCAGCAGAAACGCTCTCGCCAGGCAGCTCGGTGAACAGGGTGCCCTGGCTGGCTCTGTCTACTAGGGTGTCCATCCTGGCACGTTGTCTCTGATGGGCATAGTGGGCAATGCTGTTGATGGAGAGTGTGCTACTCAGGTCACTTCCCATCCCCCTCGCACTCCCCAGCTCCCCGAGCTGTCTTGGCAAGGATGCTGGAGGGTGCATCCCTGCCCAAGGATTTTAGCTGCCACTTATAAGCTGTTTCCATCAGTTTGTCTAATCCCCTTTTCCTCCTGTGGCAGCAAGATCCCAAAGTTCACTACCTGCCGTGTCCAGAAGTGCTTTCTTTTATCTACCTCAAACTTAATCTCTCACTGTTTTCAGTCGAGTGCCCCTTGTTCTTCTATTACAGGATTTGGTGAATGGCCATGCTGCAGCCAGTTTATCCCCTGCCTTCAGGATTCCCCAACCCTCAGCCAAATCCCTTCTCAGCCTCTCCTGCTTCTGCCTGGCAGGCAGCATCCTTCCCTACACACGTTGTGTGTCTGCATCCTGTCACAATGCACTGACCGGTCCTTCTTTCTCCCTGGGGGACAGGATCTCCTTACCTGCTGGTTTAACACAGAGGGCTCCTGTCCCTACACTGCTGCTGTTCCCAAGCTGAAGAGGCTCGTGGCCACGAGCAGCCAACACTTAGCAGTACTTTGGAATGCTTTGTTTGAAGGCAGCAAAGGGGAAAAGGATCTGGGGGTCCTAGTTGATGGGAGGTTGACCATGAGCCAGCAATGTGCTCTTGTGGCCAGGAGCGTCCATGCCATTCTGGGGTGTATTAGAAGGGCTGTGGTTAGTAGGTCAAGACAGGTTTTCCTGCCCTTCTATTCTGCCCTGGTGAGGCCACATCTGGAGTACTGTGCCCAGTTCTGCAACCCCCAGTTCAAGAAGGAGATGGAACTGCTGGAGAGAGTCCAGCACAGAGCCACAAAGATGATGAAGGGAATGGAACATCTCTGTTATGAGGACAGGCTGAGGGAGCTGAGGCTGTGCTGCTTGGAGAAGAGACTGAGAGGTGACCTCATCAATGGTTATCAATAGGTAAAGGTGAGCACCAGGAAGCTGGAGCCAGGCTCTGCTGGGTGATGACTGGTGACAGGACAAGAGGCAATGTCTGGAAGCTGAGGCACAGGAAGCTTCATGTAAACATGAGGAAGACTTTTTCCCATGTGAAAGAGACAGAACACTGGAACAGGCTGCCCAGGGGGGTTGTGGAGTCTCCCTCTCTGGAGATATTCAAGGCCCACCTGGATGTCTTTCTGTGTGATCCTGCTCTGGCAGGGGGCTTGGACTGAATGAGCTTTTGAGGTCCCTTCCAGCCCCTGACATTCTATGGTGCTATGATTTGATTCAGTATTGCAGTGTTTGTTCAGTGTCTGTCGTGCACCTGACTGCTGGTTTCTATGAATGTTGGTTTCATTACTACAGAGGCAACCTTCACCTCCCATCTCACAAACCTGTGCAGCCAGGATCTCACAGCTGACATCTGCACAGATTGAGCACACCATGCACTGCCTGGCTGCGTTGCTGCCATGGGCACACATACACATGGGGGTCACCTGTGACTTTAAAAGTCAGGTTGAAGTCCAGTGGCAGCTGAGTCAACAGCTTCACGAGCTGCTTCCTTCAGCAAGGGCTGAGAGTAACTCCCCTAGTGCCTTTCTGAAGTACCTGTTGATATGTCTCCTGTGTTTTCTACAGACCACTAATGTTATTCTTGCATGTTCCTCCTGATAGCTCAATTCACACCCATGGAAACCCAAAACTCCTGAGGCAGATAAACCAGAACTGTCCAAGACGTGAAGAGCACAAGCCATAAGCTGGACCTCACTGTAACATGCAGGATGCAAACAGAATCAAAGAATCAACCAGGTTGGAAGAGACCTCCAAGATCATCCAGGCCAACCTAGCAACCAGCCCTATCCAGTCAACCAGACCATGGCACTAAGTGCCCCAGCCAGGCTTTGCTTGAACACCTCCAGGGACAGCAACTCCACCACCTCCCTGGGCAGCCCACTCCAATGCTAATCACTCTCACTGCCAACAACTTCCTCCTAACATCCAGCCTAGACCTGACCTGGCACAACTTGAGACTGTGTCCCCTTGTTCTGTTGCTGTTTGCCTGGGAGAAGAGCCCAACCCCACCTGGCTACAGCCTCC
The DNA here is from genome assembly GCA_013400475.1 of Tricholaema leucomelas. Lineage (NCBI taxonomy): Eukaryota > Metazoa > Chordata > Aves > Piciformes > Lybiidae > Tricholaema lacrymosa > Tricholaema leucomelas. The sequence goes on along the minus strand of WAAF01002639.1, from coordinate 26,724 downwards.
CTTCAGGTAGTTGTAGACAGCAATGAGGTCACCTATGAGCCTCCTATGAGGAGAGCCTCACAGGGTTTGTGTTCCATGAGCCTCCTATGAGGAGAGCCTCACAGGGTTTGTGTTCCAGGCCCCTCACCATCTTCGTTGCCCTTCTCTGGACACATTCCAGGACCTCAACATCTCTCCTGAATTGAGGGGCACATCAAGAAGAACACCCAGGTCTTGATCTACAAAATCATGTTTGAGACAAGATGTAAACTGTGACAGTCATAAATGGCTTTCTCTGCACCCTTTCAAGAAGAAGAGGGCAAGTCTATAGGAGCAGACCATATTCAGGAGGCAGTTCAGCATCTCCTGGCACTTACTGTCATGGTCCAGTTGACTGGCTAGGGCTGGGTGCTAGGTTGGACTGGATGATCTTGGAGGTCTCTTCCAACCTGGTCAGTTCTCTTCTATCTCCTAAAGCATGCAATGGCCACCCCATGTACAAGTGCTCCACGAGAACTCCCTTTAAGCAGGCAACATTTTCCTGGCAGGTCCGTGGCATCAGACAGGAGTCAAATGCAAAGCAACCCATCTTGAAGGCTACAACAGAGGCTTTCTAAACGTGGATGGCTTAAGGCACGCAGAAACATGGTCAGTAAGGTAAAACAGTTCATGGTCATAAAGCCTACTCCTACCTAACCGGGGGGCCACCAGGCCCCCCGGCCTTTAGATCCCCACCACCATTCACCCAGTGTGCACCATGGGTACTCACCAGTGATGACAGGATGAGGAGGATCCCTCTGCCCAGTTGGGCAAGCTTAGGGCTACTGCCTCTCCTGGGGCTGATTAAAAAGGGGAGTGGGCAGGGAGGGCAAAGTGGTCACACCTGGGGTGGGAGGAGACTGTAATGGAGCCCAGGTGATCTGGGTTTGGGAGGAAGAAAGGGGAAATGTGGGGTGGGGTAGGGAAAGGGAGGTAGTGCTGAAAGAAAGAGAGGAGAGGGAAAGGACAGAGATGAAAAGAGGAAGATGGGGGGAAAGGAAGGAGATGGAGAGGAAAGGAGGAAGACGGGGGGCAAGGGGAAGATGGAGAGGAAAGGAAGGGGAAGGAAAGAAAAGGAGGAAGATGGGTGAAAGAGGAGATGGAGAGGAAAGGAGGAAGACGGGGGGCAAGGGGAAGATGGAGAGGAAAGGAAGGGGAAGGAAAGAAAAGGAGGAAGATGGGTGAAAGAGGAGATGGAGAGGAAAGGAGGGAGGTGGAAGGAAAAGGAGGAAGATAGGGAAATAAGAGATGGAGAGGAAAGGAGGGAGGTGGAAAGAAAAGGAGGAAGATGAGGGGAATAGGAGATGGAGAGGAAAGGAGGGAGGTGGAAAGAAAAGGAGGAAGATGAGGGAAATAGGAGATGGAGAGGAAAGGAGGGAGGTGGAAAGAAAAGGAGGAAGATGAGGGAAATAGGAGATGGAGAGGAAAGGAGGGAGGTGGAAAGAAAAGGGGGAAGATGGGCGAAGATGGGGGAAGATGGGGGAAATAGGAGATGGAGAGGAAAGGAGGGAGGGGAAAGAGTATGGAGATAAAAATACAAGAGAGAGAGCTGGACTGTGGTGTTTGCACTGAACTCAGCCTTTTGGTGGCCAACCCTTTGTCATTTCTGCTCAGAGCAGTAGCCAGACATCTTCACCGGCTCACTGTGTTGGCTGAAGAAGAGCAAGCCACACCTAAGAGGGAAGAAAGAGGAAATAAAGAGGGAAACAAAGAAACAAAAATGACAAACAAATGTAAATACATATATATATAAAAAGCATGAGGTCTTTCAGAAGTTCTCCACGGGACAGCAATGTGCCTTTGTGGCCAAGAGGGCCAATGGCATCCTCAGGTGCATCAAGAAAAGTGTGACCAGCAGGTCTGGGGAAGTTGTTCTCCCCCCTCTACTCTGCCCTGGTGAGACCACACCTGCAATACTGTGTCCCCGACTCAAGAGACACAGGGACCTGCTGGAGAGAGTCCAGTGGAGAGCCATGGGGATGATTAAGGGTCTTGAGCATCTTCCCTATGAGGAGAAACTGGATGGAGAGCCCTGGGGGTGTTTGGTCTGGAGAAGAGAAGGCTGAGAGATGAGATGATCAATATCTGAGGGGTGGGTGTCAAGTGGAGGGGGGCAAGCTCTTTTGGGTGGTGCATAGTAATAAGATGTGGAGCAATGGCTACAAACTGGAATATAGAATGTTTCAACTCAACATGAGGAGAAACTTCTTTACAGTGAGGGTGACAGAACCCTGGACCAGGCTGCCCAGAGAGGTTGTGGAGGAAAATGAGACTTTCAAACCCCACCTGGGTGGGTTCCTTTGTGGACTACCATGGGTGATCTTGTTTTTGCCAGGGAGGGTTAGACTCAATGATCTCTGGAGGTCTCTTTTAGCCTCTTAACATTGTGTGATTCAGTGAAGAGCTCTGCTCCTGGAGCCATGCACCAACCTCCTTCATCTCAGTGGCCCAAAGTGACTCACAAACTTCATCCAACAGGGACACCTCTCTGCTCCTGTACCTTCATTTCTTTCTCACTGCCATGGTGGGACATATTGGTACAATTATATACCCAGCCCTGTGAGAAGAGACCCAAAAGTTGTTTTTCCCATCGATGAGGAGATGAAAAGTCAAGCTAAAAATGGCACATAACTAAACATGTTCTGACAAGTTTGTGCCTAGCCACTTCCTCACTGCTCACAAGTGGATTTTAACAATAGGAGTTACATTTTGAGACAGGTAATGCACTTCTGCTGGGACATTAAGGATGCAATTTCAGTCTCTGAAGGCTGCACACTGCAGCAATGAGAAGTGGTGATAGAGAGACAAACAAATTGCTTGGTCTTTGCACCTGAAGCATAACTAAGGACCTATCTAATGAGAGAACCCAATAAAAATCAGATTTTTCAGCAAGTGCTTGCCTAATAGTAAGCCTCTGCATCAGAAATATGTAGCTCATTGTGATGCACCTTCCTCTCTTCCCAGCTTTTTAAGTGAGATATTACTATGCACTGGAACAGGCTGCCCAGGGGTGTGCTGGAGTTTCCCTCTCTGGAGATAGTCAAGACCCACATGCACATCCTGTGTGATCTGGTCTAGGTGATCCTGCTCTGGCAGGGTGAATGGACTAGATCACAAGGTCACAGGATCAATGTCACAGGATGTTAGGGGTTGGAAGAACCCCAAAGAGATCATTGAGTCCAACCCCCCTGCCAGAGCAGGACCACACAATCTAGCTCAGGTCACACAAGAACACATCCAGACAGGCCTGGAAAGGCTCCAGAGAAGGAGACTCCACAACCTCTCTGGGCAGCCTGTGCCAGTGCTCTGGGACCCTTACAGTCAAGATGTTTCCCCTTGTGTTGAGCTGGAACCTCCTCTGCTGCAGCTTCTATCCATTGCTCCTTGTCCTAACCCAGGGAGCAAGTGAGCAGAGCCTGTCCCCCTGATCCTGACCCCCAGCCCTCAGAGATTTATAAACATTGATTATATCCCCTCTCAGTCATCTCCAGCCTAAACAGCCCCAGGTCCCTCAGCCTCTTCTCATCAGGCAGTGTTCCAGTCCCCTAATCACCCTCATAGCCCTCTGCTGGACCCTCTCCAGCAGATCCCTGTCCCTCTTCAACTGGGGAGCCCAAAAAATGGACGTGGTACTCAAGATGAGGTCTCACCAGGGCAGAGTAAAGGGAGAGGAGAACCTCCCTTGATCTGCTGGACACACTCTTCTTAATGCACTCCCGGGTCCTATTGGCCCTTTTGAGGTCACTTCCAGCCCCTAACATTCTGTGACTCTGGGCTCCTCAATTCAAGAGAGATGTTGAGGTGCTGGAGCGTGTCCAGAGAAGGACAACGAAGCTGGTGAGGGGCCTGGAGCACAGCCCTGTGAGGAGAGGCTGAGGGAGCTGGGGGTGTGCAGCCTGCAGAAGAGGAGGCTCAGGGCAGACCTCATTGCTGTCTACAGCTACCTGAAGGGAGGCTGTAGCCAGGTGGGGTTGGTCTCTTCTGCCAGGCAACCAGCAACAGAACAAGGGGACACAGTCTCAAGCTGTGCCAGGGGAGTTTCAGGCTGGATGTTAGGAGTAAGTTGTTGGCAGAGAGAGTGATTGGCATTGGAATGGGCTGCCCAGGGAGGTGGTGGAGTCACTGTCCCTGGAGGTGTTCAAGCAAAGCCTGGCTGGGGCTCTTAGTGCCATGGTGTAGATAACTGGACAAGGCTGGGTGCTAGGTTGGCCTGGATGATCTTGGGGGTCTCTTCCAACCTGGTTGATTCTCTTCTCTTCTAAGTCACACAGAGAAACTGACAGATGCAAAGTTCACAGAATCACAGAAACGTTCAGGTTGGAAAAGACCCTCAGGATCCCCAAGTGCAAGCAATAACCCTACTCCAGAGGCTTCACCCCTAAGCCATAGAATCACAGAATGGTTTAGGTTGGAAGGGACCTCAA
>WAAF01002639.1:6892-21890 GCA_013400475.1 Tricholaema leucomelas | reverse complement strand
GAAGCCTTCTCTTCTCCACCTGAGCCTCCTCGACAGAGTTTGCTCTGCGAGCACTCAGCATCTCTCAGGCCCAAGGTGCAGGTGCCAGGAGCTCAGCCAGCATTTGGCTGAGGATAATCCTTCCCTTGTCAGCAGCGAGGGGGACAGTTTGCTTTCAGCTCTGGTTGGGAGGAGTGGGAAGGGACAGGCTGCTCTTCAATACTGCTGCAAATTACCCACGCTTTAAAATGCTGCTCCTTAATTTGTCAGCAGATTTTTGAATAATTTACAGAGGGGTTGGCAGGTTGCTGTGATCTATGGTGTAATAGGCAGGTGGAATGCTTTGGAAACAGAAGTTAATACTTTCCAGGAGGGAAACAAACAAAAAAAAAGAAACTCATTGTGTCAAAACAAGCCTTAATCATTGAGCTTTACCTCTTCCTCAACAGGCAGGAGTTTGCAAACATGACTCTCATTACAGCAAACCAGAAACACACACACATGAGTCTGTCTGCCATGGGAAGGAAATATTCTTCACAAGTGTCTTTCTTGGTGTTGCATGATCAATCCACCATCTGCTTTTATTTATTTATGATTTCTCAGACTCCTACAACAATATTGACATTAAATACAGCTTTGGGTTATTAATTTTTTTTTCCCCCCCATTCATATGTATTTTAGGTCAATTTTATTGACTTCCCCATGGCTTGCTCTTTTAGATGTTTGCTTGCTTCCCTGGCCTGATACATTGTGCCTACCTTGTTGGTGGGTGAGAAGCTCAACATGAGCCAGCAGTGTGCACTTGCAGCCCAGAAAGCCAACCACATCCTGGGCTGCAGCAGGAGAAGTGTGGCCAGCAGGGCCAGGGAGGTGATTCTCCCCGTCTCTCCACTCTGGTCAGATTCCACCTGGAGTATTGCATCCAGTTCTGGAGCTCCCATTACAAGAAGGATGTGGAGATGCTGGAGTGTGTCCAGAGAAGGGCCATGAGGATGCTTAGAGGGCTGCAGCAGCTCTGCTATGAGCACAGACTGGAAGAGTTGGGGCTGTGCAGTCTGCAGAAGAGGAGGCTCCCAGGTGACCTTCTTGTGGCCTTCCAATGTCTGAAGGGGGCTACAAAAAGCTGAGGAGGGACTTCTGAGGCTCTCAGGGAGTGACAGCACATGGGGGAATGGAGCAAAGCTGGAGGTGGGGAGATTCAGACTGGACATGAGGAGGAAGTTGTTGAGCATGAGAGTGGTGAGAGGCTGGAATGGTTTGCCCAAGGAGGTGGTTGAGGCCCCATGTCTGGAGGTGTTTAAGGCCAGGCTGGCTGAGGCTGTGGGCAGCCTGCTCTAGGGTAGGGTGTCCCTGGCCATGGCAGGGGAGTTGGAACTGGCTGATCCTTGTGGTCCCTTCCAACCCTGACTGATTCTACCCTTACATACACATCCCATGCTTGCTTTTTCTCCAGTTCCCTTCTGTTCCATGTTAGCTACTGGAGAGTAATCTTCTGCTCCAGGCACTGTGAATGAGATAAATTAAGATCCTGTTGACTGGAATGAAAATATTCCCAGCTCAGGCTGCGGCTCTGGGGCAGTCTTGCTTGTCCCAGGACCACCGAAGCTCCACCAAGCTGCTTACAGACCCTGTGGCTATTTCAAGGTGATGAGGACAGGACATCCATGGAGTCCATCGATTTCCCCCTCACTGGACATGCACAGATATGTAACTTCTGTTCTCAGCAGCATTTGTGAAACTCAGGACAGACAACTATTAACTCTTATTTCCCCCTTTCCTATCTTGTTGATTCTATGATTATTGCCCCCTCAACATCCCAGGCCTGGTTAGGACTGTACATCCTCTGACAACTCACCTCTGACTTCGACCTGTCACTTCATGACTCCTCCAGCTCATTTCCACATCCCTTTCCTTTACCTTTTCTCTGCCTCATCCTAGTTTCAAGCAACACAGATCAGATCAAATGGCTCAGCAGCAGAAGGCTCCTACCTAAGGACCAAGTCTCTTTCCAGTCCTTGGCCATTAATTTTAAGGAAGATTTTGCCTACAGAGAGATTTTCTAGTTTTGGATCTTGCTCTTAATGTGCCACCCTAGGAAAGGGGCTGTAGTGGTTTGGGTGTTCCCCCCCTCCTCCACACTTTGGAAATCACCCAGACTAGACTCAGCCAGCTCTGGAAATAGGAATGAAGCTTATATTTACAGCTAGCAGAATATACAAGCAGATAGTTACAGTATGTACAGTTATAGACAGAAATAGACAAGGTGAAAGGTAATACAGAAACACAACAGCCCTGCCAGAAACCTGAGTCCTTAGGAGGGGCTCTCAACCACCCCTTCACCTTCCCCCTACCCCTCTCAACCTTACCCCAGTCCCAAGGAAGAATGGAGGTTCAGACAGGGGGGTTAGGAAGCAAAGTGGATTAGTCCAAAATGGAGGGTGAGGTTAGAAAGTAAAATGCAGCTCAGACAGCAGCCCAAGTGAGAGTGAAGTGATTATCTTAGTGCCATGGTCTAGTTGATTGGATAGGGCTGGGTGCTAGGTTGGACTGGATGATCTTGGAGGTCTCTTCCAACCTGGTTGATTCTATGAGTCTATGATGATTCTATCTACGTTTTGCTTTTTGTTCTTATACATCTCAGCAAGCCTATGAGTGAAGTAGACATCACCATTGTTTTCCTTTCACAGCCTGTAATCCAGTTCTTCTCACCAAAACATTCTAGCTGGCTTCAAACTAGCAGAGGGGCCAAGACTCATCCTACCCTACAGCAGCAATTCCCCCTCTAGTGCCATGGTCTGGTTGACTGGATAGGGCTGGGTGCTAGATTGGAGTGGATGATCTTGGGGGTCTCTTCCAACTTGGTTGATTCTATGATTCTATATTAGAGGGTCTTGCCACAGAGTCTGGCACTGTTTTTTGCAAGGTGCTTTGCCTTCCTCTCCACTGATCTTCCTTTCTCTGTTTCTGCAGCTTTATCTTCCTCGTGGCCCTCCCGAGTCTCTACTCACTGCTCTTTGTGCTCCGCTCTCTGATCACCGCTTCCCCCCTCTTGCCATATTCTTCACTTGTGCAGTAACAACCTGTCACATTCATAACCTCTTTGCACCAAAAACGTTCTTTGATCTGTGTAAACTCCATTTGATGCCGAAATCCTTGATATTAATATCTTTTGTTTGTGTGTCGATGTTCTCTAGAATCTAATTAAGCGATGTTTTGAGAGCATTATATATGTTTGAACAATTTGGCAGAGCAGACAATATGAGCTATTGACCTGCAAGGATAAATTGTGCTTGCAGATCCTAGGAATTCATACATGCAGGCTTCTTTATGCTTGTTCCCTCTGAAATATGTGCATTTGGAAGGAGGCCTTGCTTGGTAATGATCTCTGCAAGGCTTAATCAAGTATCTGCTCATATTTTGTTACTGTAATTGCAGGAGCAGTTACAGCAGGGCAAAGCAGAAGCAGGTTTAAGCTAACCAGCAAAAAAAAAATACCCCAAACCCAACCCAATAATAAAGTAAAACCAGGAGCAAGTTCTACCCCAATGCTAATAACAGAGATTATTCAATCAATAGCAACTTGTTAGGAATGAACAGGCTAAATTGCCTTCAAATGATATAAAGATTGGCAAGGCAGAGGTCAGACAAATATAACTACTTACCCTAACTTGACTTCAGCAGCTTGAAAGGTGGCATCAGATGGCAGCAGAGTCCAAGCCCATTGCATGTGGGGGATGGTTTGGGACAGTAGTGATGCCCAGCACGTCCTTAGAGGGTGCACGGGGCTCTGTGGGAGATGGGGATGCTCAGGAGCTGGAGGCAAACACTGCTTATCTCCTCTGGATCAGACCTGGACAGGGTTTACAGAAGAATGAGGGAGGGAAAAGAGCAAAAAGGCAAAGGTGAGGTGGAGAGGCAGCAGGGTAGGGTGTGGAGCTGTGGGGTGCAGTCGCTGCTGGCCCTGCTCACCAGAAAAGGTCTTGTGGCTTAAGGTAAGAAAATCAGGCTACCTTTCTGAGTTTCCCCCTACCTGGACAGCAAAGCCTGTTCAGATGGAGCAAGCAGTTAAAAGCAGTTCCTGCTGCTGGGTTTGGAGCCCAGCTTGCCCATCCCCATCCCAGGGCTTTGCTGTTGGGTGGAGGATGCAATCACAACACAGTAAGGAGAAGAGATTTCAAGGCACACAACCTTGTTAAGGAGCTGGAAAGAAGGGAGCCCAGCACATCAGTGATGACAGTAAGGTAGGACTGGGAACACTGGGAAATGGCTGCACAGGACTTTGCAATACTGGACTGGAAAGCAGTTAGAGATTCAGCTTGGCAAACAGGCACATTTTGAACAGTGGAGGTAATTCACTCTAAAACACCCACCCAACTCTGCCATGAGGCTCCTGTGACTGGAGCCATGAATGTGCCCCTAGAGCAGCAAGTGCAGATCTGTGGGACGTGAAATAAAAAGCACTCTCCCCAGGCTTGATGAAAAGGGCAGGCAGGAGGTTAGTGCTGGGGACCACCTTCAGCATCACTCCATCCCTCACCTCTGCTCCCTCAGTCCCAAACAGTAGGAGTCTCTAGGGTTAAAATCACGCTCCAGCTGAGGGTCACCAGCTGATCCAGCCATGCTCCCAAGGATCCCTGCACCTCCTGCCAAAACCATCAGCTCCCCACAATTGATTTCCCCAGACAGGCACTGACATAACACCAACGGTGTCCAATCTGGCCATGCCTGCCACAGAGGATGCAGGGAGGAGCATGTGCTCAGTGGGAATCTGAGCTTTGCTAACCCTTGCTCGGTTTGCAGGATGGTTTTGCAGGACGATTTTTGCATCCCCTTTTTCCCTGTGAGCAGATAATGTCCCTCGGTTGTGTAGGAACACACTCGCTGTGCACCCTGCTTCAGGCCAATGCAGCAGCAGCTGAAGGTGGTGGTGTCGTGGGGAGACTTCAGCTCTGCCTTTGTACTGGGAGAAAGTTCCTCGAAGTGCTTATCCAGCATTCAGGCATCCCGTGCCCGGCCTGCAGCAAGGCTAGGCTTCTCCAGAAACAGCACAGTGCCATCTGTTGGCTTTCTCACCCTGCTATGGAGCAGCAGAACCCTCGAAAGTCCTGGGAAACGGGAGAAAACCGGGGAGGGGGGGGGCGGGGAGGCGGAAAACCGTTACATGTGCTCTGGGTTTCCCCAAGCTGCTGCCTGCCTTCCTCTCTAACTCGTGCAGGAGGAGGTGATGGCTCTGGCAGCATCACCGCTTTGCTCTTCCATCCGATGCCTGGCGTTGCGTGTGAGCGGGGCTGTGGAGCTGCCCTCCTCGCGGCTCTGCTTCTCCAGCGTTAATGGTGACGGTGACAGCTCAGTCCCGCTGAGATACTGGATAATTAACTACCACCACCACCACAGCAAGCCTCTCCCAACACGCCTCCCTGGATTTTTTCTTTTTCCAAGTGGAAAAGAAGGTTTTTTGTTTTCCCAGGGATTACACAGGTGTTGCATGACCCTGCTGGAAGTGCTGATGTCCAGAAAGCCTCCACGGAAGGACAGCACAGACAAAATGTGCCCAGCATGCACATACCTGTACAGTAAATCCTACACATCCCAGTCTGGCACAGGCTGCCCAGAGAGGCGGTGGAGTCTCCTTCTCTGGAGACTTTCAAAGTGTTTTCTGGAGCTCCCATTACAAGAAGGATGTGGAGATGCTGGAGTGTGTCCAGAAAAGGGCCATGAGGATGCTCAGAGGGCTGCAGCAGCTCTGCTGTGAGCACAGACTGAAAGAGTTGGGGCTGTGCAGTCTGCAGAAGAGGAGGCTCCCAGGTGATCTTCTTGTGGCCTTTCAATGTCTGAAAGGGGCCTACAAAAAGCTGGGGAGGGACTTTTGAGGCTGTCAGGGAGTGACAGGACTGGGGGGAATGGAGCAAAGCTGGAGGTGGGGAGAGTCAGACTGGCTGTGAGGAGGAAGTTGTTGAGCATGAGAGTGGTGAGAGGCTGGAATGGGTTGCCCAGGGAGGTGGTTGAGGCCCCATGGCTGGAGGTGTTTAAGGCCAGGCTGGCTGAGGCTGTGGGCAGCCTGCTCTAGGGTAGGGTGTCCCTGGGCATGGCAAGGAGGTTGGAACTGGCTGATCCTTGTGGTCCCTTCCAACTCTGACTGATTCTATGATAAAACCTGCCTGGATGTGTTCCTGTGTGAATTACCCTAGAGGATCCTGCCTTGGCAGAGGGGTTGGACTCAATGATCTCTGGAGGTGCCTTCCTACCTCTAAAGTTCTGTGATTCTGTGATCGTCTGAAGAGGCTCCAGGCTGATGTGCTGCTAGGTAAAGGAGCGTCCTCACCCTGCCCCACCTGTGCCCAGGCTGCTGGCTGTGCTGTAAGTGGAAGTGCCCCATGGAGGTGGATTTATCACCTTGCATTGCCAGCACGTCAGCTTCAGCTCTCAGGGATGATTCAGGTTGAATGGCTCTGAACAAATGCAGATTATATTACTGCTGTACGGGATTAAGGAACATGGCTCTGCTCTGAGCAGTTTCCATTCTCTTAATGAAATAAAGAAAGAATGCCAAAAAAAGGGGGAGGGAGTAAAATTCCTAATGGAGGAAGGGGTGGGGGGAGGAGGAAAGAAGTAAAATATTACTTTGTGATTGTATTTTTTTTTTTACACTCACTTTTCTTACTGCATGTGAACATTTACATACTGGGGAGTCTGTTACCAAGTCTATCTCTGCACAGAATATGCCCATTCTTGCCTTAGTTCTAATGCCAGAACAGGATGTCACACAGCTGGATGATTTGTTTGCTAGGATGCATGGAGATGGATTTGGGGCGAAATATTTCTCCAGGAGATGCAGATCTTTATTCCACATCATGACTTTCACTTCATTGTTTCATATGATTTAGGAGGTCTCTCCTAAATCCTCTGTCCTCTGTCCCTATATCTTTATTGATGATCTGGACCAGGGGATTGAGTCCAGCATCAGCAAGTTTGCAGGTGACACCAAGCTAGGAGCAGGTGTGGAGCTGTTGGAGGGTAGGAGAGCCCTGCAGAGGGACCTGGCCAGGCTGGATGGGTGGGCAGAGGCCAATGGGATGAGACTGAACAAGGCCAAGTGCAGGGTTCTGCACTTTGGTCGCAACAACCACAAGCAGTACTACAGGCTGGGGACAGAGTGGCTGAGAGCAGCCAGGCAGAGAGGGACATGAGGATGCTGGTAGAGAGTAGCTGAAGATGAGCCAGCAGTGTGCCCAGGTAGCCAAGAGAGCCAACGGCGTCCTGGCCAGGATCAGGAGCAGTGTGGCCAGCAGGACAAGGGAGGTTATTCTGCTCCTGTACTCAACACTGGTCAGGCCACACCTTGAGTGCTGTGTCCAGTTCTGGGCTCCTCAATTCAAGAGAGGTGTTGAGGTACTGGAACATGTCCAGAGAAGGGCAACGAAGCTGGTGAGGGGCCTGGAACACAAACCCTAGGAGGAGAGCCTGAGGGAGCTGGGGGTGTGCAGCCTGCAGAAGAGGAGGCTCAGGGGGGACCTCATTGCTGTCTACAACTACCTGAAGGGAGGCTGTAGCCAGGTGGGGTTGGTCTCTTCTGCCAGGCAACCAGCAACAGAAGAAGTGGACACAGTCTCAAGTTGTGCCAGGGGAGGTCTAGACTGGATCTTAGGAGGAAGTTCTTCACAGAGAGAGTGATTGGCATTGGAATGGGCTGCCCAAGGAGGTGGTGGAGTCACCATCCCTGGAGGTGTTCAAGCAAAGCCTGGCTGAGGCACTTAGTGTTATGGTCTGGTTGATTGGCTAGGGCTGGGTGCTAGGTTGGACTGGATGATCTTGGAGGTCTCTTCCAACCTGGTTGATTCTATGATTCTACGATTTTGCAAAGGGAACCCAGAGAGGGTTTGCCACAGCAAGGCACTGCTTGGGGCAGGTGGGATGCCCAGGCTCCAGTTCTCATCCTGTCCTGTTTCCTCACCTGCTTTGAATTTTCCACCTGGAAATGCAGACAATGCTGCCATGCCCCTCCACCACATGGGAGCAGCTCAAGGCTTCTTTAGTTAATACCTGCAAATGAAATTGGAAGATGTAAAGTGCTCCACAAATGTTATATATTATTATTCTTGCTACAAAGCAAGAATTGAAAAGAGACAAAGCTAAAGCTCATCTGAAGAGTTCCTCATTACAGGCAAAGTAGTGTCTCGAATGGTGTAGGGGTAGAAACTTTACACCACTTCCACAGGAGAATTAAATTATCACCTGGGATAGTTTCACTCCCTAATTTACAGGCAGTTCACAAGTGCCCAGAACAGCCATGTTCAGTTTGCATGGGGCCTAAGCAGCACAAAGGATGAAAAGGGGACCCTGGGGTGTTACTATCCACATCTGCCTGCCCCAGGAGCCAGACCGGGGGCTCTCTCCCATTCTCAGCACGTGGTGTGTTTTCAGCAGCAGGTCTTTGCTGTTCCCTACCCAAAAATGGCATTTTTCCACTCTGGAAAGTGAGATTGGGGACACCCTTCTGAAGTGGCAATCATAGAAGCAGTCAGGGTTGGAAGGGACCACAAGGAGCACCCAGTTCCAACCCCCCTGACATGGCCAGGGACACCCTACCCTAGGACAGGCTGGCCAGAGCCTCATCCAGCCTGGCCTTAAACACCTCCAGGGATGGGGCCTCAACCACCTCCCTGGGCAACCCATTCCAGGCTCTCCCCACTCTCATGCTGAAGAGCTTTGTGTGTTATTTCACACCACAAGATGGTGTGTCATTTCATAAGCCAAGCTGGTGAGCTTGGCAGCATGGAATTAAGGATGGGTGGCCTGTGGATCTCAGTCCTGGCACCACTGCCACTGAGGTGGTGTCCTTTTCAACTCCAGTCCTTTCACTTTCACCTCCAGACAATGGTGTTGGGGCCTTAGTGGCCACAGGCTAGGCTCTGCAGAGCCAGTCTGGGGTGAATCAAAGGCTGCTGAAGTGTTCTACTTCTCTTACACTAAAACTAAGTGCAGGAAGTTCTTGAGTCACTCTTTCCAAGCTGAGATGTTGTGCTTGTTTCTGTGAGCTGGAGCATGTGGGGGTCTGGGGTGATGCAAAGCTCAACAGGAGCCTGCAGTGTGAGTGCAGCCCAGACAGCAACCCTCTGCTGGGCTGCAGCAAGAGCAGTGTGGGCAGCAGGGCAAGGGAGGGGATTCTGCCCCTTGGCTCTGCTCTCCTCAGACCCCACCTGGAGTACTGTGTGCAGTTCTGGAGCCCCCAACACAAGAAGGACATGGAACTGTTTGAGCCAGTCCAGAGGAGGCCACAAAGATGCTCAGAGGGCTGCAGCAGCTCTGCTATGAGAACAGGCTGAGAGAGTTGGGGCTCTGCAGCCTGAAGAGAAGGCTTCGAGGAGATCTTGAAGTGGCCTTGCAGTATCTGAAAGGGGATACAGGAGGGCTGGGGAGTGACTACTGACAGGGCCTTGTGATGGTAGGACAAAGGGTAATGAGTTTAAACTGGCAGAGGAGAGATTGAAACTAGATGTTAGGAAAGGGTTCTTTGCAGTGAGGGTGGTGAGACACTGGCACAGGTTGTCCAGGGAGGTTGTGGAGCACAGAATTCTGTGCTCCACAACCTCCCTGGAGGTGTTCAAGGTCAGTTTGGATGAGACCTTGAGTAATCTGTTCTAGTGGCAGGGGGTTGGAACTGGATGAGCTTTGAGGTCCCTTCCAACCTAAACCGTTCTATGATGCTATAACTACCTGCACACCAGCTCTAGTCTCCCTGGCACAGACAAGGGCTACTTCTTTCTAGGCTTTGCTGAATGATTTTTTTGAACCCAAGCAGACCCAAATTTTAGAGAAAAATCACTTCCTGATCTTCTGCTGCATCACTGCTAAACCATGGGATACTGCACAAATACACACAGGGCTTCAGCATCCTGTTTTCCAAGCTGGGTTTTGGGAGCGGGGACGATGCACACTAAGGTGACCCTAAGCAAGGCAGCATCCATATCCATGCCTCAGTTTCCCTTCCCCATGAGAAGCAGCTAAAACCTACTGTCCCATGGGCAAACCTCTTCCTGAGCCACACAGGCAAGGCCTAACAGGAGTAGTTATTAATATTAATAATAATAATTGTTGTTGTTACTAAGCCAAGTATAGAAATGATTTTTCAGGGAAACAAAGTGCCCTGTCTGCCAGTGATAGATTACAGAGATGCTAGAAATTACTCACAGGATGAAGCTGCTTTCCAGTCTGGTTCCCTTCAATAAATTACAGACCTGAGCCCCGACTTAACCAAAGTGAACTCGGAGCAGGCACAAAGTACATCCCCCAGCAGTTCTGCTCATCCTCATTTCGGGTTTGCTCCTCACATGGTGAAGTTAAATATTCCCCCAGCAGTTTCCCAGCACCTCTTGCTAGGGCTGGTGGGAATGTGGCAGGGGGGGTGGCTCAGGGTTGTGTGCAGGGAAAGAGGGGTCCTGGTGCAAGTGACAAGGCAGTGACAAGCCAGTGACATGCAGAGTCCCTCAGGGATCAGTCCTGGGACCAGTCTTGTTCAACATCTTTGTGGGTGCCATGGACAGAGGCACTGAGTGCAGCCTCAGTGAGCTTGCTGACAATACTAAGCTGTGTGGTGCAGCAGACAGGCTGGAGGGCAGGGATCCATCCAGAGGGACCTGGACAGGGTGGAGAGGTGGACACAAGACAACATCATGAGAATCAACAAGACTAAGTACAAGGTCCTGCAGCTGGGTCAAGGCATTCCCAAGCACAAATACAGGCTGGGCAGTGAGTGGCTGGAGAGCAGCCCTGAGGAGAGGGACTTGGGGGTGCTGCTGGATGAGAAGCTCAACAGGAGCCGGCAGTGTGCACTTGCAGACCAGAAAGCCAAGCAGAGCCTGGGCTGCAGCAGGAAAAGCGTGACCAGCAGGGCCAGGGAGGTGATTCTCCCCCTCTACTCCACTTTGGTCAGATTCCACCTGGAATACTGCATCCAGTTCTGGAGCCCCTAGTACAAGAGGGATGTGGAGATGCTGGAACGTGCCCGGAGAAGGGCTATGAGGATGCTGAGAGGGCTGCAGCAGCTTTTCTGTGAGGACAGACTAAAAGAGTTGGAGTTGTGCAGTCTGCAGAAGAGGAGGCTCCCAGGTGACATTATTGTGGCCTTCCAGGATCTGAAGAGGGGCTACAAAAAGCTGGGGAGGGACTTTTCAGGATATCAGGGAGTGACAGGACTGGGGGGAATGGATCAAAGCTGGAGGTGGGGAGATTCAGACTGGCCGTGAGGAGGAAGTTGTTGAGCATGGGAGTGGTGAGAGGCTGGAATGGGCTGCCCAGGGAGGTGGTTGAGGCCCCATGGCTGGAGGTGTTTAAGGCCAGGCTGGCTGAGGCTGTGGGCAGCCTGCTCTGGGGTAGGGTGTCCCTGGCCATGGCAGGGGGCTTGGAACTGTCTGATCCTTGTGGTCCCTTCCAACCCTGATTGATTCTAAACTGGGGTCCTCCATGTGAAGGGGACGTGTCCTGGCCACCCTGTGCCCATGCACCATCACCCCTGGGTGCCGCTCAGCCCTTGCCCCACGTGCCCCATCACCTTCCCGCGCTGGCTGCATCTCTCCTGGCGCCATCTTCCTTCTTCGGTTTTTCCCCCGTTGGGCTTCTCGCTGCCCTTGTTTATCTGCTAAATTCCTTCCAGATGGGGCTGCCGCTTCTCCTCCTTCCTTCTCGCCGGTGCCACGCGAGCGGCGGGCGGAGGCTGCCCATCGGCAGGTGTAGGGCAGAGCGCAGCATATGCCGCGGGTTTGGCAGCGCCGGCTGTGGCGGCAGCTTCTGCGCGCGTCTCGCCGGGCAGCGCTCAGCTGGGACCTGGCGCCACTCGCAAACACCATCTGGCCTTGGCAGGCCTGATGCCCGAGGAGCCGTTCCCCGCGCTGGCAGCTCGGACGGATGGTGCCAGCCATGCTCGGCGTGGCCAAGGTGCCACAGTACCACTGGGAACAAGAACTGGAGAAGGGAGTGGGGGGGTTTTGTTGCTGGGAGCCTGACCCCAGGCAAAAAGGAGCCCATGGCAAGCCTCAGCAGTATTAAAACAGCTCAGGATCATCTCTTTGCCACCCAGTCATCCCCGGGGCCCTCAAGCATCAAGCGGCGGAGAGGTGGGACTGGGAAGCTCTTTGACATCACAGGGAGTCCTCCCTGGCATGAGGAGTGGGGCTCCAACACAACGTGGCAAGGCAGCAGCTTCTGCTTCCAGAGCCTGAAGCAGCCTGGTGAGGGCAGGAGGAAAGCCACAAAAGGGAATTACTTACAGCAGAATGAAGCTCAGCTCAGCTCAGCTCAGGAGGTCTGCTCTGGAAAGCTGCCCTGTGCCTCTGACCAGCACAGAGCACCTGGGAGACGGCGTTGTTTGTGCAGCACCTCACCCCCTCCTCTCACGGTAAGTACCATCACTAAACCCCCTTCTGGATGTCTGGGCTAATGTCAAAGTGAACAAAAAGAGAAGAAAGGACATCCAGAGCCTGCACGGCAGCCTAACACACTCCATCTTACAGAGTCTACAGCTACTGCAAACACCTGCAGGATACATCCCATGCTAGGACGTCAGCATGGACCTGAATCCATCTGATGCTCACACCCTCTGCCTGTACCTGGATCACAGCCCCCATCTCCCACCCACCCTCCAGGAAAGCTCTACTCCTGCACTGCTGCTCTTGCAGACTACCAGAAGGTGGCTTGCATGGCCCAGCACATGCAATGACAAATGCTGGGACCAGCTCTGGCTTGGAAACACCCAAGCTGTGGCAAGAAGCCCTTGGGCAGTCGATGGGCTGTCCAGTGCTCTCATCTGCCCGCCAGAATGCAGGGGAGGTGCAGCTGATGGACACTACTGCAATGGAAAGGGACACAGAAAGCCTGCAGGGAGTTCTTTGGTCCCCTTGCAGTGTAGTGAGGGACCATTTCCATCTGCTGGGACAAGCTCTGTGAAGCTTGACTGTCACAGGAGTGGGTGTGCAGGAGACAAACCTTTCTAAAACGAGCTGGACTTGCAAACGCCCTGCCCTCATGTGACAAAAAGGTTTTCCCCCTCTCCACCTCAGCTATAGCTTCATCAGGAGTAGCAGCTGCTGTGAGCCAGCAGGGCAATGCATATTTTGGCTCCTGATGGGACTCTTTCCAACTTGCTTATCCAGGTGAAGCCCACGTGAATGGCTTCACTTCACCAGGACCTCTTTTGCTCAGCACTCAGCCTCTTGCTTGCCCAGTGTGGCTACCCCATGCTGCAAGGGTTTATTCCACATGCCCTGCGTTGGATCTTCTTGGAAGATGTGATCATCATTGCCTCTTTCCATCCTCAGTGAGCAGTGACTGCCAGGAGCTCAGGGGAAGGCTTGGATTGCAAATCCAGATCCATAATTTATACGAGGAAATGGCCCACTGATGCTGCCACAGGCTCCCTGCAGGTCCCTGCATCAGCTGGACCAGGCCCTGCCTGCTCTGCCAGAAGGGCATCCAAACCCCTTTGCCATCTTTTCTAATGGTGAAAGACCTACATCACCTCTTGTAACAGCCCTGGCACCATCCAGAAGATAAATGAGCATTCCTGATACTTGCACCCAGCTGACAGCACGAGCACAGGCTGTGCTGGCTGTAAGCTCTCACGTGGGGAATCTCTCAGTGACCAGCTCATTGTGGCACCCCCTTTTCTTGCACACATCAATGATCTGATGACCCAGCAAATGAACACCAAGCACTATAGATAGGACCCAACGAGCTTGTACCATTCTGCATTGAAGTTCATTGCCCAGTCACCCTAGCAATGAACTTTCCTGTCCATTTAAGCCCTGTAGGAGCTTTTTTGTTCTCTCTTCGTGAAGTTCTCCATGGCCTTAGACTGAATTGCAACTAATATTCCTGGGGCTGTCACTCAGTATCGCGTGAGCTACGTGCCTCCAGCNAATAGAATAGAATAGAATTGAATCGAATCGAATCGAATCAACCAGGTTGGAAGAGACCTCCAAGATCATCCAGTCCAACCTAGCACCCAGCCCTATCCAGTCGACCAGACCATGGCACTAAGTTCCATTTCTGCAGGTAAGGAGGTGTTCTAGATCCATAGCTGAACAGATGGGGATCTGGTACCTTCTGCTGAATCCCATTTCCCGTGGAACCTATCTTGCCAGTAAAAACAATGTGTGCCTACAGGTAGTGTGACATCAGCTACTGCATGTGACAGTGTGTGTGATTTTGTGTGTGCGTTTTCAAAGCCAAGTAGTGCTACTAAGTGGACCTCAGGACCCTGCAGTCCTACACAAAGCAGTGCATCATCTGTGCAACAGCACAAGAAATAAGCATGCAAAGTCCCAGCTCCAGGGGAACAGAGCAGCATCTCACAGGCTCCACTTGCCAGCAAATTGTGGTTGCAATTAGAGTGACACAAACCCACTGCAAGACAAGTGTCAGCGACACAACACTCAGCCTCACCAGTGCCTCCACCAGGGTCCATCAATGCTGACTTCTGTCTCTCTCTCTCCTGACGGGGAATGGGTCTGAGTTCTTCCTTGCCAGACCCTGCTCTCCAAACTCAAGCAAAACAAACCAGGTTTTATCAGCCCCTGGTGTGCAAATGCAGCAAGGCAGTGCCTGCCCTGCACATGTGATATCACAGTCTCACAGTACTACCAAGGTTGGAAGAGACCTCATAGATCATCAAGTCCAAGCCGTTACCACAGAGCTCAAGGCTAGACCATGGCACCAAGTGCCACGTCCAATCCTGCCTTGAACAGCTCCAGGGATGGCAACTCCACCACCTCCCTGGGCAGCCCATTCCAGTAGCCAATGACTCTCTCAGTGAAGAACTTTCTCCTCACCTCAAGCCTAAATTTCCCCTGGTGTAGCTTGAGGCTGCGTCCTCTTGTTCTGGTGCTGGCTGCCTGAGAGAAGAGAGCAACCTCCTCCTGGCTACAACCACCCCTCAGGTAGTTGTAGACAGCAATGAGGTCTCCCCTGAGCCTCCTCTTCTCCAGGCTAAACAATCCCAGCTCCTTCAGCCTCTCCTCGTAGGGCT